>JAKRZM010000836.1:424149-643925 GCA_036379175.1 Heliconius cydno galanthus
GTTTCTACGCACTGCGGTTACGGCTGTGCGTGCGTCTTACCTCAGTCAGTGAGGACAAGTCCTTTTATATATATAGATTATATTCTATGGTAAACGGGATGATGTTGTCGGTTCGATACTCACAAAGATTATATTTAAATTATTGTAATTTTCCCTCTGTCATAGATTAGGCGTTATTCCACCGTTTACGCTCGCCGAGACGGTGTGTATAGAAAGGAGTGTCTTAACACAATGTTTCTTATACACTGCCATACGAGAAAACCGTGAAACCTGTTTTGTTAACGAAAATCTATATTCCAATAAATATCCCAAGCTATTTGAATTAAAAAGTTTAATTCAAAATTAAAATTCCAAATAAAATGTTAAAGTGTTCTATATTAACACTGACTTTAGTCGGCTATTTATTATTTTACAGTATATTGTCCGAGTGGCGGTCAAACTATTTCAATATGGCGACCGGCGGCTATCACTTCTGGAACTTCAGAACTATCCTAATTGAAATTGTTGTTATGTACAACTATTTTGTCCTTTTGAAAAACTGTTTTACAAAATATTAAATGCATAAAATTCGGGATTTTTTTCTTAGTGATTGTCATTAAATTGGAAAGTAAATAGGGTGGTGACTGGTGAGTGGCGCATCACTAAATTTGATTAGCAAAGATCGGAAATTCGGAATATTAGTTATTTTTAGTATTCTATAAAACATTTTCAATTGAAAAACAAAATATCTAAAATGGCTTCTCTAAATATTAATTAATTTGAAGAAAATTTATAAGCAATGTTTTCATTGAGAATTTTTAATGTTACCCTAAATTCTTTATGAGTTTTGGTAGGGTTTTGCTAGCAGAAATAACCTATGTGAGTATTCTACCAATCGATTTCTTTATATTTTTCCTAGAAAGGAGACATAGAGATGACCTATTAGCATAGCCTAACCAGAGTATATGAAATGGTTTTCATTATATTCTATCACCATAAGGTTTATTCCTCCAGTCTTTTATTATTATTGTCATTCCTACAAATGGGAATCGAATCCGCTATAATCCTATATACAGCCACATTTCTTTATAAAATAAATATCAAAAATTGTACCTTCATTGGGTTTTAATAAGACAATCGATCGGGACGTTGCCTTTTATACATGTAGATTAGAAAAAAGATTGAAAGATAGATGAAGATTAAAAAAAAGTAGAACAATAAAGATGAGGCACTCGGGGAATTACCTATTCGTTGTTTAATACGGTGTGTATTGAAGGTTCTTTTGCATAGATTATAAAATAAAAATTATATATTTATAATTACAGGGGGTGCGAATTTGCACTTTATCAGTTTTTTAATTAAAATATTTTGTGATTATTGAAATATGGTGGTGGCATAATTTTTGTTATAGCACATTTATTCTAATTAATTATCGGTACATCATGCAATACAGGACAATATCATTATAGTTCTTTGTAGATCTCATTTATCTAGAACCCCCGCACACACCAGGGTAGGCAGAGGGAACCTAGTGTAAAGAGCAAAGAAATGGAAATATAAATTGAAACAAATATTTCATCTCCTCGAGTGGGGATCCAACCCATTTGTGCCCCTTCGTCGAGATTGGCCTCTTAATTTAATTATTTTACTAGATATTATATATTTCTAATTATTGTGGCACCAAAATTTCGTGTAAAGTGCAGCTTGGTGCGTATCATAAAATACAAATAGTTTTAAAAATTAAAGCAAAAAATATATATGGAAACATATCTTCACATATTATAGTCCTCTTCTTTATTACAGCTATAATGTTTTAAGTTAGTAATTAAACTACGATGAGTCATCTATATATGTCAAACATTTTATATTTAAATGTAAATAATTCTAGATATTTATTTTTATTCTCAACAAAATCATTTGTCAGTGCATTTAAATTAAATTATAACAATAACAGCCACTAAATAATGAGTAAGTAAATATAAAGCAAACTTTAAATAAAAAATACAATAAAATAATCTTTGTCTTAATAAACTTTTAAGCTTAATTTTATCGAATTCTCACATTCCAAATTACTTTTTAAACGTCCTCAATCATCTGGCAATAACAAGAACCAGTAATTTAATTCAACCATAGATAACTTATAATTTCAAAATGGCAACATTGAGTAATGACAGCGCGCGGATTCCGAGCAAAGATGGCGGAATGACGCGTTTCGAATCTTTATATCGTACAATTTTGTTTTATGGGACTATAAAGTTAGAATTTCTGAATTATGAAGCTTTGTGTCTTTTTCTTTGTGAGATATTGTCATTGGTGTGTGAAGTGAGGATCTTTTTTTTATATTTAATATTTTTTCATATCCCTGAGGCTATTATGGAGCAGTGGCACAACGCCTGTAAATACCACGGTTGTGGATTCGGGACCACGACGTTCAATCTGGAATTTTCTAAATATATCACGATTTTTTTGTTAATTTTGAAAGTAATACGAGCTCTATGATGAAATGAAATGAAATTAAATCATTTTATCTTGTTACCAGAGCGAGGAAATGAAAATAACTTATTTATTCAAGTGGTAATAGAACCAACTAACGTCGCATTTACAGTCAGACGCTGCGCCATGACGGGCTCAGATAGTGTAATAAACATTATTATCCTAGCTGTTGCAGGTCAAGGAAAAACGTATCGACTCATTAGGACTTTTGATATTATTCGTAATGCTAATACAAAGCTTGTTATTTTGAATGAAACGTTATTTTTTAACTGTTTTCCGTACTTTAAAGTTAAATTGATAAGTAAATAGTTATCGCTTTAAGGTTAAAGTTTAGTTAGCCACTGGTATTTATCCTAGTTGCTATAGTTGCTAATAAACTGTTATGTACATATTATATATACATACGCATATATTGTTTTTAACCGACTTCTGTAAGAAAAGGAGGTTATCAATTCGACTGTATTTTTTTTTTTTTTTATTTTTTTTTTTTTTTTTTTTTTTTATGTTTGTTACCTCATAACTTTTAACTGGGTGGACCGATTTTGATAATTTTTTTTTTATTTGAAAGGTATAGCTTCCCGAATGGTCCCATTTTTTTTTGGTCCATGTCTGACAATGGTATCCATGAGAAAATCACATAAGTCTTAAATTTGCATTATGCATGTGCGCGACTAATAGCCGAATAACTCAATGTCGCGCCAACCGATTTTGATGATTCTTTTTTTATTTGAAAGGATACACTTCAAGGATAATTTGGTGAAAGTTTGGTTAGGTTTCGATTATGGAATCCGGAGAAAATTGAGAAAGTTTGTTTTTTTTGGTCAAAAATTAATTATACTGTAATAGTTACAAGCAAAAACTTTTTAAATTGATGTCAGAAGTGAGATTCCTGATCGTTGCATTTCTTTTCAACCAATCTCAAAAAAGAGGATGTTCTCATTTTCAACCAACTTCAAAAAAGGGAGATTCCGAATTCACCCGAATACTTTTTATGTTTGTTCTTGTCAATATACCAAAATGTAACTTTGCACAAAAATAATAGCTAATTAAATGAAGTTTTACATAGAACAATCACAACCACTCGTTGACAACCACTACCACCACCATCACCACTCGTTCAAGAAGCATCATTTTAAGATCTACCCATCACTAAAAATCGTAAAATAAATTAATTTTTAACAAAAACAAAAACCGACTTCTAACAACGAACTAAAAAGTGAAAAATAATTATATAAAGATTTTATAATTTTGAAGTCGGTGTCAAACTAATGCTACAACACCTTTACTACAATATCTAATTACTAAGCCTGTTTGTTTTACTTGGCACCGACTTCAAAATTATAAAATCTTTATATAATTATTTTTCACTTTTTAGTTCGTTGTTAGAAGTCGGTTTTTGTTTTTGTTAAAAATTAATTTTTATTCAATAGAGAAGGTAGAGGCAGAGGGAACCTAGTGTTAAGACACTCCATTCCCCACTTTCTGCCGAATTCTGGAGGCATTTCGTGTTTCGCAATTCGCAAGTTTTCGCTTTGTTTTCGTTTTCGACATCAGAGCGAAGAAATGGGAATCTAAATTTAAATAAATATTTCATCTCCTCGACTGGAGATCGAACCCACAACCAATCGGTTTTACAGTCACACTGAGCCCCTGCACCGCGACTGGCCATCATATTAAACTGTCAAGCTCCATATATCTATCTATATATATAAAATCGAAAGGTCACTCAATCATCACGAAATTTCAGAAACTACAAGTGATAGGAATCTGAAATTTTGCATAGGAGTTACTTATAGGACATAGGTGCTCGCTAAGACGGGAATTTGTAATATTCGACTTCTAAGGGATTGTTTTTGGGGTTGAAAGTTTGTATGAAACTTCGTTACTACAAATGCTAGGAGTGTCAAATTTTGCATGGACGTCACTTATAGGACGTAGGTACTCATGGAGACAGAAATTAATTATAAAGTAGATCACGCAGACGAAGCCGCGGGCGGGCCGCTAGTTTATTATATTATGATGAGACAAAGCACGACGTTGACTTCCACCACCCAATGTCCCGAATTCAGGCGAAAAGTAAAGAACGGGGATACTTAACCCAAGGTTTTTTTAAATACTAAAAAAACAGCCCAAGAAAAATATTTTTTTTATAGGACATTATATCCATGTATATTTTAAAATATGAAGATGGTTTTAGCTGCACGTCAAGTTTTTAGCTCTCTGACACAATAATTTGCGCGAAAGCTCTTCACTCTAAAAATTTTAATACATGTAGGACTGTGCTTTAAAAGCTAAGTGTTTTGCCAGGACCCATACACGAATGATGTGACTCAACAGTTATTAGTCATAATGATTGTATAAGTTTTCATCCTCATTATATTTTTTTATCATAAATACTATTTATTTATATGGTTTTGTTTGGAAAATAGACAAAATTTCGTATATTTAGACTGACTGACAGACAACGTTCAAATGAAACTACTGGACTTAGAAAGTTGGTATGAAGGTAAGTTGGGGAGTTAAGGGAAGCACTAAGAGAGGATTTCAAATTTCCTAAAGGAACGGGAATAAGCGTGACATTCTAATTTCCGTCTTATAGTCCACGCCAGTCCAAACTAAGTTGTACGATACTAAGAAATACGAATAATATAAATTAAAAATATTTTATTCACTTGTGGTGTTTATAGGCCACAAGGGTGGAACTGCATTTTAGTAGTATAGTTAGTATATAATATAAAAAAAAGTTTCCAAATTTTATTAACATATTGTATGGCACAACCAACAATCAGCTAAAAGTGAATAACAGAAAGGCATACATCCATTCATACAGCGAAGAAATGATAATAAAAATTAAAACAAATATTTAATTCCCTCGAGTGGGGATCGAACTCACAACCAGTCGATTTTTGCAGCACACTTTGTGCCCCTGCGCCACGACTGGCCGCTAAGACATACATACATAAAACTTGATATAAATATTAATAGACCGTTTTAGCGCCATAAGGACACAGCGTCTAACTTTAGTCACGATAGTTGTAGATTCAATTCACACTCGGGAAAGTGAGTTACTTTATTTCTCTCCTCTGAACCTCGCTTCGGAGTGTTATAAAGTACAGACCGCAGCCTTCTTACAGATTAATCTAAAAAGAAAATTAATCTAAATTAACAAGAAATTTTATCTTACACAAGCCTTTAATTGCCGGCTTTGCTGTGAGATGTAAATAAAATCGAACCTACTATCCCCACTACGAATTAAATGCTATTGCAAATTCTTAATAAAATACTTTCTACTAGACAAGTAACACGCACTGACTCTACCTACTAAGTGTTGCGATTGTATTTTCATCTGTCAATGCTGTCTTGCTTCCTAAAAGAGATGCCTTTAGTAGGTACAGGTACCCTGTAATAGTGTTGCTATTAAAGGCCACAGGTTAACTTTCCACATTAATAGAGAAATTACTTGTTAGAGACGCCGTCGTGGCATAATTGAGATATGTTATTATACTTAGATAGGTTTGTGATTCAAATCTAATGTGTGGGAATGTATATAAATGTATAATATATTTTTTATTTATTGACTTATTTAATAAGGCAATTTGCAGTGTTGAGCTACGTCGTTCAGTAGGCATTTTTTATACGAGTTTAGGGGTGGGTGGTGGAGAAAAGCGTGGACTACTCATATTTGTGTTTCAAATTTGGAATGAAAATTACTTTTAAGTAAAAAGGATATTGTCGGCTTAGAGTGTAATCCTGCTAAATTCATTTTTATAAAGTGTTATTCCATACAGAAATTAAATTTCATGATAAAATAGCTAAACTC
Source organism: Heliconius cydno galanthus (assembly GCA_036379175.1). Classification (NCBI taxonomy): domain Eukaryota; kingdom Metazoa; phylum Arthropoda; class Insecta; order Lepidoptera; family Nymphalidae; genus Heliconius; species Heliconius cydno. The sequence goes on from JAKRZM010000836.1 coordinate 430,442, forward strand.
ATCGTTTTTAAAACACGTCTTTTGTCTTTCTCGAGAACTCTGCCTTACTGGCTGTTGCTGATTTCCACTCTAAATCAACGATATAATCTTAATATCTACAAAACAAAGTGTTTTACGATTTTCCGTTACTGAGTGACTAACAAATAAAAGACTCCCGACACTACACGGCGAAGAACGCGGAGAGGAGTGTGGGGATTTCCCATCATTTTTACGAGAAGGGCAAAATCAAGATTTTAAGTTTCAAAGTTCAATTATTTTGTATTTTTGCTATTCGATATTTAACGAATATTTTCCTGAATAAATGCATTATGGCATATAGTGACGCAATATTGCAGTTTAGGAATGACTAATATTGTTTACGGTGTTTCTATTCAAAATACATATACTTATTTTCCGGTTTAGTGCATCCAACACGTAATTTATATAAGTATTTTATAATTTAAGGACGAAGAACAGAGAAAATGGAGGCTGGAGTCACTTAGCCAAATCATTTTGTAATAAAAATTACGGATTTGTGTTGGGATTAGTAAGGGGTAGTGTTAAAACAAAGGTCTCCCTGCCTACCCTGCTATATACTGTTATTCTTTCTTTTTATCTTTTCAGGGTTCAAGTTAGAGTCTTTCTTGGCTTAATCAATTAGGAAATGTCAAATGCGGTATAAGGTGTGTGTAAGAAAGAGAGAACTCCGAATCAAGACACTCCTATCTCCGCTTTCTGTCCAAATTCGAGACATTGCGTATTGTCTTATAATAACCTTATTCTATTTAATATACTTTTGTAGTAGAAATGCTAAATGTTCATATATTTACTATAGTTATATAAATAGATCGAAATTAAATGTTAAAATTGCATAAATGCATAGTTGAGATAAATCCTGGTGTTAAATCATTTTCTTAACGTACCATCGTTATTGCAATGTAACTTATGATAAAATTACTATTTATTTACATAACTCTATAAACAAATGGTTACCTATGTAAAGAATAGAAGATAAAGTTATTTTTGTAATTTAAATAAATATTAAACATTAATTAAGAATATTTATAAAAACCTGTCATTTATGTGTCTGTCCCGTTCTTACCTAGAAAAATATAAAAAAAACATTAATATGTTTTATTTAATTAAATTTAATTTTGTTAATTAACTATATAAAAATACTTTGCCTTTAAATATGATATTTAATTTTCACCTTTTACATTTTGCGTAAATACCTCACAAGAGTCTTTAAGAGGGTAATCGAACACAGAACCATTACATTTTCAATCATTTATTGTTCCACTGCGCCCAATAACACTAAGCAATTAATTACTATTTTTTAAGCTCCTCTCTGTTTCCAACATATAGCAGGACAGACAAAACTTAAGACTGTGTTTAAAAATTATATATCCATGAATGAAAACGACATCTCAAGATCGATCTCAGACTTGACAGCGGTTATAAATACGGGCGTTAGTGTCAATACTCTACGTTCTCCACTATCCAACTGAATTTCAAACATTACACATACAGCAGCGGAACTTAACGCCATACTTTATCTGTGAAGGAGAAATAAATAAAAATATTTATTCATTTCCACGAACGGGGATCAAATCTACAACCATTAGGTTAAACGATTATGTAAAATGATTTCGAATATTATCAGTAAATACAAGGTTATATCATAGTATAGTATAGTGTACTATAGATATACAGTCTCGACCCTGGCACACAATCGCGAAAACATGTAGCTATCTAGTTTTTACATCTATATTTAGGTGTTTTATTAAATTGCATGCCTCTGTGCGACATTGAACGAATTATCATGGTACATTCGTATGCATTTGATAAAAAAATCTTTTTTTTACTTACCGACTTTCAGAAAAGTAGGTTATCATTTTCATGTATTTTGTATGTAGGGTGTAAGTCGATAGAGTGTTTTAAAGAAAGAGATGACATAGTGATAAGACTCTGTATTTTAATTTTAATTTGTTGACAATGTTAGTAGTGAGGGTCTATTTTTTTATTATTGAGAAGTATATTTCTATGTCAACGGACAATTACATAAATAATTGTTCCTTAAATTGTTAATGTCGTTGTGTAAATTATCTAAATTATTTTAAATCAACTTCACGCTGTATCCCGCACACAGCAAAGTGAGTAGAACCTAGTGTTAAGACACTCCATTCCCCGTATTTTGATATAGAATAATCTAATAACTAATACATCAAATATTATATCATAGATCTTATTATTATATTATTTTAAATGACTAATAGGTGTAGTAATTATGTTAACTCACAAATAATATGTAGATATTTCCCAGTCTCGGTGTTTAGCTGTATATTGCATTGGAAAATTTTTGTCTATGATTAATATGAAGAAGGAAAACTTTAAGCAATTATTCGATACAAAATTAATACCTAAATGTAAATTATATAGCTGTTAATAGATTTTTCCACGGACGTTACGAATACAGATTCGATTCCCGTCTGATGCTAATTTGTAGTGGATGATCACTTATTAATTTTTATATATTTAAGTATCTGAATTTTTTTTAAGTCATAATTTTTGAGAAGCAGAAAAATATATTTCCGTTATTGAATGACTGACAGACAACGCCACAGATGGGAACTATGCGGCGTAGAACGCTGAAATTTGGCATATATGTAGCTAGTTTAGAAAGTGCAAGGGAACACCAATAAAGGCTATGGGAAGGAAGACTAACAAGATTTAAAGTTTTATATAGTTCATACAAACAAAGTTAAGAGCTACTTAAAATATTTCAATTCGTTATTGTAGCATATGTATTAAGTATACAAAAAATAAACATAAAAAACATGAAAAAAACCTTATCAATAAATATTTTTATTAGCTGCACCCCCACACGTAGCAGGGTAGGCAGAGGAACCTTGGGAATCTAGCTTCATTGAAACAGTTCCGTTCCTCAATTTCCGCCGAATTCTAGGGGCATTGCATGTTGAACGGCGGAACTGTACGCCGCGATTTGCCTCTTTGTCAATAAATAATAACAATATTATATAACAAATAAAACTCGATTCGTACATCAGTAAGTATTCACTGACAAACAAACAAACGGCGTTTCATATTTATAAAGGTTACAAATAAATATTAGCATTGGCAATTGACTTTGTACTTTGAGTTAGAATTTTAAACGTGTGTGTCATACAAATAGTCGCTATTAGGAAAAACCACTAGATTATTGTTAAAATACAGCTTCTTTATAGTAAAGCCGAACGTTAGGTATAGGTAATAATGTCTTCCTGGTGTAGTAGTAGTGTCGTAATTAGCGTGATGGTCGTATATTCGATTTTCAGTCAAAGTAATGTCTTCATGAAAAAATATAGTTACTATGTTAATATATATGTGTTTTTATGGGAACCCAGTATTAATACATACTGCTCCCCTTTGAGTTGCGTTTTGTATATTACATCTAGGAAATGAAAATAAATATAATCATTCTCAGAGTGGGGATCGAATCCACAACCACCGCGTTCACAGAATCCCACTACGCCATTACGATCTTGTAATTGTCATGCATTTAATTTTAATATTATTTCATTTATTTCTTAATATGGTATTGAATTTTTAATTTTGATTAAGAATGATTATTACATCTATCATATGATTATTCTTACAAGAACTCTACAATCTTTCATATATATTTGTATGTATTTACATATATCATATTCTTTCATAATATATATCAGCTTCACGCTGTATCCCGCTTACAGCACGGTAGGCAGAGGGAGACTAGTCTTAAGACGCTGCGTTAAGACACTTCCCTACTTTCCGCCGAATTCTGGAGGCATTGCGTATTGCGTTGGCGGAACTCAACGCCGCGCTTTGCCTGGACACCAGAGCCACGAAATGGAAATATGAAATTAAATAAATATTTCATATCCTCGAGTGGGGATCGAACCCACCACCAGTCGCATTTACATTTACTGTCAACCTTTGTGCCCCTGCGCCACGACTAAACATATTATATCATATTCATACATATATATGTACATATATATTATATATATATAATAAACAATTTCGTGCGTCAGTTTATCATGACCTCGGCGGGAATTTAGCTGAATAGCCTCGCCTATTTACCTAGTTGTCGGCTTACTGAAACCTGTTATGTGAATAAATTCTGAGAACTATACAATTTTATGTTTATTCTTGTGAGGCTTTAGATATTAAGGTGTTTTCAGTTTTCGTTGTATAGATAAAGTTTTGAAGGCGTGGTGCGCAGTGGCACAGTATGTGACTGGAAAGACGACGACTGTAGGTTCAATTCCTATTCGGGGAATTAAATATTAAACGCTCGGGTATCTATAAAAGTTGGTAACTAAGGCTGAATATCACTTAATTCCTAGTTTTTATGAAATAGATAACAAATTTAGTACAATTTTCACGGCGTTAAGTTCCGTTATCATTGAATATGAAAAAATGGATGGCTACGAAGCCAGCACTTCAGTTTTCACGTACAAATCTATGAATTTCAATCGCAATTCAAACATAATTGTCAAGTAAACAGTATGACGCACGTCGGATCACTGCGGTTAGCACCGCCCATGATAACGGCGTCCACTCTAAATTCGTGATTGGTCAAAATATAAGCGGAAACCGGTGTATGGCACTCGTATACCAACAAGTAGTTATTTAGCGATAAAATTTATAACTAATGCCCACTTCAAATTATGTGAAGCATTTTTGATAAGAGCTGAAAGAAGTTTTTTTTTATTATAACTTAGTTTTGTATGTAAAAATAGTTTTTTTTTTATTTTTACATACGAGTATATCTCGTCTTGTTACTAGAGTAGGGAAATTTAATTCATTCCTTCGAATAGGAATCGAATCTATAATCGTTTAATTTAATGTCAATATAAATTGTAGACTAACTAGACCTAACAGTTGCTAATTAATTCTTTAGTTGAAATATAATAAGTATTATGTAAATATGTAGAGTGAGATACCAAATATTTATATTACGTAAGCATTTGTGTTGAAAAACAAAAGTATTTTAGAATATTTCCAATAATAATTAAAAACACTTACATATCATGTTATAAATTTTCTATCCTAATGTATACACGTTTCATGTTTTTCCCCACGTTCCCGGATAACCTCACTCAGGACACCTAGTGTTAAGACACTCCGATCGCCACTATTCACCCAATTCTTCCAAACATCAAATTATTTGAATATATAGAATTATATAATAAACATAAAGCAAAACATAATCTAATACACAAGTATTCAAAGTATATTAGAGCACACTCGCAAATTGACCTTGTTACGCTACCAGTCCTCAGGCCAGACCAGTTATGAGTTAGGCCAGCTAGCCTTGGTCTAGTCTAGATGCAAAAGGCAAACGTTAAAATCTTGTAACCTAACAAATCATTTGAAATGTTTAAACTGTTAGTATTATTGTAACGCCCATTTTGTTATACCAAAAACCCACCAATGCCATGTCAAGAATCTAATAAATTACGACTTAATTTGTTTTATACTTTATTTTGAAATTAAACTTTATTTTCTTAACAATAAAGTCGTTAATATAGTATAGTTGGTTGGGCACCAGTTTTTGTTTGTATGTTTGTCGGAATAACAAACGTGAATGGATAGGAACGCACACATAGATAGTGAATGTCACGAAATCCAGCCTGTTTCTAGGTTAGATTATGCGCGGGCGCATGTCGGTTGGCCATGATTTATAAGTTTTGTGTACTGTATTGCCCATAATATATATTTATATTTAAAGTAATTTTTTTTTTATTAAATATTTTATAATAACTTGAATAGATAGAAACAATAAATAAATATTTATAAATATCTTCGTTTATCTTGTTGGTCTCATTTAAAAGTATTTAAGTAACATGTTAAATGAGAGCAATTAGAGAAACGTCTCCAGATTGTTTTATAAAAATTTTTGATTGTTGCCCCCTAAGATTGTGCCCCTGAGCGACAACGACCCAAATATTTAATACTAAACTAAAGTGTCATAGCTTCACCATAACACCCTAAAAAACCTCATCCTAAAAACTTATATTCATTTATATTTTCAAGATTTATCCCACAAAATGTAAAATAATGGAGTACCACAGAACGACCTTGTAGCTCACATCGTCGATTCACTGTTTATTTGATACGAACCTGTTATACGCTTTCGACTCGCATCGCTTTACAACTAGACACTTCTATAGATATTTCTAGTAGAATTATCTTGTAGTTGAAAACTTGAAGTAGTTGTAGGGATTTATAATTTTGCGACTTTCAATGATATAATTAATATTGAATGAGTAGTGTTAATGAATAGAGGTCAGAGATTTGATTCCTGCTTTAGTATTTTTAAATTGAACGTACAAATAAATGAAGCAATATATAAATGTAATTAAAGATGATAGATGATAATCTTATGACTCTACCATATAAGTGTTAAAACACTCCGTTGTCCAATTTTCGAGTTATTGTTGTTAGCGAAACTCGGATATTTGGTTCACATTGATATTTTTTTGTTTTGAACTGGCCATTTATCTTGGAAGTTGGTAGCAGGTATTTTATCAAGATACGAGCAAGTCCATAACCATTTCAGGCAAAGTTGCAGGTAATATCTAGTATTATTACATAGTTAATTTATTCGTAGAATCTATATTCATATTTAAATAAGACCTGTTAACTTTGCATACAATTCTTTCAAATTTAAATTAATTTGTCACCTAATGTATTGTTTTTGTTTGTTAATTTTGTTAGAGGTGGTCTTCATTTTCATAAGGTGAAGCTATGACACGTAGGTATACCTATTTTTGTGCCCTGCCAATATCATTATAGTTAGTATTAAGTAAATATTTAGGCCGTTGTAGCGCAGGGGAACAAGCTCGCGACTATAAACGCTACGGTTGTGGATTCGATTTCCGCTAAGAGAAATTAAATATTCGATATTATCATTCGAATTAAAGGAAAAAACCGATATAGGTCTTCATTTCCCACCCAAATGTATATATAATATTAAGTGGCGTAACTAAACGCCGCTAATTAATATATTATCATATTCACAAAGCAATCCAATATAAAGTAGGTCGTTCAAATCTAATACATCCATCAAAATCCTAAATGTCAGTACTTAAACAAAAATGAATGTGTGACATTGAATGATTTTGTCTAACGAGGTAGGTATGGGTTGATTGATGAGACTTGAAAAAATACCTGTTAACTATTGAACTTTGTATGACACTAGTTTATTCACGCTGCTTTTTGCTTGTTAAGTGTCAGATATTATTTACCTTACGTTATATCGCCCCTATGCTAGAATAGAGTAGAGTAGAGGGTAATTTTGGTGCTAAGAATTTTCGAGGCATTGCATGATGAGTGGCGGAACACAACACCGCGCTTTTGATTGCGCTTGATACAAGAGCGTAGAAATAAAAATAATAATAAATAATTCATTTCCACGAGTAGCGATCGAACCCACGCCGTCGCGCGTCGCCCTCAAATAATAATATATAAAAGATATATCTATAGATATATCTATATCTATATATATAATATATATTTTAGTATAACTAATATTGACCAAGGTTTCGCGGAGTCGTGTTACTTTACAATGTCGTCTCAGATCAAGCGGAATCACGTGTTAAGGACATGCATTTCATATTATTTTTCATAAGAAATTCGTTTTAATTAACAAGAAACTTCACGTTTTACACTAGGGTAGGCAGAGAGAATGTAGTGTAAAAATACTCCTTTTCACATTTTCTAAAAATTTTTAAGATTTTTCGTGTTGAATGGCGAAAGCCTACGCCGCGATTTCGCGGGGTGATACCAACCTATGCGTTGCAAAAATAAAATATTTTAACAATTCTGAGAAATATGAATTTATTTCATGAGGCCGTCATGGCGCAGCAGCACAATGTGAGAGAAAACGCGGCGTTAATCTCCGCCAATCAATAAGAAATATCTCGAAACCAAAACCAAACCAAAAGGTAGTTTAAAATGAAAGAAATAATATGAATATCTCAAAAAATGACCACTCACCGCCGAGGCAACGGCCGCGCGGCGGAAACAGGTGTTTGTAATGACGTGTAGTAGGTACGAATAGGTATAGGGCCTATGATATGATCGTTCAGTATGCATGCTATATGCATCTACTACTATACTATACTATACTATAGAATAGTATTATAAAGGATTACATGGTATAGTTTTAAAATTACTTCATGCAATGGATAAAATTAAATAATCTATAGTGTAAAGTAAATGTTTTAGCATTGTTAACTTCAGGCTGTATCGCTCATAGCAAGGCAGGCAGAGGCAACCAGGGAACCTAGAGTTAAATCTCTCTGTTCTCATTAAGTGTTTCCGCTCTTAGCCTTTAATAATAAATATTTCAATTCTTCGCGTGGGAATCGAAGCTACAATCTGTCGCGTTTACAGTCACAAGCTAGTGCCAATGCGTCAAGCCACGACTGGCCTCAATTTAACTTAGTAACAATACTTATATCTTTTAATATAGGAAAAAGTAAAATGTTTCTACTCTAGGGAGATAGTAGGAGTAGAGAGAGAGAAAGAGGTCCATTTACATTTCTTTTTACTAGAAATATTTATGGTATGTTTAACTCTTACGTTACTGAGTAACTGACTACCTACTGGTTTTACAAAATGAAAATTTGGCAAATAGGTAAATATGAAGTGTAAGGGAAGCTCTAAGAGAGTATAAATATTACTGGAAATTCCTAAAGGAATGGGAAAAAGTGAAATTTTCTATTTTATTTCTTAAAATCCACACAAACAAAGTATCGGGCGATGTTTAGTTTATTTATTATACTGTCGCATGTGTCTTGGCAAAAACAGAGAATTAAATAAGAAGCGTGCGTAATACTTTCAGGATCAAGTTGTATAATAAATAATATGTATAACACGCATATAATAAGGTATAATTTGTATAATATTATAGCTATTATAGTACATTAGTCAATTATAAATATATTTACATTGCTGATAATGGCATAGAATGAAATAACAATTCATTACCAATGTTGTATGGTCATCGGTTGCTGTTATCTAGGTTTCTTGTAATATTTTGATTATTGTAATATATAATACTAGCCTCAGTCGGCGGCTTCTCTCGCGTTGTCAAATCTGTCTATATTAATATTGTAAATCTGACGAGTGTGTTTGGTTGACCGCACTAATCATAGGAACTGCTGATTCGAATTGGAAAAATATTTTTGTCTCGAATATTCCACGAATAGATGTTATATTATACCTACATTACGTTACTAGTTTCGTTGTAACCCAAAGTACTTGCGGTCAGAATTACTTCGGGCACTTAGTCTTAGATAGGTCATGTGTTACTCTCCCAACTCTTAGTTATTTTACACTCCGCTCCATTAAGACACTGCCGTTCTCCACTTTCCGCCGAATCCTGGAGGCAAAGCGTATTGACTGTCATTGTCATAGCCTTGTTACTCTGGTATATCTAGTAATATATTATTTCCTCGAGTGGGAATCGAACTCACAACCTGGCGCGTTAAAAGTCGCTCGTTTGCACCACTGTGCCACAATTGGCCTCATCAAAACTGATTTACTATTAAAAAAAAAAATATTTAGGATTTGAAACCACTCTCTCTGTTATAAATAGTATATATTAGAAAAACTTATTTCCTTAATAAGTACCTACATATAAAGTTCACAGCCATTAAAATAACGAAATGCGTATTCTCATATATAATATTATAATTGTAATATAATTACACGTTGTTAAACTGTCCGTCTAATGGTCGTCATTAATGATACTGTAATTAGCTATAGTTATTTAATTTTTACTAGAATTACAATCGTATGATTATGAATGGTTTATACTTAGTTAAAATTTCAATAGAAATAACATAAGACTAGACGCGGCGTTCAGTTTCATCACTCAATGTGGGGCCAGAGGTGCCCCAGTGCCACAAGCGTACGGCTTAACATTAGGTTTTCAGGTTCCCTCAGCCTACCCTGCCATGTGCGCGAGAAAATATAAGCTACAATTTATGTCAAGATTTTATAAAATTCTAACTAATATCAAAATTGTTAAAATTTGTATGATGTTTGTTTAAATTCATACAAAAAGTACTGAACGGATTTAAATGAAAAAAAACCGGACGAACGGATTTAAATATAAACAAAAAAAAGTAGAAACTTACAATAATATAGTTATCACATAAAATGCTGCAACACTTACATTTACTTACATTTTCATATAATTTAACAATAAACTATGATTGCACTAATCAGTCAAATTCAAATGAATTCTTCCTCAAAATACGGAAATACGTATACCTAGACCTGGCTAGACCTTGTTCGAGTAACTGCCTTGGGTCTGCCTAGAATACTAGATTTCTAACTATTTCCTTAAACTGTGAAATTTATTAACCTTAGTTTTATGTTTAGAATTATAATTGAGTGGTTGATAAATGTAATGTCGTTTGGACGACAGATAGTAAAATAAAAATAAGGAAATTTATATATTTTTTTTTCATTTGTTGTGCTTAAATGGTTTAAATTGTTGTTGTTTTTGTTATTGTAGATGTGTTAAAATTATTATTTTATGTTCGAAAATATTAATAAATGAACCTAGGTATATATGTAAGTAAATTCATGTACAAATATGTAATATGTGTAGAGAATAGTCTCTTGACACTGGGGTTCGTAATTATAAATCGCTCTCATCTCTGAGATCGATCTTGAGATGCCGTTTTCATCAATAGATTACAATTAATGAATGACATCAACTCGTGAACAGTATCTCAAGATCGGTCTCAGAGTTGAGAGTGGTTTAAACACAGGCCTAGGTTTCACTTCTAGATATAGCGTAAAGCTAAAACAAAACATGTATATTTTATTAGTTTCAAAACAACTTAGCAACAGAAAAAATAAATATTTTTACATGTATGTATGTATGTATGTACGTTAATAAAGGGCAGCTACTAATTAAGTGGCCAAGGTGTAGAGATTATCATCTCATCGAGATAGACTTCGGTTAATATGTTGTTCTTTTTTTTGCAAAGTATTTTTTTTAAATTTTATTTTTAGATGTAGATAGATTTGTTGAAACGTTACGTTTGTTTTTTATAATGACTAATAATTGTAATAAGTAGCCATGAAATCAAAAATATATAACTTATTTTGTGAAATATATTTTTAAAATTTATTAATATGTTTAATATTTTAATTAATCACAATCACTTAAACTTGCCCAAAGATTGTTGCGCTTATTAAAATGCAATTTCTAAGGCTGAAATGTGGATAACGGTGAGTACAAATATAAAATGGGTTATTACCCAAATCCAGCAAAATGTTATCTTGAAAAAGGAAGTATCTTAACACTAGGTCCAGAGGGAAGAGACAGGGTCAGTGGAGGGAAGAGAGAGTTAGAGCCCTACCCTGCTATACGCGGGAAAAAGCGTGATGCTAAAAAAAATCTATCCCGTTTATACATAAAAAGGTGCTTTAACCATCTTAACAATATCATATTAGTTAAATTACTCAAAGAAATTATTTATAAGTAGACTTGCGGTACACCGCAGGCTGCTATTAACACAAAGATGGCGGCCGCCCAAACAGGAAGTGATGTTTGTCATTTCAATTGACAAAATTACCTATAACTTTTATTACATTGTTTTTTTTTTCATTGATTTTCTAGTGATGAGTCACTACTTATTTTATTTTCATTTTGGTAATTAGGTCGTCGTGGCGCAGTATAACAGTGTTTTAATGTAAACGCGACAGTTGATGATTATTTTTATTATTGAGCTGCGTTGAGTACATTTTACACTTTAGATGTGCCTTAGTGGGTTGTAGCTGTGGGTTCGCATTACAAGAAATTATATTCTTATATTAAAATATTTAAAACTTAATGAGAAAGGTGCTTAAAATGTTATTCCTTAAAAATATTCAAACCCAAATTTAATAGGTAGGTACTAATTGTGGTAGTACTAAGGGTGGGAGGGGAACGGAGTATCTTAATACTACGTCGTGTTATGATACTCTGTCCCCCACGTCCTCTTCTACGTCTACTCTGCTATAAGCGTGAAACTATAATAATAGTAACAAAATATGTATACCTATGTAAGTGTCTATAAAAATATGTTTAAAGATGTATACGAGAAGAACATACGTATTAAAGCAAAGTATTAACATATTATTTGTATTATAAAAAGCCGTCTCTATAGTGTCACCAAAAGTAAACATCGTTATGAGGAAAGTTAGACGTGAGTAGGGTTGTCTATATCAATATTATATTTGACTTTTTTTTTAATTCGGCAGAAAGTGGAGAGCGGAGTCTCGTAACACTAAGTTGCACCTGTCTACAAGCTGTGTACAAGCTGGTTTTAATTTTTAATATTTTTCTTTCTTTTATAAGAATTAATGAATGGAGACCGCCGTGGCTTCAAGCGTGGACGGTTGTGGGGTCGATTCTCCATCGAAGGATTTGTTATTTTCATTCCCCGCTCTGGTAAGAAGACTAAGTGATGTGATGTGATGTTCAGTTTCGCGATTCAACGAGAAATGGAGTATGTTAACACACTAGGTTCCCTCTGCGTTCTTAACTAATTGGCGGATAGGATACCTTAGCTATTTTTGAATTTAAGTATAAATCATCTTTAATTTTGTTAAAATAAGAAATCAATAAAATAATCAAAAAACTTAGGTATATTTAAAAAAATAATAATCATAGTAGGTACATACAAAAACAATTTATTTAAAAAGGCAAATATATCTAGAGTGCAAATAATTAAATAATATCAAAACATGAAATGTCAATTAAAATTGCACATCATAAGTCAAATAAAAACAATTTTATTAAAGAAAAACAAAGTCGATGAAACATAACGAATATTCTCTATAAATTATTTTCAGCAAAAAATATAATATAGATATTGATAAATTATACATTAATTTAAGTTTATTGATTCATTAATTCTGTATAATATTCTATAATTAATATAAATTAATCGTCTTTTATTATTTTGATATGGAAAAATGTCTGCTTGTACCCACACCCGATGATTGTAGATTCGATTACCGCTTGGCGGAATATTTTTTTGGCTGTATTCCGCCCTGTTATGTTAGGCAGAGGTAAGTAGGTTTGCGAGTTGAGAGGCGAAGATACACTATATCTCTAAGTATTTAAGGTTGTGGGTTCGATTTCCATTTTGGGAAATGAAAAAAGTATAATTTCATTTTTCTTGTTCTGGTAACTAGGCAAAGCGCGGCGTTTAGTTCCGCTACTTAAAGACAGAGTATCTTTCCATTAATTTACCTCTGTTTATAGCAAAAAAGGAATAGAAACGTATGAAATGAAAACCCTAGAACAAAACCGTTTGGGCCGTTATCTAACCGTGAAAAAATGCACCCGCCCACCGCTTACGGTATTCAGAGGGAGATAGCTATTAACTTTTTGACGTGTTAAAAAGAGATAGCTATATTTTAGAGCTACGTCGTCAAGGTTTGGAGGTTTCATATTAATTGAGTCTATGATGTCTTTGGTTGTTTGACCTTTAAGTCAATTAGATTCGATATTGAATTGTTTTTGGAAAATAATGAAATATTATGAATATTTATACAATTTGTATTTAAATTGTTTTTAAATAACGAATAATTAATTATTCTAATAAAAATATCGTCAAATTTTGTCGAAAAATTGTTAAATAATATCCAAATATAGTACAAGTTATAAAAAAATAAAATCCAATAACCCAAGCATTAAAAATTGACAAATGTAATAAAAAAACCAAAAACAACCCTCAAAAAATTAATAGTATTTTTTAACAATTTAGGGCGCCACCTAGCGTTAAACAGTGCACCCTCCCGTACAACGCCATCTCTTGGTGAATAGACTCAAGCGGGCAGTAATTAGCATGCTATACTGAACACTTATAACGGTTCACTGGTTCAAATCCCGCGTCGTACAAGCGTGTTTAAGTTTATAAATGATTGCTTTTTAGCCTATTGGTTTGGATGAGCGAGGCCTTTCACGTTAATTAATCGATTATAGGGACAGTGCGTTTGTGGTGGGAATTTTGTAATAGTTATCGATTTTTGTTGTTTTTTGTGTTAATACGTATATATTATAATGGAAATAGGTTATATGTTATAGTTAAATAACTGTTTTTTAATTTTTTTTTGGAAATATTATGTTTTAAATGGATTAGGTTAGTTTGCGTTAAGAATTTATAAGTATTTTATTAAGAACTGGTTCATAAATAAGGCATTTAAAGATGTACTTATATAGAGGTGCAGAATTGATCTATGCTTTGTTCAGAATAAATAAAAAAAAGTAATTACATTTTAAGCTGTAAGACATTATTACATTAGTTAGTGATAATAAGTAGAGGCGGGGGAAGCCGCGGGCAGGACACTAGTATCATATAACAATATAACTAGACGTTTTACATTAGCCTTGAACACTAAAACCCAATTAAAATGATAGTACATACGGTGCGGATTAAGATAATATCTAAATTATCATTTGGAAGCCATTTTGTTTTGCGTTGCTTATCTAATATTCTGAGTGCTTTATTATTTTAGGTAAAATATGTTAATAATGTTCATTACTAGGTATGTATTACTTATTAAAAATGGAAAATATAAAGATAAATAACTCTGCTTATTTAATGTAATTATTTTATATATTTTACTATAAATGTCATTATACTTATTTATTTTATTTTTAACTAATCCCAAATTCCAAAAGGAAAGTCTCGTTTCTCCTGTCCCATCATGTTCTTCATGTCAAATTGTAACTTTCTTAGACCAATAGTTTCGTCTGTTTCGTGTCAGTCACTCATTAAAGGAAGATATTTGCAGATATAAATAAAACCTGGTAGCGATATAGAGGTCAAAGGCAATAAAATCAAGTAACGCCAGATCGCAAAGACATGTATGTATATCTATAACAAATTAGCTCAAATGACATGACAATAATGATGAAATTTCATACATTTAATATTATTTAATATACTTAGATCTCGAGTTATCTCAGTATAAACATATTAATGCGTTGGTTAGAGTCAGCTAGGTCATTGCTAGATTCTAGGCATTGAAATGTTTCGCGGTTACGTTTTACCTTCACCTATACTTGTATTTTAGTTAGTGGAGTCAGTGTTAGGACAAACCGTTGTATACTTTCTGCCAATTTTAGAGTGGCGGAACTTAACGCCGCGTCGTGTACTAAAATAGGAATATGTAGTATTTTATAAAAAAATAAAATTTGAAAAAGACAAAAAGTGTTTGAAAAAAATAGGTACTTAAATACAAAACTTATTCATTTTTTTTTGTTGTTTTGATAAAATAAAACTTTTAAGTGTTTACCGTATCCAAGAAGCGCGGGTTCAAATCCCGCTACGTTCTAATTTTTATACGTTTTTTAAAAGATAAATATTAAGTAAAATTTAGCAAGCGTTACGCAGGTAGGTATGGAGAGGTGCGGACATGTAAAACTAACCAGAGCGTGTAGTGTCGCTAAAAGGGACAAGCGCATTGCCACTTGACTACGATAATGCAGTTTATATGACACGAACGAAATATTAAACATTAAAAAAGGGATAATATTGATTAAATCTAGAATAAATCGTTCAAAGGAGGTCAATTAGACAGTAGGTACGTTGTTTTGAATTTTGAGAACCTACGACGATATTGCATATTGAGTGACGTAACCTAACACCGTGCTTTTTTCTATTAGACTAGGAATACAAAAATAAAAACAATGAAAAACAAATTTACCCATTAAAAAAAAACCACACTATCCGCGTCACAATCTACCAAACGCAGTTTCAACTAGCTCTAAGTGTGTTATTACAAAGATATTAATTAACATACAAGTAGGTACCTATGTATGAGTATCGATAAAGCAAATTACTTGAAAATTAGACCTTCTGGCGTGTAATTTCATCTCTCAAAGTCAGGGTCTGCTAGCGACCATAGCCTAGTTTCTAGATGTTAAATACTAAACTATAATATTGAGAATAGTATAATATTTGAAATATATAGTATGTTTTTGAGGCCAGTGGTGGTGGAGGGAGATAAGTGTATGACTGTATACGCAACAGTTTGTAGGTTTGATTCCCACTTGATGAAATTAAATAAATTTCATATTTTCATTTCCTTACAATGCTTCAAGAACTCGGCGGAAAGTGGGGACAGAATGTATTAACACTAGGTTCCTGTTAAGATTGCGGTTCCCTATTATGTGTAGAATAAAACAAAGCTAAAAAAATATTAAAAATATATCATATATTAAGAATAGTCTAATACATGAAATATATAATATGCAAGCTTTTAACAATGGCTTTGCCAGCATTGGACATCTTAAGAGTTGTCATGACACATGACACTTCTAAGTGCGGGATGTAAGTGATCGGGTACAGTGGGTTAGATCGAAATTACTAACTTGATGTCGTCCAGCATAAATATGTCATTCTTCGATAAATAAGTCTATTTTAAGCACTCAACACGCAGTGCCTCCAGAATTCGGCGGAAAGTGGGGAACCGAGTGTCTTAACATAAGGTTCCCTCTACCTATCCTGCTGTAAGCGGGATACAGCGTGAAGCTTATTTAATATATTTTTTTAATATTTTATGTAATAACTAATAATAGTACTCACAAATAGGTAGTGTTCATTTAAACCGAATCGTATCAACCTTGCGCTTTCGACCCGCGTGTTATCAGAGAGCGCGGCTTATCTAATCAGCAGGGTTGCCATATTTGTAATTACACCCGGAAAATTGTCAGCGTAGGCAAATATTTATATATATGTATTTTGTTTATAATTATGTTGGAAGAATTTAATAAGATTTTAGTGTAATTTTGTTTAAATTTATGTAAAAGTTACATTTTAAACATTTTTGATTTATTATTTATGAGGATTATATTGATAAATAATATTTCTCATAAGTTGGATAAGTAGTATATATACATATAATATATTTTAAATATATTTTTTTGAATTCAGCTTGTTCGAAGAATATATTATTTTTTTATATTTTATATATAATATCTTCTTCACAAATTAAATAAAGATATAGGTACGAAACATGATTTTACTACATTAAAGAACAAATCATTTAAATTACAAAAAAACAACCATATCAAATAATTATTAATTGTATTTATAATTCCAAATTCTTTAGTAAAACAATATACCTATAGGTATATTGTATATAAAATATATAAAAAACCAGTATATTTAAAATATTGTCACTCTACCGATAGAGTATGCAATTTCGGTACACAAAACTGCATACAAAACCGCACTCAACTCTTATCACATGATAACATGTCATATCTGCACTAACACTAATCTATGTTGTGATAAAACTGCAATATTACTTAAATACCTATGTACTTAGATTATATTATATTTTATGTGTTTATTACTATATATTCGCTTTATGACTAAGCTTTAGATTGTAATATTATTCGCATGTTTTTGATTCTGATATGAATAGGTAGATGGATTTGTGCCGATTTAATCCTAATTATAGTCTAATTGACGTCTTTGAGTGTCGATACACAGTATCCGGTACCGCATTTACATTATTTTTTAAAGACAAACAACGGTAGGCACTCTTAATTCGTTACTTTTTAATATTATTATATGGTTTAAATTTATATCCAACACTATATGCTAGCAGTTATGTAGGAGAGCACACGCTTTTGCTAACTAAAAATATTTTAAAACATAAACGTTTCCACTAATATTATAATATATAATATTGTAAAATACTGTAAAATGTTGTAAATGACATATGGTCCTTCGAGCCGGATTGAAATATCTCTTAAAATTATGTATGATAATAAAAACATAACACAAAATTTATGTATGAAGAAAAGAAAAACGAAACTTTCTGTAAATATTTCGCAAATCATAATAGAATTCAAATACCAAACACCCGACGCATAATTTCAGCATCTCATTCACAAAACAAACAAATGTTCGGACAAAAAACGACGATTGGATTCAATACATACGAAATGAGAATAAAATATACTGGCGTAATGTAGGACTGTGTCATAATTGTGGCAGCATTGGAGATATATTATAGCTATATTTAAGTATCTTCACACTTTTGTCCGTGAAGCAAGGAAGGCAGAGGGATCCTAGTGTTATGACACTCCATTCCCCATGTACTCCGTTCCCCCATGTTGAATGGTGGAACTCAACGCCGTACTTTCGTCTACCAGAGCGGGAAATTAAAAACTGAACATTTTCCCAAGCGGAAATCGAAACCACAACCGTCGTATTTACATTCAGACGTTCCTACTGCGCCTCAATAGCCTAAGTTCAAAATAAATTTTAAAATCGATATTCAAATCTACATACAAAAAACAGTCACTAATTCTATACAAATATTTGCATTAAAGCACTGCTGGAGGATTATAGTTTGTTTTCTTGTTAGTAAGCCTTTGGCCCACAAAAGGTTTCACGTAGGGCTTCGTCTACTCAAATGCAATTTTAAGTGCTGAATTCAATTAGTGGAGTTTTTCGAATTAGTAAGTATTAAATACTATTGTGTTTATGTTTATACTAGGTTTTGCCTGCGGCTTTGTGAGTTATTTGTGACACATGACTAATTCTAAGTGTTTGGCGTAGCTCTCGTAGTCTATAGATTTTCTGGATAAAATTGACTATCCAACACAAAAGTATTTCTTATTTTTTTTATCTAGCTTCACGCTTAGGATAGTGTTAAGACATTCCCTTTCTAATTTTCGGCGGAACTCAACGCTGCGCTTTCTCGCATCTCTTTTCTCCTCCTCACCGTTATTTTGGTATTGCATTTTATGTATGTATGTTTCCATATATTCCCCAAGGGCTGACAAATTGCAGCATTCTACGCCGCATAGGTGCCGCTGTGCGTCATCTATCAGTCACTCAATACCGGAAGCGATTTATATAGAGATATTCTAGCATTCTAATACACGAAAAAATCCACTAATCGTACTATCTCATCCTACTAATATTTATTATCTTACGTAAAAATTACTTAACAAATTTAGATGAAACTTAACAGTAACCTAAGGTGCATATGGGAGAATAAGACAGAATACATTTTGTAAGGATTTTATATAATAAAAACAAAATATTTTAACGGGCGAAGCCGCGTATGGGTCACTGGTATTAGCTAAACATAAAACTTTTTTCTTATAAAAGCTTAATTATATATCATTATAGACTGTTCTATAAAGTAAGTAATCATCTAAGTAAAAAAAAAGATAATTAGATGAGCAAATTGTATTTTTTCATTTAATTATTAATTTGAATGCATTTCTTGACTTACTTATGAAGCTAATTAATGAATTAACAATAAACCACAAATATGCTATTTCACACGGCATACTATAGTACCTAGGTATTTTTTTTTAGCTTCACAATATAGACCTTTAATTCTAGCTATATATGGGATACCCGTATATAGCTGGTTAGACAGAGGCACCCATGTGTTGAGACACTCCGTCCCCCAATTTCCGCCCAATTTTCGAAAGATTATGTATTGAATGGCGAAACTCTACGTCTTATTAACAGAGCAAGAGAATTAAAATAGTGAAAATTTCGCGGAAAATAGGGAACGTATCTTAAAATAACGTTTCCTCTGCCTTTCCTGCTGAACAGCGGGAAACTGAAAAAAAAAACATTCCGCTTAGGTTGAATTGTAGCTACAGTCACAGTCCAATACTAAATCAAAATAGTTTCAACAAGTGTTAACTCAAAAACCAAATAATTTGCTAAATATAAAATTGGACATAGCCACTGCTTAGCAGACTTAAGTGGACATCAAGCATTCGGTCATGAACCCGGCCGTGGGTAACTGGGCCAAGCTCCAGCAATTCGGTAATAAAGGACAAGTGAATCATAATGAATGATGCATATTTACGTAGCTATATCTTTATATGTATGAGTCATGCACCTATACATTGGTTGCACGGTGTGACGATAGTGGGTTCAGTACCGCTGGTTGTGCTGCATTGAACTACACCACTGACAACGAAATCTCTTGAAAATTTGGCGGAAAGTAGAGAACGGAGTGTCTTAGCACTAGGTTATATAGCACAACCTTACTATATGCGGGATACAATGTAAAATAAAGAATGAAAAGTACCTACGGTATTCAACATTACTCATTATGTAATGAGACCGACGAAACGAAAAACCTTCAATTCCATTCAATTTTAAATTCACAATATTTAAATTAAACAGCGGTAAATATAAAATATAATACAAAATTAAAATTAAAGATGAAATTAAAAAAAAAACAGCAACTGTCAGTAAAAATCCTCATTATCGTCGATAATAAACAGAAAATTTACGTTCGTCTCATTGTTAAATGAACCAAATGCCTTTCAATCGCACAATCGTCTGAATGCTTATACATACATGCATTATATTTTTGTTTCTTTTTTAGCTTCATGCTATATCCTGAATATAGCAAGGCAGAGAGGGAACCTAGTGTTCAGTGTAGTTTGTTTTCTACGCACCCTATTTTAGAGTCATTGGGTATTGAGTAGCGCAACTTAACGCCGCATTTGCCTTGTATCCAGAACGAAGTAATGAAATAACTTATTACCCCGTATATGAATCGATAAAATTGTTATCTTATTAATTACGTAACAACATACGCATAGAAATTATGGCATCTATTTTTTAATCTACGTCTAAACCAGGACAGACAAAAAAACCATAAAAAAATATATCAATTAACCAGAATTCATTAGCATCGTAATGGAGATTTTCAAATCAAAAGAGCTCCAATCGATTGTGTCGAGACAAGAAAGAGTCACTTTGCAAAACAAAAGGCTAAAGTCCAAAGAAAAGTCCCAATTACCCGTCGGACCCCCGTCTTATCTCCCTAGGGAGTGGACCGAGTTGTAGCGTTTTGGTCATTAATTAAAAATTTCAAAAATATTTTTTTAAGTTTCATGCTGTTATCTGGCACATAGTAGGGAGGCGGAGGGAACCTGGGAAGCTAGTGTTAAGACATACCGTTCTCATTCACTTTCCGCTAGGTTCTGGAGGCATTGTGAGGTAATGAAAATATTAAATACTAGCGGCCCGCTCGTGGTTTCACCCGTGTGAACTATGTTATTATTAATTTCTGTCTCCATGGCTACGTCCTAGTGACGTCTATGCAAAATTTGAGACTCCTAGCATTTGTAGTAACGAAGTTTCATACAAATACTATTACGATTTCTAGCACATGTAGTTTCTGAGATTTCGTGATGAGGTAGTAGCTAGGTACCTTTCGATTTTATATATATAGATTATATTTACCTACTCATCTAGTACCTAGTGTAGTGCAGGTTCCTAACTTTTCGGACAATATTAGAGACATTTCATATATCTATATATAATAGCGTACTGAGCGCTGCATTTATCTTGAAGAAAAGAAAACGAAAATAATCTAAAATCTGTAATCTACGTTAAAAGAATTATAATAAATAGAAATATTTATAAGAGACCAGAAATATAAATGTGATATTTAAATGTATATTTCCAGTTCTGGTGTCGATGCAAAGCGTGGCGTTGACTCCGCGTTGACTGACGGCGTGAAGCTGACATAATTTATATTTGAGGCTATCGCGGCACAAGGGTGTGACTGTAATGTGACGGTTGTGGGTTCGGTCCCCACTCGAGGGAATGAATTATTATTTGCTAATATTTTCATTTCTTCACTCTGCCTCCAAGCGGCCACTCAACACGCAATGCGTCGATAAATTTGGCAGAAAATGGGAAACGATTTAATAGAAATATTATATGCAAATACAAAAGCTTATACTGCGACCGCACATTTACCGTAGAGTCTTATTGCTCTGCCCGAAAGGAAGTAATTTCGTAGGTCCGACTTTTAGTTTTAAGAAAGTTCATTTTGCCCCCCGCAGACATTTTTCTAGACTTTTTTTTTCATCCTAGGTGTTACTTCGCTAACTTAAGTTTAACTTAACAGAGTTACAAAATTGCATTTGAAAATTGTATAAAACAAATTTCGTTTTAACAAGTTATTTCCAGGAGTTTAAGCAATACAATTTAAAGTTATGGAATATTTTGTTTTATATGTTTTAGAAAATGTATAAAATTTTGAACGTAGCGGGACTTGAACCCACGTCTCTCGGATACTATCAAAGGCATACATACGTTCGTTCGTATTGAGCTACATATGAATTCTTACTAAATTAGTTTCATAATTAGTACAAATGCAGTATTTTGAATTTGACCTTTCTTCACTCCTATACGAGTAGGTATAATTAATGCCATCACGAGTTAAGCTCTCACTCAGGGAATGTAATATTTAATATTTAAATTTTATTTGTCCAGGCAGCGGGGCAAAGCGCGGCGTTGAGATCCGCCACTCAACACGCAATGCCTCAAGATTATGACGAAAAGTGGAGAATAGAAGTGTTTGAATGGGGAACGGAATATCCTAACACTAGGTTCCCAGGTTCCTCTCGCCTACTATGTGCAGGATATAGCTTAAGACTTAAATAATACAATGTTTAATACAAATAAGCCTGTTATACAATACTCGTATATTAATATATTTCGAACCAGTTTATTCATTATTTGTGAGCCAGCTGTACAAAATGCAAATCTAATTTAGTTCTATAATGAAGGGATAATGGTGGCATTTAAATGCAAAATTCGTAGGCGACCGTCCCGACCTTGCTTATACTAGAGTAATATTGGCCCCATTGGAGTTTTGAATAAAAAATACAGATTATTAATAGATTTTACTGCTTAGTTATTATAAAATGGAAGTTCGTAATGGTGGTAGTATGTTCAATTTGTAGTGTTTGTTGGAATTATATCTTAATAATACAGATTCCACATGTAGCAAGGTAGGCAAAGGGAGCCTAGTGTTAAGGCACTCCGGTCCCCATTTTTCTCCGAATTTTGGAGGCATTGCGTATTGAGTTGCGGAACCCAACGCTGCGCTTTGCCTCAAATGAAAATATTAAATATTTCATATCCTCGAATGGGAATCGCACCCACAACCTAACGTGTTTACAAACGCTTGTATCTCTGCGCCACGAAATAACTTTAAATATGTAGTAAAAACATAGTCCCAATAATATGGGATTATTATTTTAAGTGCCTACTGGATAGTATCTTAAACGCACCTGTAGCTCCTCTGGTGTTACGTGGTCGTGGGCGGCTGTGATCACATACCATCAGGTGACCCCTAGGTACGCTCTTTTGCCTTGTTTTTATTTTTCATAAAAAAATAGTTCTTGATCTCCGGACTCCTTCGCATATCTCCAAGCACCGTTATTTTTTTGCTTACAAGAACTCTTTTCCATAATTGTGAGACTTCGAGATTTTATTCTGGATTATTTAACTTAAAAATATGTATTTTAACATTTACATTCTAAATCACTATGATTTTTTTGTTTTCGTCTTTGTCTTTGAAGCGGAAATTCATTTTTACTATATTAATGAAATATTTATACACCAGGAATAAAGGTGACTTGGAATAGGTTTTTCTTGATTAATTTTCGCTCAAAATTAGAAAAGTAAATAATTTTATGTTATTTTGAAAAAAATACCGCCCAAATGAAAGATTTTTAAAAAGCTTGATTGAAATCCCGGTACGTTACATTTTTTTTATGTTCTCGAAAAAAGATATTTTTCTTCCCCAAGTGTGGAATAATACTTTCAAAATACAGTAGCTATAAGTTAAGTCATTATCATTGCAGGGCTTCAATACTCGTAAATTTCAATTTTTTTTATTCATGAGATTTGCTATGTTTATTATTCGTATTTAACACATTTTTTCCCATTTGCATATTTTGAAGCAACCCTTTTCACAAGAGGGTAAGTTCACAATTTGAATGTCACCCTCATAAGAGCAGCTATACAAATAATTATCTACACTTGACATTTGTTCAAATTAGTTTTCTTTTTCGAAAACTCGTATCGTAACCATGGGTGTCTCTGGAAATATTTTCCAGGTGGGACGTGAAATTAGCTTTGCATATTTTTTTGTAAACCTTACTTTTCGGGCGTTTCTTATTCTTTTTCATTATAACGTGTTTCACGTGCCAGTTGAGCACTAATCTCTTCGCTAAAATTTACAGAAAAAAATCTACTTATAGGTATATGTATATGTATCGTATGAACTACCTATATCTTTTTTTTTTAACTTCACACTGTATCCCATATGTAGCATATGTAGCTGTAGGCAGAGGGAGCCTAGTGTTAAAATATTTCACTTCCCATTTTCCACTGAATTGGCCATTGCGTGTTGAGTGGTGAAACTCATCACCGCGTTTTGCCTTCATACCGAAGCGAAGACAAAAAAAAATTCATCATCATGATTTCCTCGAATGGGAACCGAACTCACACTCAGTCACGTTTACAGTCACTGGCCTCAACTAAACCATATCACAGATATATTAGCAGTTTCGTATAATATTCGTATCTTATTTCATCATAGGAAGTACTTTAACAATAAAAAAGCTAGAACCAAGGCTACATTACATCATACGAGGAAACGCTGCACGGTAATGACTCAATACGGCGCACAAATTTGAATTCCTATTCTATGTAAATCGGTTAAATTTAAAAAAGTAAAGAGAATCTTTGGATTTTCTACAAGTGAAATACAAATTTTCTTCCTCAAGTGGCAATCGAACTCACATCCTGTTGTGCTTACAGTCACATTTAGTGCTTCTGCTCCATGGCTGCCCTCACAATATTTATGCCTACTAAAACTTTTCTTCTTCCTCCTGGCAATAATCTTGGCTATTGCCAGGGTCTGCCCTACTCAACCTACTCCACTTTGCACGGTCTTTTGCGTGCCTACTAAAACTATACATACCAAACTTAAAATTTATCGAAAATTTCAACATTTAACACGTAACATTCGATCACGATTTACAAAGAGGGTCAAATAAAAGAGAAACAAAAAAAATTGACGAGTACTCATGTAATCCGTAAGCGGGCAGATAGAGCACGCTCGCCAAAACTCACCAGTTATTTGTAACAGTAAGCAAATATTCGTATAAGGCTTGTAGAGTCGTATTTTATGAACGAAATCAAACTATTTTTGTTATTACAATTGTTTTCTTTATGAGTTTATTCCTGTATTCCGTATATAACAGGGAAAGCAAGGAGAACGTGGTCTAGTGTCAAGAAACTCTGTTCTCCAAATTCAAGACACATTTATATAATTAATATGATATATCATTAGTACTTCCCAGCCTATGAAATTAAATATTTATTTCTTTTATTCGCTGTGGTGTCGAACCAAAGCGTTTGGGTTGAGTTCTGCTACTCTACTCCTGAATTCTTAGGAAAGTGGTAAGAGAAGCATGCTTAACACTAGGCTTCCTCTGCCTATCCTGATAAATGCTTTCCTCTTTTTGCATCTAAGCCCACACTTATTATTTACATGCAGTACACTACAACAATTTTTCTTTACATAACATTTATATTTTTCTATTTTATCTCATAAAATACGAATGAGCTCGTCAATATCAAGAACAAATAAAACCTTTTTATATCTATAGTATAATATATTATGAATACGAGCAAAACAAAAGGCTGGTTACATCCCTATCGGACAAGATCCCGAGGGAAAATATGTTTTCTATACTAACTCTACGGTAGCGGGTACTAGTGTTGTGCTTAGGCTATCGTTGTGTGTATTACATTTTTAATTATCATATTTAAAAAATCACTTAATTATTATGAGACTATAAATTTTTCGAGTAAATTTTATTTTGACAAAAAATGAAATAGATTTAATATAAAATTTGACTAAATTAATGACACGTGTATAAAGTTTACAAAATATTGAACTTTAAACTCTTACCGAGAAAGCTCTAATCTCGATGGCATCTAAAATCTGATTAGCATTCCCTAACGTGATATACAATACAAACAGCCCACTTGTCCCCATATTTATTGGCGTTCCCCATAAAAGTCACCATGATTATTTAATTCTGTGAGAGACGATTTTTATTCTTTCAACGAGAGGTTACTTTGTTTTTTTTTAAAAAAGCATGGCAGGCCCTCCGATTGTTATATTATTATATTATTTCTTTGCATACCTTTGTTCAACCCTCTCTCATTAACAGAATGTTCCGGAGGGAATGTAATAGGCTGATGCTATTTAGACAATAGAATAGGTACGGAATTGTCACTGTCACGGACTTTTGTATGAAAAAAAAAACAAATATGAAATCGTTATTTATTTTTAAATGAACATTCAAAGTATACTTGACCAAACCAAGAAATGCATGTAGGAGTATGTATGTATGTATGTATGTTTGTGTATTTTTATAACCACTAACTACCCTCCGTTTGATGTTGTTCGATGATTTTGCCTATATGTAAGTTCGGATTATAAAATATTTTCTTTCATATTATAGCTACGTATGTATTTCAATAAACGCTTCAAACTAAGCCCGATGGGGGAGAAGCCTCAGAGAATATGATGTAATTAGTAGCATTTTTGTTTCTTTATTTCATTGTAATTGCTGTACTTGCCCTATAGAAATATATGAAGTATGTAAAATTATTTATTTTCCTTAGTTTTCCGCTTTATAACAGGTCATATGGAACCTAGAGTTAAGACACTCTCTTCCCCATGCATCGTCCTATTTTCAATACATTAGGTATTTGTTTGAGTGACGCAACAATGCTTTGGTTTCTTACCAGAGCGAGTAAATGAAAATTTTAAAATAATTCCTTCCCCCTAGTGGGAAATGAACTTAATATGCAATGCCTCCAGAATGGGAATGAAAGTGTCTTGATAGGAACGGAGTGTCTCTGCCTACCATAGGTATATGCGGGCTACAGAGCGAAGCTTGAAATATATTATATGGTACGAGTACAGTAGTTGACGGTTAAAGGGCTACCTGTGATCAAAGATGTGATACAACGTAGACGTTGTTACTTATGTAATACTTGTTTGTAGGTTGTTATCAAGGTAAAAGATATTTGAATATATGAACCAGTCATCTAAGAATATATTTGTCCTCTCCTAACATTTTTTTTTGTATCATATTTTAAAAAAATCACACAAAAACATAGCAATGAAACACTTGAATATATTTTTTGTTTATAAACAAAAATATCAAAATCTATTTTATAAAATTAAAAACCAAATAAAAAAACCTTCAAGAATTGTCAATAGAAACTTTAGTACATATTCTAACTTATAAGAACGAAGAATGGAATGATCTATGAATAGATTTCCTGTGTTACCACGAGTACACTAAATACGTAAAAATAAGACAAACAAAACAAGCCCATACATAAAATTTACTATTGAAACTGCCATACAGTCAAAAGCTCTAAAATATAAGCTTTATAGTCATTCAACGAAAAAATGTAAGAAAGACATTTTGTGTGTGTGCGTGTACACACACATGCACATTCAACTAAATACGTTATCAATGATAGGACACCCTTGCAGTTTTCGCCTAGGTTTGTAACGAGTCTAGGCAATAGGGTGCCTAGATAAGGTAACGGTAGGGCAAAAATATTATGACTAAAGTAATTTTGTCCTATGAGTGTATATTATTGTCCTATGTTGATTTTAATTGAAAGTTGTGAGTTCGATACCTTGGAAAATGGTTTGTTTTTTTATTTTTTTAGTATTGGACAATGAAAAATATTTTATTAACTTTAATTTTGGATGAAATAAATCCTCTAAATAAAAATACTCTTAGCTCATATAAATTTTTTGAATATTACTGTTATTTACATTTTTATAATATATATATATTTTTTATATTAGTTGTTGTCTTTTTTTAATGAAATAAATAGGAATTGAATTAATGAATTGAATAGGCAGTAAATATTGTACTTTATATTTATAAAATAAACATAGGTACATGTATATACTTATTTATTGAAAATTAACGCTTTCAATATATTTTTTTCATACATTTTTTTATAATAATTATATGATAGAATAAAATTAAGTCAATATTTATATTCCAATAATAATTTGTTATATTACGAATATATTTTTTTTTCACTTTAAAAAAATATCAAAAGAAAAAAATTGAAAAAGGGCACATATTTTTTTTTGCTGTCCATATTAAAACCGAACCCTCTCTTCCAACGATTTGTTTTAGAGGTCATCGCCCTCATTACTTCCCGCTTACACGCGTCGTGAGGTATATCTTCCGTCTCTATCGCACACTGGGGAAACGCCTACGGAAAGTGGAGGCTTTTGATTTTTTTTCTCAAATAACCGGAAGTCAGGTTTTCGGAGACATTTTGTATTAAAAAAAAAATAAACAGTATTTGAATAATTAAAGGGTTATATATTTGAATACATTTTTAAATATGAGTAGTATAATAATATTAATTTACATTTAATAAATAAAACCATAAATAATAAATATTTTAATATATACCGAGCTCAGTCAAGAACAGAGTGTCTAGACACTACGTTCCATCTGCCTACCTTGTTATGCAGAATACAGCGTGAAGCTGAAAAAATATATAATGACCGCTATTTCTTTGAAGTTCACCCTTCTTGGTAAGTTAGTGAAACTTCATATAAGTGTCAAGTGTTTATAATTAATTTTAAAAAAATATGTATAAGTCTCTGTAATGTAATTTTGAGGTCGTAATAAAAAAATCTAAGCAAAAAATATGTAATACTGCTCTAATTCTTAGAACATTGCTTTTAGAAGAATATGATTTTGTAGTTTGTTAATTATTCATAATCATAAATTTCAATTTTTTTATTTTTTTCTCTCATTTATAATGTGGTAACTCAAATTAGGCCCAATAAAAGTAAATAAATGCTAATATTCCTAAGCGTATCTACATATATTTTCAAACATTTAAAAGGTTACATTTGATTTTTTACATAAAAAAAAATTCTCCAAGTTCATCACAAACTTAATAAACATTCCAACTTATAAGTTTTTAACGCTAACCAACGTGTCGGCATTCTGAAGCAATAACTTACCTAAAGCTAAGCTAACAATAATATGGTTCATTGAATAAAATAATTTTCTTTCTAATATTCATTAATAATTGTCAAAAAAATAATAAAATAAATAAATAAAATAAAATGAGTTTTTAATATTTTTTTAAATTAAATATTGTTGCCCATATATAACTGTGTATTAGGACTTGAGAAATCAATCTTGCTTACTGACAAAAAAACATAAAAAGACCGTTGAAACTCAACACATACACACAGGCTAAAAATAAAAAAAATACTTTATTCTAAAAGATTGACGTAGGTCAGTGACCCAGCCGTCATTCATTCCAATTTCAAACTTGGAATTCCGCGCGAAGAAGCCACGCACACACGCACACAGATTGAACACTAATTTGTATTTGTATTTGTATTTATGTGGGGCACGCACACACGCGTGTTTATATGGGTCGGCGGACACACACAAAGAGAGGTTTTAAGTCTTTTTAAGGGTCTTTAGTTAGTTTACTTTTTAATTATAGTAATTATTATTTTTGTTAAGGATCAATTATTTAGGCAGACACCTAAAGTAGTAAGAGAGAGAAGAGTGTTCTGATAATATTCTTCAAATTTTAAAAGCAAACACAATTATGACAATTAAACAAAAAACTATTCAAAAACTATTATTACATTTATCATTTTTAACACATCAAGGTAGAGCGCGGCGTTGAGTTCCGCCACCCAACATAATATAATGTGTCAAAAATTTAGTGTCTTAACATTTCGTTCCTCTCCGCTTGCTATATGCGAAATTAAATTTTGAAGAAAAAAATCCAATTTAACACCAAAGTAGGTACATAAAGTAAGTATATACGAGTATTGCTAAGTTTTATAATGCATTGATGAATACAAATAAAAAACATCTAAACGTTTTGTAAGGCCTTTCCTTTGAGCCTGATTTATGGCTCTATTTATTATAACAAAGGAAACGAGTTTTAAGAGATTAGATTCTCTAAGACAGACTAATGTGGTTCCTATCGAAATATGTTAAAGATTTTATTCCTTCAACTTAGCATCGGGGCACCCTTTTTGAGAATTCAAATAAAAAACATTAGTCCCGCCTTTTTTGGGGTCTCTAAATATATAATCTGTTTTAGAATAACTTAAGCCCGCCTCTTGAGTTTGATTAAGCACAAATGTCAACAAATCTTGATAAAACTAATATACGTGTATCATTATTGTCCAGCATTGTTTTACATGCAGAAATCTGTGAACGAATTACTCTGTTCTTATTTTTAAAATATTAGGAACATTGTCTATTACGTGAAGGAATTCAATATTTTATCTAACCTGTCCAAGGAAATGAAAATATTTTTAAATAAAAATAAAACAAAAAGTCACAATAAAAATATTGTCCTGATTGGAAATTGAACATACTTACTGTGTCAAAATGACATCTATCATATTTTAGGAATTTGAATTTTATGATTATATTATCAACAACAGTGACAATCATAATGTGTAAACATGAAAATAAAAACTTTGGAATTACTTAAACTAATTCATAACTTTAATCCACCAAAAAAACGGCCCCGCCTTTTGAAGTTTAGAATTTAAAAAGCGAGAGCGCAAAACGAATCGAACGTCTCAATGCACGCACACGCGCGCACGCACGCACACGCACGCGCCGCGTACACTGTACGTGCACAAGGCACAAGGTGCGTCAGCGTGGGGTAGGTTCGGGACGGAATTGGGGTGGCGCCGAATGTTAGGCTAGGTCCGGAACCATACTGGGGGAACTCAGAGTTGGCCGGTTCTCTTTTGTCTCTATATTTTTTTGTTTACGCATTTCATTGAGAGACTTTTTTTAGCAGTTGCATTAACCGTGGTTATGTCAATCCATTTGTTTGCTTAAATAAATAGGTACGGTATGAATCCTTTGTATTTTGTATAAGTCGACCACAATGCTAATCTTGACATTCGCGCCGTGACTCATAATGCTTTTGCAATGTCAATAACATTGTACAAAGCGGACACTTTTATTTGGTCTTATGCGAAGGCGACTCGATGTTATTAAAGTTCGTAAACTCCAATATGCATATATGAACTCGTGCCTATTTCTAATTGCTCCGTAGTCGAGACCGCAGAGTTCCAACTGTTACGATCTCAATTTAGCAATCACGAAGTTTACTTGGTCGGTCAACTTAAATAGGCCAAGTCAAGTATATTAGAGAAATCCGATTCACCTAATAGTAATTTGTGTGCATGTGCAAAACTTATAGCGATAAAACTAATAACTAAGACCGTATGGCTCCAGATATCGGAAAGTATAAGAAAGAAAACATACCAATTAAAAAGAAACTTCGAGTTACGAGCATAACTATTAAAAGCTTCCGATCATAAAATTTACGGAGCAACTGAGATGTTTACAAGTATTATTACTCAAACTACGCTTTGTCGGACGTTTCCATTTTTAGTTCGTATTCAGATGTTGCTCTCTTCACATTTATAAAAGTAGCGGTACTGTATAAAAAGTAGTCATTACTGGCTCGAACTGGTGTAAGCAGGACAAGGTTAGACCTTTAGGCGTTAGATGGCATTGGCTTTTGATTAGTGTTACACGAAATAGCCCGCTTCAAATCTGTCATTGATCTCGATAACTTTAACGTGACTCATATAATTGAACTTGTATCGATTAATAGAAACAAGAATATCATACAACTTAAAACCTGCAATTATATATTACAGAAACGATTCCATACATAGGTAGATAAATTATGTATGACTGAAAAAAAATCTACATGCAATCTAAATAAACGGTATACACGTAAGTCCGGTTCATAAAACTGACATCATATCCCTATTCCCACAGCTATGCGATCGAGTGAACGATCTTTTGGCCGAAGACTAAATAAAGTGAAAAAAAAAACAAAAAAAAAAACGCATCGGCCAATGTACGACGAGAGCAGTACGCGGTGCGCTCGCAAAAAACTCGGGGTTAACGACCTCGCCGCGTGTCCTTCGAGCTCACGCGTGTGTGTGTAAGTGCGTGCACACACACAGGCGCAGTGGTGTATTTGGTGTGGTGGTGTGCGTGGGATGCCTTCGAGTGCGTTAACTTGCACGCAAAAAATGTCTAATGTTACGCATTTTTACTATTTATTCTATTTCTGGACATTAAATTTATATTATAATATGTATGTATGGTATTTATAATTTATGCATGTCTTATCAAGTATTTTTTAAGCTTATGTAGTTTTTTGATATATAATTTTTCTATAATTTAGTCGTTACTAAATTGTAGAGTCACTCATTACTCAAAACAATTTCAGAATCTGTATGGTGGTATATCCACCTCTGAACCATTTTTTATATTATTAGACATTATGTGTTAGGTAGGATACATTATTCCAAAGAAACATAATTATAATCATTATTATCGAGATATATATATAATTAGTCCTCTATGGACTTTGATGATATTTGAACCCTATAACCTCCCTACACCACAATGAATATAACTTGGATTATAATTCTATAGCTCCCATCACTTTTGATAGATAGCTTCGCAAAAACTAGCTATTTTTAATTTAACGATCACATCTATAATGATACAGCCATGTGGATATTCCATTACATTTTTAATTTAACAGAGGAAGTTGTAAAAAATGTACCTACGTCGATATGATACCGACGGCAAATTGTTTTTGATATCTTGTCTATTAATGAGATTTGTGAATAGAAATTGCAAATTAACGTTTTGGTATTCTAAAAAGTTCTAAATTAACGTTCTAGGTTCTAAAAAATTAAAGTTAAAAGTTTATATAATATTTTATTATGCGTGGCGTTGTGATCTGTCACTTACCACGCAAAATCTTGAAAATTGGGCGGAAAATTCGGGACTAAGTACTATACTAGGCTCCATCTGCCTACGCTGCAATATTAGGAATAGGTACAACTAAAAATTGTATTTCCTATAAATATTCTTTCTAGAAATCTATCAGTAAATGAAAATATTTATTATTTTTAAAGTTATTAAAATTTAGAGTATCATTAAAAAATTGTACACAAATAAAAATCATAGTTGAGTAATGACTAAAAACAATATAATTTGAGGTTTGAGACTATTTTTAAGTTATTTTTTCATATATTTTATACTTACAGTCATCTGTAATAATTTAGAAATAATTTAGGCAAACAAAATCTATAACAATAAACAAATCAACAACAATAAAAAAAACATCACATCTATAACAACAACAAAATCTATAACCAAAAGAACAAGTCAAAATGTTATATTATCATTATACTCCTTATGTAAATGTGTGAAGTTAAAATAACTATGCTAGTATAAATTGGAAAATTCTGTAGTATTTTCATTCATAGTTCCACTGTAGCAAAATCTAGGTAGATATACTTTAGCTGCTATATTTTAAGAATGGACTTTCGTTACCATGTTCTGAAAACCTAACCTACCTAAGAAATGTACCTAACTAGTTTATTTAATGTTATTTTTTATATCTCATTTTTTACTGTTTTATTTAATTAAAGAGGCACCATCTTAAGTATTTTATGTATAAATCTCAGTTCTGAGATTGATCTTGAGATGCCGTTTTCATTCATAAATTATAATCTATGAATGAAAACGGCATCTCAAGGATGGTCTTAAGATTGATCTTAGAGTTTAGAGGGATTTATAAATACGGGTACCTATTGTCAAGACACTGCAGTCCCCTTTTCGCTTTATATTTGAGACATTACGTTTTAAGCGTCAAACTTTAACGACGCACTTTGTTGTATTACACAAACGATAAATTAAATACTTAGTTATAATTATTCCCCTGAACGGGAATTGAGCCAGCAATTATAGCCATAGGCAAAAATTTCATAATATATTAATGTATTGTTTTCTAGCTGAATCCACGTTCCCTTAAAAATAACAGAGAAGAGAAGAAGAGGGAGAGATGTCCCCAAAATTGAAGAAAAAGTGAAGAACGGAGTGTCTTAACATTATGTCGTTGCTGCCTCCCCTGTCATACACGGGTTACAGCGTGAACTTAAAAAGAAAAAAAAATTGGAAAAAAAAATCGAGAAATCGTTTCATTTCACGCGTCAATTAGGATAAAGGCATACAAACATCGCTATCAAATAAAGGTGTGTAGCACATGGGCGCGGTTCGTGTACGTACTCGTATGTGTATTGTGCAGGTCTCGATAACGATACTATAGCGTTATTTTTATATACTGTAAGAGTTTATTTGTTAAATAATTTTTGTGCTATATGAAAATGCTGATTATAAAATATTTTTCGTATTTTTTTATTCTTTGGAACCTTTAACGATAGAGAAAATATATTTTTTATGTATTTGGAGATAGTTTTTTTGGGGAGCTTTGACTTTGATTTCTAAGTGTTCTTTCTCAATAACATTTTTTAAGTGGACATCAGACTAAACTTTGGTGGGCACGATTAACTCTGTCCTCGTCCCCCTATTCCGATAAACTTTAGTTCATTACATGAAAATGAGAAAAAGAAAAAAAAATATTTTGCTTGTATGCCAACATACTCGTATATTACAAACGTAGGTAAAATCGAGAACGGAGTGTCTTGACACTAGGTTCCCTTTCCTTATCTTGCTTCATGTAGGATATAACGTGAAACTAAAAAATAATATTTTATTAGAGTCTATAGGTATATCATACATACAAATATATGATCAAATTATTAAGTTATATTTATAGGTTTGTATGTTTATGTCATTATTATTATTATTATTACATATTTAAGTTAAATACGGTTTTCTATATCGAAATTGAAAACAGGAAAAACGTTGCTCACGTGTTAGTTCACTTTAATCATTAACAAATGGCCATTGTTTTTGTTATGTTTTTATTTAAAAATGGCGGAATTATTATTGTTTGGTGGGTTTTTTGTTTTTGTTTGTACTTATATTGTTTTTTACCCATAATGTAGACAATTTTAAATAAACTTTGATTTGACAACATTTCTAATTATTATTTAAATACAATTATCTTTTCTTTTTATTTTTCTTGTATATCGATGCCTGAATGATTATGCACGTGTAGGTAGGTTAAAAAGTGTCATGACAACATTTAGAGAATATTTCTCAAAATTCTTTCGAGATCAGGACAAAAATATAATTTTCCAGTTTACTCGATATCAGAGCGAAGAAATGAAAATATAAATTTAAATAAATATTTCAATTCCCCAAGTTGGAATCGAACTCACAACCATTCGCGTTTACAGTCACACATTTACGAGTATGTCTCTGCACCACGACTGGCTTCGTGAACTCATTATATTTAATAATAAGCGATATATAATAATTAACTTGAAATTATTCTTAATTTGATAACAATATTAAGTTACAATGTTAAATATATGACCTCAATATAAAAGGATAATATGTGTTGCATTGATGCAGTTAGGACTTATGCAGTAAGTACATTGGTTCAAGGTCCCAATATTAAAAACCTTGTCATTTTTATGATAAGTTCACTCTCTATCCCATATATAGAAAGGTAAGTAGAGGGAACCTAGTGTCAAGACATTCTGTATTTAATCTTAGAGACATTTTGCATGCATGCATTGCATGTTGAGTGGTGTAACTCAACGTG
Organism: Heliconius cydno galanthus; assembly: GCA_036379175.1. Taxonomy (NCBI): domain Eukaryota; kingdom Metazoa; phylum Arthropoda; class Insecta; order Lepidoptera; family Nymphalidae; genus Heliconius; species Heliconius cydno. The sequence goes on from JAKRZM010000836.1 coordinate 465,994, forward strand.
GTGCTATCTTGTCATATTGAACACTAATGTAACTCAAAATTTTGTTTTGTTTTGGTACTAATGAGAAGAAATGAATATAATTCATTCCCCCTTATCAGAATCAAACCCATACCTACCACGTTTAAAGTCTGACGTCGTCCCATTGCACCGCGATGGTCTAAAAAGTTATTAGGTTCCATAATAAATTTTGTGTGCACGTTTGACAGGAAAATGAATCATGCTGTAATGCGCTTGTGATAAGAAAATCATTTAATATTTTATTTTTACGCTTTAAAGTAGGTATGTGGGGTAAATATGCAGTTGTATGCGCATTAGAATTTTAATAATAATTTTAGGTTTTTTTCCTTTATTATAATATGTTTAGTTTACTTTTTTTGGAAATTTTAAAATAACAATCGCTTTGCTACCTTTTGAAAAAATGAAAATTCTTGATTCTTCTATTTTCTATCTTCCTTAATATGTTACTTATTCAATAAATGTTATAAATAATAATAAATGTATGTAAATTGAGTAAAAGTAAGTCTTAAAACAATCTATACATTAGCATATAAATAAAAATTGGAACATTATTTTCTCTTCAATAAAAAATACACTACTTTTTTTGGGAATTTAAAAAAATACACAAATAAAAGTAAAACAAAATGGCCGATTTGTGTCACTATTTTAAACATGGCGTCATATACTTTATCTACTGATAAATTTTCACTTCCCAGTTAGTAGTACTCGTATGTGGGCACTAACTAAATATGATTGGTTTAGCCATGAAGCAATTTGTTGTTTATCTGTGACACATACTTACTAAAATTATATTTTAGTTTTTGGTTAAATTTAGCGTTGTATTTCATTATTCAATTCTCTTAATAAATTAAATGTGGAGAACGGAGAAATAAATCTAATGTTACTAATTAATTCATTCTGTTTTTTGTGACTTATAGGATACGTAGGAATAAAATTGATTAAAATCAATCATTCACATACAATTATATTTATCTATAAATACTTCTATATTAATTTTAAATTTTTAAAATTTGGTTGACCGCCCTAATCTCAGGAACTACTTGCAGTATATAATCAACATCTGTATAAATTAAATCAAATAGATGAAATTTCATAGGTAATATTAGTGTTATTAAACTAAAGAAGTATTAAACAAGAGCCCTTCAGAAAATTTTGTGTATACTAACGCCATCTAGTGACGTTTACTTGAGTATTGCCACTCTAATATTCATTTGGAGGATAAAAATATTAATTTCATACGTGATTAAAACGTTCATCATTTCTTTAAACAGTTAATATACCTATGATAACATAATATTTATGAATAAAACGGTAAACAACAGTAACAATAATATAATTTTAAATAATATAATTTAGAGAAGTACATTTTTATTTCATCTTTCGTATGAATAATGATAATAGTTTTGTAAAATTATTTAAAATAAAAATATATTTTTAAAAAAACGTATAGGAATTTAGACAATTTGCCAAATTTTCTCAAAATAAAAAAAAAACATTTGTAGGCTCTTTAATAAATATTTCAAAGACATAATAAAAGCTTATTTCTCACAGGCAGAGGAGGTGTAAAGTGATTTCGATTCACTCTCGCTAATATTGGCGTCACGCCAACGAAATGACTTATGAAGTGTCTGTCTGTTTATTAATTTACTACTTATATTAGTAGCTTTATATTTAATTAAGATTTTTTAATAATTAATTAACATTGTAAAATAATATATTACATTATGTATGGATGTGTACGCTGTATCTCGCATGCAATAGAGTAGACAGAGGGAACCTAATGTTAAGACACACCGTTCTCCACTTTACACACTGTCTTTGAGACATTGCGTATTCAGTGGCGAAACTCAACGCCGTATTTTTTCTAATCAGTGCGTAAAATGATTTATCTATCATTAATAGATCACACGCTGTTAATTAATGGCATTTAAAGTCAAATTAAATATATGTATAAAACAGCATTTATTATCTAAATAGACAAATTATTTTTCACATTTAACATTGAAACTATCGTATACAAATGTATCTTTAAGGACTTACGCTAGATATCCAGTATGAGTGTCACAGTTGGAGTCAAGCCAACTACGTACCATTAACGATTGTTTATGTTTTATTGATTTGTAAACGCGATAGGCATACGTTATATTATATTACTAGCTTCTGAACGCGGCTTTGCCTGCATGGCCAAATAGAAATAACTAACAGTTGTGTATAGACTATCCAAATATATAAAGTTTAGACTAGCATTCCTGAGATTAGCACATTCAAACAAACATTCTGCATTATAATATATGTTTTCTATTTAACTGTTGAATTATATATTTAAAATAAATAAACACAAACAAAATAAATTGGTATTTGATGTGAAAAACCTTCTCTACAACTAATTGTAGAGTCAAGTATTAACCATATATTATAAATTGCATCGAAAAAAGCTCATTAATTAATTGCATTATAATAATACCCGAAACCCTATTGTCTGTACAAAAGGAAAATCCTCTATAATAAATAATAGACCTAATTGGTTCTATTCGTGGGCTGAAAAAAATATTTTCCTAGCCATACGCTATAATGGCTGTTCTTTTGTTTTATGCAAAAAAAAGTCAAAACAAAAAAATACAGAGAATACGAGAAAAAAAATAACAAAAGCGCGTACAAAAACACCGGAGTCTGTGGCCGAAAAAACTCGCTCACTCACTGTCCAAATAAATCATCAAATGAAAAAAAAAATGAAAAAGGTCATTGTGTACATCAAGTCAGTGGAATTGACAGGCCCCGCCCGCGCACGCGATTGGAGGGTCCGCTACGAAATTTTGTACAAAAACCCCAACCTAGTTCCGCCTTCTAAAATGTTTTTAACGAACCAAAATGGCCGACCGGTCTATTTGTTTATACTCTATGCCCTTATTGTTTCATTGAGAATTAAATAACTGTCGAAATTCAATCAAATTTATTATTAAATTTTAATTTATGGATGTAATATTTTAAATATTCGTTGCAGTCATGGCACAGCATGTGGCCTGTAATCAAGACGGTTTTGGGTTCGATTCCCACTCTAGGAAATTAATAATTAAATGTTTTCGTTTCCTTGCACTGGTAAAAAGACACGCCCGGCGTTAAGTTCCGTCAATGAACTCGTAATGCCTCGAAAATTGGGGGGTGAGTGGGGAACGGAGTGTCGCAACACTAGGTTTCTTACACCTACACTGCTATATGCGGGATAGAGCGTGAAGCTATATACATTGGTAGTTTTATTGCGTAAAGTAGGTATAATAGACGGTAGTGTGATATTGAATGAATGTATGAATGAACTAGTCATTGTAGAGATTATTAAGTTTTGTACTTTTTAATTGCGATATTAATAAGGCTTTATCATTTCCATTATTTTTGCTTTTTATATTTTATAAGGAATATTTTATTTGGAGTTATTTTTTTTTTGTAATATTTGTGAAGTATCTAATAATGTGAAAAAAACAATAATAAATTTGAATAATAATTAATAACTTATTAAACAGTTCTATTAATAAATGTAATATTGTTATTACTATAACAATGTAATTGGCTATAAATATATATATTAAAACGTAATATTAATATCGGCATACAAATCACAATAAAATATATAAGTAACTGTAATGTTTCAATTACTATTTAATTTGAAATATAAACTAAGTAATAATTCTTTTTTTAGTGGAATACCTTTTCTCAATGTTTGTATTTAGTTTAAAATGGTTAATTTAAAAACGGTACTAATGTTTTTTGAAATAAGTTTTAAATAAAAAATATATATCTCTATCAAAAGTCTGTAACAGTTTCTAAAGTTCACAACATCTCAGCACACTGCCGAGGGACCTTTGACCGCGTCTATGAAGAGCCGATACACTAAGATTGGATATGATATATTTTATTTAACTTGAAATACTTATTAAAAACAGTACTTAATTAAGAAGTAAAATTGTTTTGTCTCATCTAGTCGTATTACTAAAATAACAAGAAAACGACAGTAAAAAAAATGTATGCAAATTATATTTAAAATTGTTTATAATAATTCGTATACCTTGTATATTTAATGATAACTTAATTTAACATTATAAGACGCTTCCCATATTCTTTTAATCAACTGTTGAAGAAGTACAAGCAAAAAACATTTCATTTGTCACATCCAACTATTCGTATATCATTGCGAATAGTTGAATGTGACAAATGAAGATCTAACGTACCTACTTAATTATACGTTTATTTCAAAATAGATCTTCAAATATAAGATAAATTACTATTTTTATAATATTTATATTTTTTCAGATTATTTCGCATATAAAAAAAAACCTGGTTTTAAAACACTCCAGTCTCCATTTACCGCCCTATTTCAAGACATTGCGTTTGTTAGTGGCGGAAATTAACGCCGTATAAATAAACAAGCATAGAAACATATTTAATTTACCGTATCCAAATAATCGGGGATCATCGCAACGTCTTTGGTTTGGGTCGTCGATTCGTCCACTCTATCGATCGTCTCACACCGACCTAGCTTTGTCTTTTAAAAACCGACAGTTTCATAATACTTGCAATTCTTAAGTTTAAGCTGAATTTTCTGAAAAATTTCAATATTATTTTATTCTATATTACGAAATCTTATTCTATATACAGTAAGCATACTATACAATTATTTATAGATTATTAAGTTAGTCAAAAGACAATATTAATTTTGGCTTTAAACACTTAAGCCTCGAAAATAATCAAAAATTGACTTTTTAAATGAAAATTAAATAACAAAAAAAAAATTATTTCCAAAGAAAAAAATATAAAAACGTATATATTAATACAATTATTAATATACCCTTAAACACTTGACACTTTTGGACAAAGTTCAAAAGTGTCAGTAAATTCATATCTAAAAGTGAGGTTTAACGTGACGCATCTTATTCCTATACTCTATAATACGGAGTTATTGAGATCGGTCGTCGCCCCAGACGGCTAGCTGGATAGCGATAAATATGAAACACTACTTTTTTTTTTTCAATAACAATATTTCTTGATTGGTTCTGTAGAAGTTGTTTAAATTCTATTATATATATGTATTAGTGATAATTATTATATATTTGAGTGTTTGGTTGTTAACGTGACAGGTGTGGGTTCGATTCTCTTGGGGGAAAAAATTATTTACTTTTCGTCGTACTAGTAATAAGAGAAAACGCGGTGTTGAGTGCAGCTGGGAAGAAAGTAAGAGAAGGAGTGTCTTAACTACTTGATTCTCTCTGCTTGATAATCATATAAAAATATATTTCTGAAGAAGTTTCATTATCTTTTTATAAGTGAAATGATCAAAACTATATTTATACAACAATTTGTTAATATTAAAGCTTGTAAGACAGTGATAAGGACAATGGAATCAGTCATGTGTTAAGAGACAATTAGATAGCAGCGAGCCTTTACCAAATTATGCTGTGAAGGTTATATATAGGTTTGTTTCTAGTTGAGCATCTTTTAGATAGAATAACATACATATATATGTTACATATGAACATAAAGTTCTCTTTTATTAAAGAGAAGAAAATGCTTCAATTTTATACTGAATCTGACTCCAGCTAAATTCATCCACTAAAGAATATAAATATTAAAAGTACTAATATAATTTTGGATAGCTTTGTTCTGTACCATCCCAATGTTAAAACAGACAGTGTTCTTATTTTTTGAGACATAGCGTATTTAAGCACTCATTTTAGTAGCAAACAAGCAAACAAGCAAACATTTTAGTTACTAGATAGCCTATCTCCTATACCTATATGTGCTATATTTTGATTCAAAAATAACTCTAATATATGTATTTCGATATCAAGCGGCAAGGTGAGACTATTTGCAAATATTATAGTATGCACAAAGTTTCCGCAACTTGCGAGTTGTGAAAAGTAAGAAAACCCAAGTTACCAATTTTGGTTTCACCGCCCTATAGTTATTAAAGATAAACTTCGTGGATAGACTGGTACAAAACTTTTTAATATGGTTATTTTTTTTTATATTTTTAAAAATTTGGTATTGAAATTTTATACTTTTTTCTTCATAACAGAGGCAACCTAGTGCTATGTCATTCAGTTCCAGACTCCTCCAATAAATTTTCGAAACATGCTTAGTGGTGGGGTTCATTGCCGCGCTTTGTGTACCAAGGCGAAGAAATAAAAAATAATATAATTCTTCGAATAGGATTCGAACACCTAACCACCATTTTTATAGTTAGAATTTTATGCACATAATCAAATAATATTAAATTAAAGAGCCACTTACATAGCTATTTAAAAAAGTATATGAAATGTAAAAATAAACAATGAGAATATATCAAATAACAAAAAACAATTAAAACCTATCAATACATTAACTGAAATAATAAAAATTTGACCCGCCAGCTAAATTAATTGTACAGATTAAAAAACAAACCATAAAACAGTTATTTATTATCTGTAATATTTTTTATCTATTCCTCAAACGTCATTTTATAGTCCATTCACATACATTGTTTCAGTTCAACGTTCTGTCTTCGTGTTAATGACTTAATATTTAAAAAGAAACAACTTTTAATACAATATAGATACTACACATATTAAATGCATATTTTTTGTAGAATCTCAAGCTATCTGAAGTTCGATACTCTCGTTTCATAAAACTTGATTGACTAGTTTATATAAACAACGGCGAGCAAATAAAGTAATTTCATTTATTTATCAAATTATTTTAAATGAAATAGAGATGTCAAAACATATTTTGATATATATTTTTAAATTATTTTTAACTTTATATAGATTTTTATCAGACAGCTGCAGTAGTTAGTATTTTATAGAATAAATTAACTAATTTCTAGATGTTTTAAGAAACTATAAACAGGTTTAAGCCTAATTTATAAACCTTCCCCCGCTTGTATTATGCGCTCTACATTTTTTTATCTTCACGCCTTGCTAGTGTACATGCACCTGCTGTTTTGTGAGGTTACAAACAGAACTTAGGATTGAGACTAAATTCTCCGCTTTCTGGTAATATTATCGATATTAGTGTAAACAGTATTTTTAAAACAATATTTTTAAATAAAATCAAGGAAACTAAATATTTTTTTGTTCTGTTTTGCATACTTTCTCCATATTAACTCTTATATAAGTAATTAATTCACATTAAAAAGCTAAAACTAAGCTCATCTCCACTACACATATAATATAACATAATATAAAACAAAAAAAGCTGACCGATTCAAAAAGAAACGCCAAAGCTGTCAAACAGCTAGCGCTGACGTAGAACCTGCCCTGCCTCAACCGCCGGTCGTTAACCCACTGTGTTATTTCGTTTTTTACCCGCATACGAACTAAATGTTGTATGTATGTATGTATGTATGTATAATACCTACGTAATATAAAGAAGTGCGTATGTAGAGTTGGTTGGCCAATGTTGTGAAGCGATGCGAGAAAATTTGATTCAATAAAATAATATCAAATTTGTTGAATCGGATTGGATTTTTATTAAAATTATGATTCTTAATAAATAAATAAAGTCGATGCATTATGTCATTACTTTCTAAATACATCGTTTTTTAATACAAATATTTTTTTTTGTCAATATATTTTACCTACATTTTATTGTATTTGTAATATGTATAATTGTGTATGATTGTAATTATAAGGTGTATAATTGTAAGGTGTTTCACATAAAAAATAACATTTTTATCAGAAAAGATCAAATGCCGATAAAATCACATTGGTATTGCTTCGCGTTAAAAATCAATATTATTAAATTTACTTAAAAATATGACCACCACATACATTTAAATATTCAAGCTACTATTTATTCTATACATATTTAGCCAAAACATTAATGCCTATCAAAATATGTAGAAAACGGAGTGTCTTAACACTAAATTCCCTCTGACAGCCCCGCTACTAGAGCTAGAGCTTGAAGCGGAAAAAAAAGAAAAAATATATATCTCATGATAGCACAGTGATTAAATTTCACTGGAGATCAAGCACGGAATATATAAAACATAACTTTGACGTCCAAACCAGTCCATTCCGTAACAGGATTCTCAGTAGCCTTCGGTATTCGACTTAGGATCTTAGTTAGCTCGCATATAAAAAAAAAAGTTGATTTACTTTTTTTTAATTTCGGGCTTACATACAAGCTGTGTAGATTTTCTCACGATTAGATCGCTTTTTTTATTCTGTGGGACGTAACTTTAAATACATGGATTTAGTGTTCATCTTTTTACTGCTTAACCGGTTTTTGCTGCCTTTTTTGGTTTTTGATTGGTTATGCCATTGTTAAGTAATTGGTGTAGTCTGTCTGTTTATGTGTTGATATTAATAAAAAGGATAAAGTGGAAAGTGGAGGAGTGGAGGTATAAAGTGACTTCCTTCGGCCTTTCTGAATTATCGATAAGATCTCGCGCAGCGTGAGTCATACGATAGGATGATTTGTAAATTTTAATTATTTTTTTTTAGACAAGATACTCTATTTTAAACAAGATACTCTTACTCCCTACTTTCTGCTGCATTTTCAAAATTAGCGTCGTCTCTATCTATTTACTAGAGTGAATAATTAATCTCCCAAGTGGGAATCGAACCTACAACCGTCGCTTTCATTGAAAGACGGCCTTATATTAGGGTTTTCAATCCAATAATAAAATAAGACAACTTTGCTCTTACACGTAAAAATAAATTCGCCTTTCTATTAATATACCTTTCAAAACCCTTTTACCATCTGACATTAATCATAATCTGATATTTAATATCAACTTTGTAGATAAATGACATATTAAGAACCAAAAATAATGTATGTGATTTAAATAAAATATAACATAAGAAACAAAATTACTTAAATCTGACTTCGTTTGACGTTACCTAGAGGCTGGAGAAATGTAAGTTCTTAGTTATATATTTTATTTTATATTCTTCTAAATGATTGTGAGCTAAATAGAAACAAAAAGTATTTATTTTATTTATTACTTTTTTAAATTCACTTTGTTCTTATTATTTCATATATCCTGATTGCAGATACACTACATCTTTAGTGGTGACTCCTAACCAATCTTAATTGAGAAAACGCCTAATATTTCTATGAATATATATTTTTTCCATTTTTTATGATGCCAGAAGAACACTAGCATTAAGACACTCCGTTGCCAACTCTCCGACATTTTTTTTATATATTGCGTATAAAAATAATTTAAATATAATAATTCCCCGAGTGAATCGATTCCACAACCATCATATTTACAATCAAACGCTGTACCACTGCGCTACCGCCACCACCGCACAAAAAATATCTTTCTCATAATATTACTATAATAAAAGTTCTATTAAAAAGCGAGCATAGACAAAACAAGATGGTGGCAACAATTTGCTCTCGACGACAAGACGGGCCAGTTTGTTCCTTTTTATTTTACTTTTCAACCGGATGAGTTGCATCACTTTTTGCAAGCCACAATCTATTTTGCGATCAGTCCATACTCGATGGTCATTTTTGATTTTAATCTACGATCGAAATTGTTGATTGGTTATGAAATGTTACAAAACTAGTATAGCTATTACTATTATTATATAAGGTACTTATGCTTATTAGATAAAATTAATTATGAAAATATAAAAAAAAAAAAAGTTTTATATACCTAATCTGATTTTGAAAATTATAGTCAACTTTCAGAAATGAATGAAGGAAATAATTCCTTACTTTTCATATATTTAAGTTTCAATTGTAAACAATCAGCACAGCTGTGTTGAAATTATAATGTAAATATTATAGAAACAATGAAACGCGGTAGTAAACATGTTAAAAAAACAACAAAATCTTTTAAGAATGTTTTGAATTCTTCTCAGCTATGAGTAACATTCATGTTTTAAATCTAAGACCAAATTATTTAATACTTTAAGTAATGTTATAGTACCTGTTATATTCCTACAGACCATCCTAGCGATATGGGACGTGGAGGTTGTAAGTTCGATTTCTGTTCAAGGAAATAAATTAATTCCATTTTCTCGCACTGCTAAGACGAAGCGCGGCGTTAATTTCTGCAATCCTCCTCTAATTCTGCGGAGTAACGTGTGAAACCACTTATAATTTAAAGTGTATTAAGAATTCACACAAATTACAAGATCAGACAGAAAAGGCCATCAATGTATGTCTGTAGGAACAAGATGAATATCTTATTATGTAATCGAGTTCCCTTTCTCTTGACGATTCTGTATTTGAATACATGACCTCAATACCATTTTCAACAACCTATACCCATTTACACACCTACTTATATAGATATCTTAATATACTTTGTAAGTCACAATAAGAATTTAATGAATACCTTAATTAAAACGGTTAAGTTTAAAAAAAAACAAAATAGGATTTCAACCCACACTTCTTGAATCCGTTCAAGGTATGATCGACTAAGCTTTAGGTTCTTATCAAATGTGAAATTTATCTCGTATTCAAAATTATAGAAAAAGATGATAACATATAATATTGTAAATTACTGCAAAATAACAATACATAAATGCATATTGAAATAAAAAAAAAATGAAATGGGTCATTCGATTTCGGGCTGAGCGAAAGTGTCAGGTTTTTTATTTCGCTTACTTTCGTCTGGAGGCCGCGGTCACTGGGAACTTATTGTTGGCTTAGGCTGTACTTACAATGAACTTCTATTTTTTTTTAAAGGTGAGATCTTTTTAGTACCTACCTATATGAATAGTTCTAAAAAAAATTGGAAAACGTGTAAGTTGTACATATATATTTTAAAGTATTTAGTGCTAAAATTAGACTTAGAAACGAAAAAATATGAGTGATTTTTCACTTAGGTCTTTTAACTAACTAAATTGTCACTCATCTGAATAAAGAAAAGTCAAAAGAACATATTTATGAGAAATGTAAATTATTCATCTTTAAATAGGAAAATATAAAATAACTTTTTAAGTTATATTTATTTATGAAGCTATTGCATCAAAAGTTTAGACCATTTCATTTTACAATATTTCGAGATTCTTTTTACTAAAATAAAAATGCAAGTTTATATGTGATTCATATTACAAAAGGCGAATTTGCTTTTACGTTATTATTTTGAATATCTATTATCATACAAAATAACTAGAAATATACTAAAATTATTTATGTAACTATTTTTAAAAGTTTATCTTATATAGAAAAAATAAATAAATTATTCATGTCATCTGAAATAGTATAATTTAACGGCGTAGCGCGATGTTGAGTTGCGCCATTCAACACGAAACGTCTTAACCTTGGACAGAAGGTGGAGATCGGAGTGCCTAGACACTAAGTTCACTACATCTAATAATATTTATATATTTATTAAAAAAAAAGTAAAACAAAAAATGTCGTGAAAGCCAGAAGTCAGTGGGCACGCGGCCTAATGGGATGTTAGCAAGCAGATGTTTTCGCAAATTGAGTTATGACTCACTCTTCACTCATACCCTGTCCTTTTTCCACGTATTATTTTGATTTCGTTATACATACATACAAATATACATACATGTATGTATGTAACAATTATATATGACCTAAATTATATTAATTAATATCTTCACGATATATCCCGCATATAGCAATGTTGGAAACTGGTGTTAAGACACTCCGTTTTTCACTTTCAACCCATTTGCAAATCTGCATTTTTCGCGGAACTTAACACCGCACGTTGCCTTGTTGTCAGAGCGAGAAATACGAATCCAATCCACGACTATCTCGTTTATACTGGGCTTTTACAGGCGCTTTCACGATTTTGATATTGAATGACTTAAATTAGTCTAGTTTATAGTATTAATTGTATTTTTTTTTATTTTACTCTTTTTAAATGATTGCTGAGTAGACAAAAGCATGGTGACCAGTCTCTCTGTTCCTTACTTTGTTCGTAGTGAATTTACATAACAACATGTTTGAACTACGTATAGCTTATAGTTTTAAATTGTCTCTATAATAGTTACATTTTAAAAAAATATATATTTTTAATATAAATAATGACTATTCCACATGCTTTCCAGGTAAAGCTCACTAAATGAACAAAGCTTTCAAACCAATTGATGTTCAATTATTTTCAGTTTATATTATGTTTATTTTATTTGCTCTCATTACATGAATCTTGACGTCGCCATGACAACTAATTTACTTATTTTCTCATATCAGATTATTATAAATGAATTTATTTTTTATGTTTTGCCTTCACTTATTTTTTTATCCAATTTTATTGTTAAGACACTCCGTTCTTCACATTTTCTCGAATTTAAGGCTAACATGCCTTCGTGGGGTAATTCAACCCCGTCTTATACACCGCGAGGGTATGGTTTATATTTATTATCTATTCCTATGCATTTCTTATTTTCGTGAATCTAGTGAGTAGGAAAAGATGTTTGTAACTTAATTTTCAATATAATGCTACCAAAATTTTTACTAATTAATATATTATAACAACATTTTACGGGAACTGGAATCTCTTAAGACCAGCCTGTCAACTTCACCAACCTTAGTTATATTTTCGACAATAAATTTGGCGTACAATTTAATGAATTCTTGTTTTCTTATTTATAAAAAGTCATAGATATTATTATACCTTTAAGTATTTGATGAAAAAGATATGTAAGCCCAGAAATAACCAAATTAGTAAGTAAATACACATTTTATTATATAATATTACAGATTCGATGTTCTCGAACAGGTGGAGAGCTAGAGACGCCCACGTGATGATATTGTGTCAATACTGGAATAGCGCAATAGTGTAAGTAAGCATTATGGTTTTAGATACGATTTTTTGATGAGTTCTTTATTTTTAACTATTCCTGGCCAGCAACTTTGTTTGCGTGGACTTTAAGAAAATCTAAAATTTCATTCTTGTAAGAATTTAGAAAAATCGTTTCTTAGGGCTCCCCGGTATTCTCTTAACTAACTACTTGCAAAATTTCAACTTTTTTTTATTTTCTTAACGCTAGGTTCACAGAGTCCCTCCGCCTAACCTGCTAAAAGCAGGATATAGCGAGAAGTTAAAAAAAATAGATATATCTATAGTTATATATTATATTTATAATGTATAGGTTACTATAAAGTGGGACATATAAAACCGGATAAAGCAAGTATAGGAACGTAGGAAACATTTGATTGCATGCAGACCGGAATGGCGTCGTAACATTGACCGTTCCTTCTCAGGTTCGACTTGACCTTTCACTATTTTATCTGTGGTTACAATATATATACTTATACGTATTTAGTTGTATATTCTGTGGTATTTGTAAAAGATTATAAATTGAATATAGATTAACGAAAAGTGTATTTATACTTATTTTGTTTATATGGCTATTGTGGAGATTAAAATAGTTAAAAAACATACATTTCGTTAATTTTGTAGTTAAGAATAGGTAGTTTTTAGAAGACTGTCTACCAAATTAAGTTTTAACAGTTTGAACTTGGAAGGTTTGCAAGAGAACAAGTTCAAATTCCGATATTTAAAAGTTTTTGTAACGTCTACGTTTTCTAAAAAAATATATATATAAATATTTTATTTATCTCACAGAACGCATTACGCGTCGCGTAATGTACGAGTATGAAGTAAGTATGACCTACGACGGCTTGAGTCGATTTCAATTTGATGTCAAAACATTCGTAAATTATGTTTTTACAACCAAAATTACTTTAAGCGTTAAACGCACTTTGTCTCGTTTAAATCTTAGTGTTATTGTAATGAAGTATTTATCTTAAATTATATTAAAATGTTAATGACACAAGATCTGCTCTTGACATTTCAAAGCTTCCTCAACACTCGAGATTTTTGTACAAGTATAATTATACGGTTTAATGTACAGTGGGGAGTGAAAATAAGGTGAAATGTCAAAATCATAAATAAATATCGGTGCCGAATTTTAATAATAATATTATAATATATATTTTATGTTAATATTTATTTCGATATTGCAACAATGTACTGTAGTGACCTTTGAATAATATTTTTGCATTTATTATTATTACCAACTCGGTTTAAGTTTTTAGTTGTTTTAATAAGTTTCGTTTTTCCTTAAATTATTGTAAGAAATAAGCTAAGTATTATAATTCATGTTTTTGCCATTTTAATGCTGATTATTAACATTAATTTAAATAAAGATTGACAACAGTTACATAACTTATCAAAAAAATATCTAACTTATACATATCTAATGTGAGAAATAATCCTCAATCGATATAAAAAACAAAAAAAAAACTAAATAAAAATGTCTAATATGTCATCATGCTAAAGTTAATTAAGTATAATAATATTTAAAAAGTTTAAAACGTATTTGTCACGTCGCTCGTCTAAGCAAGATGGCCGCCGTAGTAACATTGACAGTTGTGTAAGTTCGCCTTGGCCGAGCGCGCGCGCAAGGACTCGCGCCAATGAGGGCGCGAACTTGGAATTGAATTTGGAATGCTATGTTCCTTTTAATATTTAAAAAAATATATATAGATTTATTATGCCACAAATTCTTTTTTAATATGCAAAATGAAATTTTTGACACTTATAAAAAAACATTTATGTAAAATTATTTAAATAAATCATTTGTATAATATTTAAATTACATATTAATTATATGCCATGAACACTGAACTGGTTTTGGTATTTTTTAAGTAATAAGCCAATATTTGTATGCATTTTGACGAATCATAATTTACGAAGCTAAATTTAGATTGTAAATTGCAAGTGATTTTATCAAATTCTCTGAATGCGTTCATGACCCGCTTTCATTTATTTATATAATTCAAGGACAATCAACTGCACAAGATAAATCAACAGTTATTATAATTTTTATTCGAAAATTATGATAAGACGGTATTTTTAAATTTTATAATAATTCGTAAAAACGCTATAAAATATAGAATAATATTTATTTTTCGTTCTAATAATAATAAAAATTGATTTATTTTACGTGTTATGTGTTATTTATTTATTTTTAAATAAGTTTATGGTCATTGTGGTAAAGGGACGTGCATTAAGATATTTCAAGCGCCAAAAAGTTTCCGACGGCCGATTTTTAGCCTACGACTCGCGTAGCCCCGTAGCGACATTAAGAAACTTCTATTAAAACTTAATAAAACTCAATAATTTATATATTTTAGTAAGCACCCTCTAATAAAGTACTAGAATAATTAATTTTAAACTTAAAATAAGTAAATCAAAACAATTAAATATGAAAAAAAAAGACTTGGCTGTTATTGTTTTCAAATGCGCGACCGAAAGAAGTTAACAATAGTTTTTGTTAGAACAAAAACAATAAAAAAAAGATTGAATATTTAAATATGTATTAGAAATCTAGAATGGCATTTTCACTATGCCGTCATTGGCCTTCGGTCAAAATATAGGTTGCAATTTATTAACGCACACACGCGTCGAAACGCACACGGCCATGGTGGAGTCATAGAAAAAAGAGCGGGACAGATAAACAGTAATGAGGGGAGGGGATGCCGGGGGGCGAGGGGGGAGGGGGTGGACCACAAAAAATGTGCGTAACCCTCACACACTCTACGGAACCCAAGATTAAGACGAACGGACGAAATTTCTTTTGTTTTGTCGAATTTTCAATAGTTATTCGAGTACTTACATGCGTCAGAGGTGGCCTGTTCCTCCTCGGTCCAGTTTGTCACTTCGGTGGTAATTTTTGATGGTGGTAAAAAAATTATTTGGAGTTAAAAAACAACGGAAACAACAAAAAAGTTCCGTTCGAACTGGTCACGTGGTCATAGACACTGCCCCGCCACACTGTCACTCGACAAACTCATCACGATCGTCACAAAACACCAAATATTTCTTTTATTTATTATATCTTAAAATTAGTTCGGGCCCTACGTTTCCATTTGATATGTGTGCATCGCAGCGGAATATACAATAACAATTTAAGTTAGAAAAAATCCCAAAAATATTTATCTAATATTAAAACTTTAAGTGCACTACACGATATGAATATAATTTTTTTTATTTAATTCTTACAAAATATAGTTCTTTATAATCAATAATAATATTTTTTTTGATTTTAGTGTTGTATTTTGGAGGTTTTTTTCGGTTTACGCGTGTCGTGGTAGTGAATGGGAGCGGAAATGCGACTCTCTACTGATTGTGCATAGACGGCACTGCACCGACGGCGCACACTGTACTAGCGTGCGTACTTAGCCATTACCTCGTATTTACTGCGACTCGCTGACGAGATATGCGCTCTTGATACTTGATGCACCGGCCTTTGTTGCATATTTTGCATTTTTTTTAGTTTATTTTTTGGGTTTTTAAGTTTGTTTAGTAGGGCAATTTGGTGTTAATTGGATTGTGTTACAAAAAAAAATATTGCTGATTTTTTTTCGAAAAACCACGTATATAACGAAAAAGAAGGCTCCAATTTAAATAAATATTAATAATATACTTCAAACTACTATATTCTACAATATTTTGTGTATCTGACAGTTGCAGAAACATTAAAAACATTGTTCTGAAAGTACACAATAATGTTTGCGTTATCAGATACATAAATAGAAGTTCGTTGCACGGTTCTAGACGGTTCGATCGCGGTACACGACACACATGCGCAGAATGCACCGTCGTTTATGCAACCTTTGCTAGTGTGAGTGCTCGCTTGTATTCGAACCTCGACCATTTGAATAGCACCCGCCTATCATATCTCCTCTACGCACGAAAACACATTCAAATTTGGCCGCGTATCCACAAAACTAGTGAAATTGCGTGAAATTTCGAAAAAATTGGTAACTTTAAAATAGAAAGATTTGCGTCTGTGTGCAAAGTGTTTGTGTTAGTGTGCACTTTTTTATCGTTTTTTTCTCAGAGTGTGGGTGCGTTCAATTGTATAGACGTCGCCTGTGTGTTAGTGCGTCTGTACACGGACGTAGCGGTGTGGGTAGTTCTTATAAGAAATGGTTCCGTGAAAAATTTTGTGGGAATCCGTATAGATGGCGCTGGGACTGATGCAAATAGTACCATCAAAAATTATTTTTGGACGACGCCAACCTGAAATGGTCTCTATTCTAATAAATATAGAGATTATTTTAATACAATAATTATATTTTAAAAATTTCGAGTATAGCATGACTATACCCATTTTCCAATCGTGATGGGTAGCCATTTTATTTCGTGACGCGTTCGAGATTATTAAAGATAATTATTAGTTTGTTAATGGCACTTAATAATAACAATTGTAATATGAGGATGTGATCGAAACTGACTTGATATTTAATTGCGATTAGTTTTAATGTTAGTTAACGTAAATTTATAGCTTTCTTGGATGAAAAAGCACTTTCTAGTGATACTTTCTTTTATATGGGGCTATTTTAGTCTAGCTTAAAACTAATGATTGTCATAAGCTTATAGTAAAATTATTTTTTAGTGGTGCATTTGTTGAGTTTCTCACCGGGGCTGCCTACTGCTTTCCGAGCCGGTGGTAGCTTCATATAGGACAGACAAAACTGACATTTTTATATTAATTGTATATATTTCCTTTTTTTTTTGTAAAAATAAAAAGAGATTAGTAGTATTTTCTGTTTCATTCTAGTAATGGGTGTTATTAATAACAAGGCTTAATATAGATTACGTTAACTAAATTCTGATTAATTTATTAAAAGTATTGAAACGGAGTGATGTAGCACTTAATACAAGTGTGGCGCAGCGGCACCTCTGACTGTAACACTGGGTTCCTTCTACATGTGCACTAAGTAACAAAAAGAAAACGTAGAGTCATATCACTACACTACAACTGAAGGAACAATTTACAAGTAAAAATATTTAGTAATGGCCACCAGTCAACCATACGGTAGCAAGCGGGCACTCTAAGAGGTGTTAGTCAAAGTTAATGACATATAATGTGACGATTTTCACACTTAGACTTGTTAGCTTGACAAATATTTCACTGGCTTGTGTTACACAACCATTAACACGGCGAATTGTCTATGAATACTTATATAATATATTTATGTTGTAGCAAACGTATAAGAGGCCGTCGTGGCCCAGGGACACAAGCGTACTACTGTAATCGAGACGGTTCTGGGTTCGATTCCCACGTTTGGGAATAAAATATGTGATGTTTTCATTTTCTCAATCTGGTAACGAGATTCGTCATTCAACACGCAATGCTTTGTTAATTCAGCGGAAAGTGGAGAACGGAGTGTCTTAACACTAGATTCTCAGGTTTCCTCTGCTTACCATGTTATGTTCGGGATACAGCGTGAAGTTAAAAAAAGCGTACAAATTTATCGATGTAGCTTGATAAAAACATAAGGCTTAGTAGTGGTTCAAATTCTGCTTAAATTTAATTTAAGCAGAATTTAAAATAACATTTTTTTTATTTTTTTATTTTGGGAATTTAAATAGACACTGTTCTTAGTAACTGAATATACTTAAATATTGTTGTGATAGGTAATAATAATTAAAAAAATAGAGAATAAAAGTAAACGTCATATATTTTTTTAATATTCATACTACGAAATCTATTATTTTTTAACATTAATCAAAGTAAATAACACTGACATAATTTTAATTAATAAAATAACTTTAATTAATTATAAGTTTTTAATCAGTTACCAATCGATCAATACCATCGAGACCCCAATATAAAAAAAACGGAAATCTTAAAAAAATATGTCCAAATTAATTTTTATTAGGACGACGAACTTAAAATTACTTTCAGTCGGTACATTTCTCTAGAGGACAAGAAAGACACTTTAAGTTCGGACCACTTTATTTAGCCGGCGGTTTCTAAATATATCTAAGTACTAAGCATTACTTTACGATGGACATATGACTCAGTGGTAAATAAAAGTAAAGGTTCTATGGGATACGAGTTCTTTTCCTGTTTATCCTAGTAGGATAAGAAGTAATTAGTAAAAGGGAAAGAGAGAGAGAGAGAGAGAGATTCTTTTGTTCTAAATGAATATAAAATAGATAATGGAATGATATTCGTATACTTATATCCACCGCTGTGGTAGAATAAGAGCGGCGTTGTGTTACGCCACTCAAGGAGCAATATCTCAAAAATTGGGCAGTAAGTGTGCTGCCTTCACTTTGCCCACGCTTAAAAATATAATTTAGCAGACTATCTCGTAATGGATGTAAATAGCCCAACGCTGCTGTCTTATTAGAGCAGAGAAATATATGAATTTAAATATAATCTTACTACTCAAGCGGAAATAGAATTCAAACCCAGATCGCTCACAACCATTCACTATTCTATTGCACCATGATGGGTCTTAAACAAAATATTGAAAGCTATAAAAATATTTATTAAACACTTATATAATTTCAATCTTTCTCGCGTCCTGTATGTAGGGCAGTGGACAAAAAGCTTGGTGTTACAGCACTCCGTTTTCTATTTTTCGACTAAATATATACCGCACTTAACTAACCAGAGGGAAAAAACTAAAATAACTATAATATTATCATTATTTTTAGGGATAAGACTAGAACCTGCAACCGTCGCGTTTAAAATCAGATCCTATCCCAATACGCCTAAATGGCCTCCATACAAAATATAGAAAGGTATACAAATATTCTTTACACAAAATTTCATCTGCTTCATTATTTTCATTTTAGGGTGTCACTGACAAGGCGTCACGGTTCAGTGGTCACGTGGGTCGTCTGTGAGTGACGTCTTCGAGTCCCGGATTCATTGACACGTAAGATATGGAATATAAAAAAATACTTTAGGAAAATATATTTTGTAATGTCATTATTGACAAAATAACCATTGCGTACAGACAGGAGTGTTTTAATACTAGGTTCTCTCTGCTTACCTCATAAAGTACTTTTAAATTATAAATCACCTTCACGCTGTATCCCGCACACAGCAGGGTAGGCAGAAGACACTCCGTTCCCTATTTTCCGCCAAATTCTATAGGTATTGCGTGTTGAGTGGCGGAACTTAACGCCGCGTTTTGCCTAAGAGAAGTTATATCTATAAACGCAAATCATAATTCAATAACAAAACACTGTTGAGGCCATTGTAGCGCAATACCACAGCGTCTGATACATCTATAAACCCGACGGTTTGGGGAATTAATTATTTTCATTTCCTCGTTCTATTGACAAATCAAAGCGCGGTTTTAAGTTCCGCCACTAAACAAGCAATGTCTCGAAAATATCTTAACACTAGGTTCCCTCTTCACACTCTCTAAAGCTCTCTTAGTGCTTACCGCCCTATATTCTCCAAGGAATCTACAGACTAAATGCTAACCTAAGATAGGTTCTACGAACATTCGTTTCCTCTGTGCGTTGTCTGTGAGGCAGTTACTAAATGACAGTAGAAGTTTTTAAAAATTGATTGTTTTTTGTTCAGTGGCAGAATTTAACGCCGAGCTTTGCTTTCTTACTAGAGCAAGGAAATGAAAATAATTTTCTCCCTCTAGTGGGAATTGAATCCACAACCGTCGTGTTCGCTGTAAAACTATATAATACTACTCCACTACGTCTCCTAAGATGGTATGAAGAGAATATATTTTGAAATTTCCACTTTTTTGTCCACGAAAATGACGTTACGGACTACAAGTCGCATTTTCTCATATAATTTAACTGAAAAACGCCAAAATACACGACTTCTATAATAAATAAAATTTCTTTTACCGTAAAAAAACGTAAATTTTTACGACAATAATAAATATACGTATAGGTATACTCGTACATAGGTATATCGTACGACTTTTTTGGAGCTACATTTTTACAGTGAACGCAGATATTGCTAGCTGGTGCGTGTTTTTATCGGTTTATTGTAATCTACGGAGTATCGGCCGTCAGTGGATTTTAGCCTTTTTCAGGTTAAGTGCCTTTTAAAAATAAAAATAAATGCGAAAGCTTAATAGTTGGTTGTAGTTGTGTTAAATATATTGTAGAGTTTTTTCAAACTTTGCTATTTTTTGGGAAAAAATATTTGTTTTTGGTATACCTATAGCGGCTGTAGTAAAGCTTAGCTGTTTTACAAATCTATAGTCCGATTGTCCGTTTCAAACGATTTTTCCAATTTTACAACGAGACCCTCGTGATGCAGCGGGACAGCATCAGAATGGTTGTATCTTAGATCTCTACTACGGGTAATTATTATATTAAATTTATTTTTATTTTCTCGTCTTGATTTTTTTTATTTATTTTGTGTAGGAAAGATAAGGTTACCGAGCACACGGGCCACGTAACTATAAGTGATCACAGTCGTCCACGACCCCGTGTAACACCAGTGGAACTACTACAGGTGCGTTGCCGGCCTTTAAGGTAGAGGAGCGCTTTTTGAAGGTACCCACGTCGTATAGACCTGGAAACACTGCCTCAGGTAGTCTAGATATTCCACATTTGTGTGGCACGTGAATGGAAGTCCGACACAAACGCATAATAGTGGAGTGCTTCCTATCCAGATGTTGGGATGGTATTTAAGCTTATGACGAAATGTACGGTAACAAAATTTAGCGACGGGTAGATACCAGATCTAACAATTCCCCTGAAGACTACCTATGAAAAAGGCGGTAAAGCTACATAACGACGAGACGATGCAACGCAAAGCCAGTGCCAGCATAGTGACTATTTTTACACAGTAGTAGACACACAATGGTAAACAAAGTGCGGCGTTGAGGTCCGCCACTCAACACGTAATGTCTCTAAATATGGACGGAAAGTGGGAAACGAAGTGCATTTTTCAATATTTTTGGAAAGAACGAGAGAGATTTTCCGATTTTCCGATTTTCATTTTTTATGCTGATATATAATCTCTATGCCTTTCGAAACGGTTGCAATATAAGCAAATCATAATTTTATAATGTCTAGAAACTGAAACAAGGATCAACTTAAACCGTGGAATATTTTTTATTAATAACCATTTACAAAAAAAATGTGTACTATGTATGACCTTTCATTACGTAACTCAACGCCGCCTTTTACCTAATTAGAGTAGTAAAAAAAATATGGGTTTGAAGATGGAAAAATGTTTGCATATAAAGTTAAAAGTTATTATTAATTTTACTTGAACTTAGACACAATATAATATTTTGCTAATATACTGAGTATAGTGAGTAGATTTTCTATAGGTAAGTAAATTATAGCATATATCGCAGGATGTAAGCCTGAAACCTTACACCAATTAATTACAGGAAATCTTACGCGTTCAAGATTTAATACTTGTATAAAATATTGTTTTCGTATCCTTATGTATAAATGGATATGTATTAAATTTTAATTTTAAATAAATAAGATATTTCATTTATTGAGATTAAACGTCCGTTTTAGTTTGAAAAAAATAACTTATAATACAAGAATAAGAAGTTATATATTTATAAATATGTAAATCAAATAAGCTACACACAAAAAGCTTAACAAAAATTGACAGCTCGCCTAACAATATTAGACTAACCAAATTAGGAGACAAACTCGTGGACAATGAATGAGGCGACGAGAAAATCGTTACATTTTCTTTTTCAGCTTATAGCAAGGGTATAAGGCTGATGGGAACCTAGAGTTAAGATATTCCGTTTCCTACTTCCCGCTGAATTTTCGCGGTATTGCGTGTTGAATGGCGGAACTGAACGCCGCGCTTTTGCCTTGTCTCTACCAGAGTGAAGAAATGAAAATAATAATAAATAATAATTCATTCTCCTGAGTAGAAATCGAACCCCTAACCGTCGCGTTACGTTCACACGCTTGCCCCGGTGCCCCGACGGCCTCGTTACGTTTAAATTTGAAATACAACCAAGTACACAATATAAAACAGTTGCACACGCTTATCGCATAGTGCACAAACCTCATACGACACGTTAGAAGCTCTAAGAACTTAAATGCACTTACGAAAAAACTAGAGCAAATTCCTTTTATAGAAGCCGCCATGACACTTTTTTTGTCGCCGACCTAAGATGGCGCGTCTAAAACAAAAGAAGTATCGACCCCACCCACTCGCACGCAAAAAATCGGCAAAAAAAGGAAAATTCCAGCAAACACCTAATATAATAGATTTCCAAAAAAGGGAGGGTAAAAATAAAATGGCATAGGATCGGGACGCGGGATATATAGTCCCGCAGCGGGCATGCAAAGTCGTATAACAGTAGCACAGTTACCGAGAAAGGCATCAGGCGTCCACTTGTTGCTTTTGCCAACTCTCGCCTCCACGCTGGTAAACTTCGGCTATTCACCCCCACTTGGTCCAATTATCCGCACTTTGCGATCCCGGGAACGGAATTTAAATTCCTTTAAGCTTTATTTAACTTTTAATCTAACTTAATTATCTAATTAAGCTATTTTTTTCAAGCACAATCACTACGCGAAGCCTTATAGCATAACTTACGGAACTTTTAAAGGAACTGCAAATATATTATTATTGTTTTATTAGAACAAACGTCAAATTTCGCGTTTTTAGTTAGTTTTTATACTGTATTTATACGTAAATTAGACGTACAATCGATATAACACCTATTACAATCAACTCTCACAGCACTTCACCGTCTTAGAACTCGCAAGACACTTGGACCGCACTTACAAGAAACTCGACATATGTGTTATTATGAAATATATAATTTCCGCGATTTTGGTATCGAAATTTATATGGATTTTAAATTTTTTTTACATAGATTTCAGTAGTGGTGTATTAGTCGGAGGTTTTAGAATTTAGCTTGTGATTGCGGAGCGTAGAAGTTGCATTAGTGCACGCCGGGGTTGCAACAGGTTGTTTGGCGAAGGCACGGAACGACGCATGCGCCCTGTGCGACCGATGCAGCGCGCCACAGTGGCACTAAACGTGATTGTATTTAACTTTATATTTACATGTTTTTGTTTAAATTTGTGGGATTTAAGAGAAATTAATATTTTGAGAAATTAAATTCTATTTAGTTAGGATCGCTTGTGTGTATGTTTGTGTACTATAATGATAGTTCAACTCACAAAGTTAAATCTAACTGTAATTCAAAATAAATTATGTATTTTTATAGTCTTTTATAAAACGGCAACCAATATTGTCCTAAAAAATTTCTTCATAAATGCTATACAATATTAACACAAATTCTATTTCATACAATAAGGGCTGCTCTGGCAGACAAAGCGCAGCGTTAAGTTCCGTCGCTTAAAAAAATAAAAGTAAGCGTCTTAGCACTAGGTTTCCTTTGCCTACCCCACTATATACGAAAAAGAATAAAATAAAAAAAAACTACTCAAAACGTAACCAAAACAACAGAGTGACACAACACTATCCTATCCATTCAAAGAAAAAAACAATAGATATTGAAGAAACAGTATAAACAAAACGCGACTATTGTAGAACGAACCTTGCATTGCTCTTGCCCTCCATAGTCGAATGTAGAATTAGATACAGCCTTTATCTCTGAATACCCATAGTAGCTGATACTGATACTATTTTACTGGTAGAATAGTGTTATGTATAATTGTTGTTAGTTTTTTTTTAAGTGATGCATTTATTTCTTTTCCGCTTTTTGCTTTGTTAAGATAGGGAAAATATATTTTTTCCTTTTTAGAAAGAGCGAAGAAATAAAATAAAAATTTTAAATGTGTCATTCCCCCGAATGGGACCGAACCTACAACCGTCACGCTTACAGTGACGTGCTTGTGCTGCTGCGCCACGACTGCCTTAAATATTATGTAGAATTCAGAAAGCTGATTCGCTACTTGTCAGTTAGGTTGTAGCGAAATTATTTGGATGTAAACGAAAGTTATTTATATATGGGATCAATATAATATTACTTTGTACCTATCTACTATGTACTTCTTTTAAAAAGGCCACATAACGCAAAGAAGAATTTTATTAACGAATATAAGTTTGAAGTCGTAAACGCGACGCTTGTGGGTTCACTTCCCACTGGGGGGAGAAATGAAAATATTTAATTCCTACGAGTGGGAATCGAACTAACGACCGTTGCGTTACATTCATTGTAGCGTTGTACCGCGACGTCCTCATACAACACAAATATAATTACTAAATACATGAAGTAATAGACATCCGAACTCTAAATGGCCTTTATCGAGTTATCTGTCGTCCTTTCGGACATCCGTATTGGATTAGTGCTGGGTCCTTGTAACATTTACTGCTAGTATTTTATAAATATAGCCCATAGATATGTTTGTGGTGGTTGCGGGTTCGATTTTATTAATGTTAATATTTAAAACTGTTTTAAATAGAATATATTAATTTATAAGTTAGTGGTTTCAAATATCTCTACTTAGGCAAATTATATTTAAAAAATAACTTAAAAAAAATTACGCCGATTTCTTATATGCGGCAAAAATACCTAAGTAAAAATACTAGTTTTATCTCTGCCTATCCTACTGCAGGTAGGATACACTGAGCTTAAAAAACAAAAATAATATTAAATATAAACATTATTTAAAAAACATTGAACCCACAACCATTGCAAATCGACCATTACAAATTTATAAAATACCATCCTGCTTTATGGTGTGACTGTAAACACGTCGATTGTGCGTTCGATTTCTACTCGGGGAAATGAAATAATCTATATTTTCATTTTTTCGTCTTTAGTAGTAAGACAAGGCACGGATTTGAATTTCGCGACTCAACACAATGTCTCGATAATTCGGCGGAAAGTGGACAATTGAGTATGTCAAAGACAGGATACCTCTGCCTAGCCTGCTATGCTAGAACTTTGAATGAAAGTCCGTTAGTGGAGAAAATGTGAATCTACGCGAGCGAAACTGTTTGCGAAATTTCGGTGAATAAGATAACTTTTGTTGAATTATTAACTTTTGTATGTTATATTAACATTTATAAGTAGCTTTATAGTGAGTTCAGATTTAAAAATTTTAATATTTTGTTCTCGTAGAGAATATGAAAATTATGAAAAAAACTATACTTAGTATGTATACTTACTATACGATATGTTTTATTTCTTATGCTGCACGCTGTATAAAAGAAAGGTAGACAGAGGGAACCACGTACGTGCTGCCCAATTTTCGAGACATTTCATGTTATGTGGCGAAACTCAACGCCGCAATGCATTTAGTTTTGTTATAAAACGAGTAAATGGAGATATGGAGGAATGAATGCTCCGAGTGGGAATTCAACCCACAACTGTCGGTTTACACAAAAAAAAAACTTATATCTTTTTATATATTCTGTTCTCGCCATTAAGCACGATACAAAATAAAACTTGGGAAAAAAAAGAAAAAGCAAAAAAATCTGTACAGGTAGTTACAGTAAAAAAAGACAAAAAAATTAAAACGTCACCTCTATAGAACCACGTAGTCAAATTTGAAGATCTTATAGAGAACGGTAAACTGCGAAAGTAATGAATATTTATATCCGCCCAACAAGTATTAAAAGCTGCAAGGACAATTTTACAAATTTTTAGGGTTTCGTACATAAAAAGAATTAAACAAAATCCTTAGAGGATTAACTACATTGTTTTCAAAAATCTTTATTGACAAAAATCGGAAAATTATACAATTATACTTTTTTTTTTACTATAATATATTTGTAATTTAATTTCATACCAAATGAGTCCATACGGCCATTCAGAATTATACTTGTTAAATAAAAAAAAGCAAAAAAAAACACAAATGTTTCTCAATTTTATTCGTCACGTTATCTTATTTAATTAGGGACTTCCTGCTGATCTACAATTATGTGTTTGACAGTAAGAACTCAAATTTAAATTATAGAAAAAAACATTACAACATTAAATTTGTAGTTCATTTCAAACAAAACGAGTGGGATGCACTCGTTTGCAAACTTAAGTCTGTTTACTTTCATAGTGTGTACTTCCCGTAGACCTACAATTTTGAAATTGATACGGAATCCTTGGTGTGCGAATCCGATTCGCATTTAACCGGTTTTTTTATACATTTTTTACGAAACTATTGCCCTTATTCACAATAGACGAAGGATTTGGGCTCAGCATCAGTAGCGTGGAGCCGTACAAAACGAAATCAATCTCAAACAAAGTTGAAACTCTCAAAAACGTTTAGTGGCAACTTTGCGTTATAACCCTTTCCTTCATAATATGATTCGTAAGGTATACACACGTAATGGGCGGTAGCGGATTGATAGTGATGGATGTTTTTAAAATGTATAATAGTGAATTACTCTGTTTCTTATTAGTTTTAGAGATAGAATAGATTTTCTTTGTTTATCCCGGACATAGCATGGTAGGCAGAGGGAACCTAGTGTTAAGATGAAGGGGAAGATGAAAGAAGAGGGGCGTTCCATTAAGGCACTTCCGTTTCCCACGTTTGCGTGTTGACTGTCAGCACTCAACGCCACTCATTGCCTCGTTACTAGAGAAATGAAAATATTAAATACTACATTCTCCCATTAAGAGTCGAGCCCACAATCATCCCATTTACAGTTGCACGCTTGCAGCAGTGCTTGCTTGAGTGTAAGCACACACAACGGCCAAGAACATTCCTTATTACATGTCAATTACAAAGAGTAATTAGAAATTACAAGTGTGTGATTAAACAGGTCGACTCAAACAAGTAAAACTAATATATTAAATTTATATGCATGTTTATGATATTTATACACATATTTATATAAAATAAATAATTCAAAAATGGGCGGAAAATGGAGAACACTCCTTTCCGTGTTAGCACAAGTTCGTACTCTATCCTGCTTACTACAGTATACAGCGTCAAGTTAAACAAAACAAAAAGCAATATCAAAACCGATAATCAAATCCGCTTCCGCCAATCACTATGAACACGTATCCTAAAACTCCCGTGCAAACAGAACAAACAAAATTTCATGCAAGTAGAGTATGGAGTATGATATTAACTCGTCCGACGTCAGGTTTAATTTGAAAATTTCGAGACCAAATACATGCCTAGGAAAGTTCTAAGCGTAATAAGCTTTTTTTAAGTTTGGTGTATGTACGATTTTTTTAAGTTACCTATGTTTACCAATTAGCTATATGTAGGTACAAAAGACCTGGTGTAGGCTGAGTAACGGCTCAGTATATACATATCTGTCATGTCGCGTTGGTTGTAGGTTCATTTTCCTCTCAGAAGATTGTTTATTGAGGGTCGTAGGATCGATTTTCATTTGGGAGTAATTAATTATTTTCATTTCTTCAACTTAGGAGACATATTGCTGCATTGGATTCGCCAGCCAACACGCGGTAATGCTAAAACAACCCTGAATAACCCTAAATCGCCCTGATTACCTTACAAACTGCGAAATTCATTCGTAAATAAAAAAATATATAGAAAGACTTAGTCACATGTAAAAAATTATATTTTAATTATTTTTAGACGTCACCAAAATATCTAATATATTTTAATAGATACTTAAAAAAAGTACTCTTTGTAACTTTAATTAAATATTTTTATAAAACAAAAAAGAATTATAATTCAATCTAATGATGAAGAAAAATTGAAAATAATCACTAACCTAATATGTAAACCATGTTTTTAGTCCAACGCTGTAACTCCTTGCGTATAGCGCGTCGTTCCTGCTGACAGCGCGCGAACGAGCACTCCGCCATGGCACACGTGCGGCAACCCTGGTGATTATTAAAATATAGTAAAACATTGTTCTCAAATACCTTCGGTGTGGGTTCGATTCCCACTCAACGAAATTGAACACAAAAAGTTTAGTCAACAGACAGACAGAGGGAAACTAATGTTAAGACATAACGGTGTCCTTTATTCTCTTCAATTTCGAGACATCGCGCATTGAGTGGCGGAGTACAACGTCAACAGATATTTTTTATAATGGCCAATATTTAGAACAGCAAGTTTTTAGGAAGCATTAGCATTATTAAGCTCTGCAAAATACTTTTTTTCATACATTTTTAATAAGATATTTATATTACATATTTATGTACATGGAATTATGATCTAGTTTGAAAAGCGCGTCGTATCCAGGGAATTAGATTAGTTAGGTCTGACCTGATAACTCGAACTCGATACTCGCTTATTTACCATTTTTAGGTTTATTTTGAACAATTTTAGTAAAACGGTTGAAATTTATATATAATTCCAATACAAATTTGGATTTTTAAGTAACTATGATTATTTTTATTTATAATTTTACGTTTCATCTCGCATAGATCAGACTAGGCAATGGGTGTTATGACGCTTCATTTAGCACATACCGCTCAATTTATTGAGATATGAGAAAAATATTTTTAGAAAACGTATAAAAATTTGAACGTAACGGGATTCAAACCCGCGCTTGGACGCTTATACGGGCTTGGATTGTTCCCAAAAGAAGCGATCACTGTTCAATGATTTTTAGTCTCAAAAAACAAACTTCTAAACTTATATAATTAGTTATATAGCCAACCGGAGAACCTACTACCTATTATTTAATCATACGTCACAAAAAAAGAAACATAAATAAGTATAACAAACATAGCATTATTTATTACAAAAAATACATCAACATAATACAAGTATTACTTAGAGATCCGTTAGGCGATCCAATTACTATCGTATCGGCGCCGGTGAATGACCCCTGACGGAATTCCTCAAAAACCTCCTCATCAAGGAACACCCTGTATCCCCGAACCACCCGATTTTAACCCCCGAATTCTTATAGGTACGCTTTGAACGGGAGAGTCGGTAAGGCAAGTAGATTTTAGTTAATATTATAAGAAATATGGAATTTAACTTTATTATATTGTTGGACAAATTTAGTTAATAAAATTAAAATTAAATGTATTTGTTTTCTACTACCTTCTTTTTTTAATTAAATTAAATTTAGCTATAAATAAAAAAATACAGGATTTAAATCAGTGTATCTTGGAATAACAGTCTAAAAATTTTAACCAATTAATACCACTACATCAAAATTTTTTATGTTCTCTTCTTTTATTACAACGTTCCGAATGTCTGTCCGTATGGAAAACACATGAAGAACCTATACGCGGAGTCACCTGCCTTAAGTTATTGTTATTTTATAGCTAAATTATAATTTTTTTTAATATAAATTGTAATCTATGTGTTAATCTGATGTATTAGTTATATTACTCTAAAGTTTCATCTAAATCCGTTCAGTAGTTTTTGCGTGAAACTGGAACAAACATCCTCACAAACTTTTATATTTATAATATTAGTAGGATAGGATTTCGATGAACGCTTAGTAAATTTCAATACTGAACGCGGCGTTACTTCGAACTCCAGACGAGGGAGGCAGGGGGTATCGCGAAACTATTCTTATTTTAAAATCTCTCCACGGAATATGCCACGAAGAAGGGTCTTATTTTAAAAATATCACGCCCGACCGAAATTTTCTTTTTAAAACCTAAGGGGGTGGGTGGCTCCCGAAAACCACCCCTCGGTAGCGGCCAGTGATAATTTTCTTATTTTATTCAAGACGCCATTACGCCCGAGTGGGTAGGATATAAAATTATGTGAGGGTTGCAATCGATACGTAAATTGTGTAATTGCTTTTTCATTCGTTTGTGTGGAACTTTGATTTTCAGTTCAGGATAATGTGGGTAGTTACTTACTTACTTAGAAATAAACGTAGGTTAGTCTATATATGTAGTTTTATAATGGTTGGTAACTCATGAGAAATCACTAACAAAATCTAAAATGAAATAATAAACGTAATTAACTTTAAAATTTAAATTAATCTTTCATCTCAGTGCCATTTACTTCGAATTGAAAGCTTAAGCCTTAAAAAAAACCGTTAAACTCTAGACAAAGGCCACTCCAGACGTTAAAATAACCGAAACGAGCGACAAACAAAACTTGGGAATGGCCGAAAATAATATGAAATTTCACCGAAAATGTTTTTTAAAAAGATTCTTCCCAGAGATATTCTTGTTTCAGGACGGTCGTCCATCAAAAGAAGCGATTATATGCAGATTTGAATTATAGCTTTAATATCACTTTGAACTCGTTCGAGATACGTATTGCGTGTTTGATTTTGTATTTGAAATTGCTTTAGGTGTTTACTGAAAGCACGGTTAAAAATCAATGGGTACTGACTTCGATGCCTACGTGAGTTATATATTCATTAGGATGTGAAATTTTGGGCTACGCATATGTACTGCATCAGCAAAATAAAATGTAAATGAATTTGTATTTTATTTAAAAAAGGAATAGAGAAATTAATATAAAGTCTTGGGGATAATTTCAGTCAACTTTACATTGACAGCCAGTCGTGGTGCAAGTGTGTGATTGTAAACGCGACACCTTGTGGGTTCGATACCCACTCGTGGAAATAAAATATTTAATATTTTCATTTCTACGCTCTGGTGTCGAAGCAAATAGCAGTTTGAGTTCCGCCACCAGAATTCGGTGGAAAATGGGAAACGGAAATTTGTTAATGGGAATAGAGTATCTTGACACTAGGTTTCCTCTGCCTATCTTGCTAAGATTGCAGATACAATTTTAGTTAAACAAGACAAAACATCAATACTACAAAGAAAACGTTCCGCAACCACAACCAAAAAAAAAACTAATTCTAGCTTCACATTTAATATGTAGCGGTAGAACACACTGTATAAGCAAGCGGCGTTCCGATTTTGCTATTAAGATTGTGTGTGCCTTTACGTCCCAAGACGGTACAAAGACTGTCTTCGCCACGTTCACTTTTGAAAATACTTACTTACGAAATAATTACTTTTTTAAGAATATATTTTTTACATGCATACAAACATGGAAATATTTTAGTCGCTAGTAATCTTTGAATATGTAGACTACAAAGTGTGGTCACCCTGTATACAAGCTTTACGTTGTTTTTATCTTTTTGCATGGAATAAAGAGGTAATATGATACCCTCGTTTTTAAGACGTTGCAAGTTTAAATTATGTTGTTTCATATATAATAAGCTATCGTGGTTTATTATATGTAAAATAACATATTGTAAATTTGCAGTACGTATACGTGATGGTCGTAGGTTCACTCTTCAATGACTGAAAAAGAGGAACGGAGTGTCTTGACACTTGTGTTTCGTATTATAAGATTGCTTGCTTAAATTATGCTTATTTGGGCGGTCGTACAGTGTAAAACTGTAAACCACTATCATTTTATTACAAGACAAACAAGGCGTTGAATACCGCCATTCAACAGGCAATGTTTCGAAAATTACTCTGTACATCTACAATGCGGGATACAGCGTGAACCTATTTTTATCCCTTATTTTTATTTGAACTGAAGACCATCAGCATCAATAATACTAAAAATGTATTCTGCATACAATTATACCGAAATTAAAATGATGTAGAGTAGCTTACATTGTAAGTATTTTCAGTTATTTGAAAATAAACTCTAAATAGTCTTAATAAAGATACATTTTCTCTTGGTTGTAATTTACAGGTTTAATCTTATTTGTGTCACTGGATCATTGTAACTTTGTTGTAATACACTTTATTTTGACGCTTGCTAAAAATTTGTGTTATAAGAGTTATTTATAGGCATAATTATATATAGGAACGTCGTAGTGCCCACTGCACTACAGGGCTGTAAGCGTAACGGTTATGGGTTCGATTCGGAGGAATGAATTATTTTCATTTCCTCGCTGTGGTTGAGTACCGCTACTTAATACGTAACATATCGAAAATTGGGTGAAAAGGAAGGACCGGAGTGTCTTAACATAATGTTCTCTTTGCCTGTCTTGCTATTTGCGGAAACATTCCTTGAAATCGAAATCGAACTTACAATCATCGCGTATACTATCAAACACCCAACTGAACAATGACGTCACTATTTAAATATTCCTTTTCTATGCATATATAGACTAAAACCAATACTGGAAACCGCAGCAAAAACAGAATAAAAATTAGAAAGAATCTAATACACATAGGGGGTGGAAACTCCCCCCAGCTAATAATATATTCATAATTCCGATTCCTATACATGTTAATTTCCTTTTTTTTAGCTTAATTTCTTCTGTATCCCGCATGTAGTAGGGTAGGCAGAGGGCGCCTAGTGTGGCGGAACTCAACACTGTGCTTTGCTATCAGAGCGAGGGAATAAAAATATGAAATAATAAATTTTCCTGAGTAAGAATTGAACTCACGATTGCCGCGAATACAATTACTCGCTGTGCCACTGTGCCGGCGTGGCCTTAATTTTTTTACTAAAAAACCTTTAATATTGCCGCCAATTTCAATTGCTGTCAAATTTAGGTTCTCCCTAACTCCCTAGATCAATTTGCGATAACTCGTTCCCCTCCCCTCTCCTTAAGACGCCTCCCTGGATAACTTTGATATAAGGGTGGGTAGAACCCTGTAAGCGCTTTTTGTGAGAATATTATTTGGTTTTCAGGCTGTTTTTTGTTTATGCTTACTTGGTTTTGGTTTAGTTTGAATTGTATGGAGGGTAGTTAAGATTTTTTTCTAATGGTTGATATTTACACGTATCGACCAATTTTTTTTCAATATTTTGGAAAAAAAATATATCGCTGAAAATATTTTTGGCATGACCTGATTTTTTTTGTTTGAATTTATCTATAAATGGCAGAGTTAAATTCCGCTGCCCAACTCGCAATATATTTAAAACATGAGACAAAAATACAAAACAATTACATGCCACTATATTGTTTCTATCTACCCCACTTGATGGAAACGAAAAAAAAATAACTACCGAAAATTTCCAAAGCAATTTGATCCAATACAACAAAACATAAAAAAAAAACAAATGTAAAATGTCAATTACAATATTATCCAGATAAGCATAAGCATTCCCACGATGCGACACGCCGGTGTGCGTGCATCCACGTATACGTATGGGGGTGTGGCGTGTGTGTGTGCGTGCGTTTGAAATACACCCCCTTGCTCCTTAGAATTGATGTTTTTAATTAGTTCACAACGCTTTTCGTTGGTCGCCCTGTGTCTAGATTTCTTTATTATTCATTTTATTTTATTTCCATTTCATTTGTTTATTAATATTACTTTTTGTGCGGTGGCTTCTCCTTTGTTATTGTGTTTTCTGCTAAGGGATGACTGTAATATAGATTAAGATTTTATTTATTCTCATCTCACTACTGTGGTGTTAAGTTCCGTTAATCAACACACAATGTCTCAAAAATTGGTCCGTCGGTAAGTCAAGAACGGAGTGTCTTAACACTAGAGTTTTTCTACTGTATATACACACCTACCTACATAAATACACTCCCTTGCTCCTTGAAATGGATGTTTGTATTAGTTTACGTGTTTCGTTGATTGCTTTGTGGTTAAATTTCTTTATCTATACTAATATAATAAAGCGGAAGAGTTTGTTTGTTTGTTTGTTTGTTTGTTTGTTTGTTTGTTTGAACGCTAAGATCTCTGGATCTACTGGTCCGATTTACTATGTTTTTGTTTTGTATGAAAGCTGCATTCTTCAGAAGTGCTATAGGCTATATAATATTACATTACACATATATACTAATAAATTAAAATACTTTCTAATTTGACATGCAATTTATTCTGCCATGTTAATAACAACCGTCGTCGCTACGCGACCGCGTTCGTTACCGCGTCATTTTGATATTCATCCTTATGAAAATAAATATAATAGTCACTTTTAGCATTTCATCTAGATTGAAATTATATTTCTATAGAAATTATATTCTTATATTTCAAGCAGGCGTAGCCGCGTCCGGGTCCGCTAGTTATTAATATGATTTTTATTTTATTTTATTTGTTTATTTATTGTATCGTTCATAGGTAAAGCGAGCCACTTCCCTTCTTCAGTTTCTGCCGTTTATCAACACATTGGATCTAACCAGAGCGAAAAAAATATCAATTATTGTTAGTTCTATTATTTTTAATTCCCAGCTTTGAACGACGTGGCAAAGAACGTGGTGTCTTGCCAATTTCTCTGCGAAAATACTATTGAGAGAAGCTGTTATTTTGTTTATTTAGTTTAAATTTGCTGTTTTTTTAATATTTATTTGTATTTAAAAATATGATAAAATAATAACAAAACGCTGATGCGTATTATATTAGCTAAAGCCAAAACTTTAATTGAATAAACATCGCGTGAAACAATTTCGTTAAAGTTCCACATGAAAACGGTAACCCGGCCTTCCCAGCATTGTTCGTGAAACGGCAACTTTCTCGCCGCGTCGCTTTAATATCCGACAAGTGATTTTGGTACTTTGCGCCTGGATGCTGTCTGAGTTATGATTTTTTATGGGTTTTTAATAGGAAAAAATCTATTTCACGCTGTATCCCGCACAAAGCGAGGTAGGCAAAGAAAACCTAGTGTTAAGACACTCCGTTCCCCACTTTCCACCGAGTTCCAGAGGCATTGCGTGTTGAGCCGGGCTTTGCTTCTACACCAGACCGAAAAAAATAAAATATATTTTAATAAATATTTCATTTTCTTGGGTGGTGATCAAAACCAATACCAGTCCCGTTTACAGTCACACACTTGTGCCCCCGCGCCGCGACTGGCCTCCTATGATATAATAGATTTTTTCATCACCGGGTTTTGTCTTTTACGTGAGCGAAGAAATGAAAATAATTCATTTCTCCGAGCGAGAATCAAACCCACAACCATCGCGCTTATAGTTACAAACTCTGCGCTGCGATGGCTTCAGATTTTTAAATATTTTCTGTTCAGTTAGAACCAGGTAAAGCCAGGTGATTTTCTTGTACAATAATTCAATAATAAATAAAAAATAACATAAATAAATAAGAAATAACTATTGCCTTATAAGGAATATTGTTGTTACAACATAAATTGACAACTTCTAGCCGATTATCGAATACTTGTTGATCCTTGACATTTACTAGGCACTAGGCATTTGATTTATAGAATGACTAGTTATATAAGAGACTTTAAGTGTTATTTAATTTTGCTTTACATTATTGTTAATAGACGAGTGAAGGTAGAGACTGTAGTGTATGGGTTTAAATACTGTCATACATTCATTCATTCCAGATAGTCACTCATTCCTATACGTTCACTGGTATAAGCAAACCGAATCTCGTGCGCATTATCGACCACGTGACAGTGACACGTCATTATCATCACGAGAGCCCCAGGTAGGAAGGAGTAGATAAGTTGGTATTTTGCAAATTGAGTGCCTTACAGTAAAGGACAGACTTTAACGTAACCAAGTCCAGACTTTAAAGTAACCAAGTCCAGTGGTGGTAACCAGTGTCTCGAAAATGAAATGGAAAGTGGAGAACTAAGTGCCTTTACACTGCGTTCCCCCTGTCTATCGGGGAAGGGCGTGAAACAGCTTTCTTTTATTTCTTTTAAATATTCCTTTTTATTTTGTAATTAAAACTTTAGAAATTTAAACTTATTTAACTTAAAATTATAAGCAAATTTAGCTACATCAACAAACTAACCAGCTAACTAGACCAAAGTATTTGAAAACTAAATAAAAATTTACCGTATAACAAATCAATACGGAACACGCCATGAAATTCAAATGTGCAGCCATTTTGAAATTCAAATGGACCGTTTTTTAAAAAATGCCGCGTCACAAGTTTGAATTTAAATTTGGAATCTCTTCCGAATCATTGAGAAATTTGAATGTGACCCACAAATATTCAGCCTAGCTTTTACTTTTTTTTTAAATATGAAAAAAGAGTAGAGGCGTTTTCGGTTCAAATGTAAATGCACTTACTTTATGTGCTGTTTCATTTGGAATTTTTAATATAATATTCGTAATTTTTTTACGTATATTTTATTTTTCAGGGCTTAATGGTTACTTGTAACTTGAGCTTTAGACTAAATTGTTTGAAAGTTGTAAAAAAGTTAAAATTTATGGAAATTAATGGATGGTATGTATGTGCATAAAAGAAATATCAACACTGTGATGCATTTCAAGTTTATTTAAAATTACGGGTTCAGTTCTTACGTAGGAAGCATGGGCGAAGAGATCTGAAGATCTAGGGAGCAAATATATTTGATTAAAGATATATATTTTTTATTTTTAATCGCAATTTTTTGTTACAAATAAAAGCTAGTGTAGGCACAAAGACTATTAGGATGGGAACCCTATAAAAATATGTACATCTAATTTAAATAACGTCAATTGACGTAAATACTTCTACATAGTAGTTTGCTGTTTGAAGTATATCACAAAAATCTGAGCGAAGTTTCCTAGTTTTCTTTCAGCTATCTGCCTCCAATAGTTATACCTGTTGCCGCTTTGTTTCGTGAATGGCCGTGTATGGCTGAAATGGAATTTCTAAAAAAACTTAACTATTCACTTTAATATAACTTTACTTATTAATAGCAAATATGGTATTTTATGAAGTTATTAGCTAAACATCGTCTGACGTCAAGATTATAGTGGGATCGATATCCACTCGTGGAAATTAAATTTTGATTATTGCTATTTGAATTGTCTATAAGAAGTGGTTAGTCTTATATAATTTGTTCTGTTTAACAGAGGACCTTAACACTAGGTTCCCTTTGCCTATACTCTAAGCAGTATACAGAGTGGAAGTAAAAAATGTATTTTATATATTGTGAGAAAAAAAGGACAAAGCATTTATTACAGAAAATAATCTAATAAAAAACCATACGATTTCAAAGTTAACTTAGTTACTATTAAAAACGCGTCGTGCGTTTGACAAAACTTTGCGTCGATTCCGCACTGTTCTCAGTTATACAGTCTACACTATTGCAGCAGTGTGGGTCCGGGTACAGTACGTTTGACAAGTCGTGGCCACTTTAAATTTAGCTGTAGATAGCGGCGCGGATTTGATTGTAGAATTTTTCATAATTTTAATAATTTTCTTCCCGAGTGTACAATGCGCAAAAGTTCTAACAACCTCACTTCACCGCCACAACTCGTCGCCCGTACTGTACACAGATACAGTCTACACTACGCCAGCTGTGAGCTCCGGGTACCTGTTGCTGCCTTTGTTTTTAGTAGTTTCCACCAACAAGTTTACTATGGAAGCGAGGCAAACGAAATACAGAAATAGATAGCCCGAATGAAAATTTTGTTTTAGTTTAACTAAGTTTTTTGGCTTATACTTTTATCGCTATACAGGTGGAGTGGAGTATCGCAGCTTCAAATCTAAGTCAGGTAAAATATTGCATTATATAGGTAATGGAGATTGTTATAATGTAAGTATTTATTGTATTATGTGAACCCGCAACGTCTTGAAAGTGGTAAACGGAGTGTATTAGCACTAAATAAATTATTAATGACAGAGCTGTGATCGTAGCATCGTAGTTTTTCCTTGAAATACTTCTTAAATAAATCTTGATCAACTATAACGTCAAATTAGAGATATTTTAAAATAATCGATTATTTTTCCCACTTACAACTTAGTTAACCGTACTCTTTGGGCGTATTATCCAAATGAGTTTGAATTCTACAATATTTAAATATTAAATCAGTCAATTTGAGCCTTATTTCAATATTTTCCATAAATTTTCTACAATCATATCGTCCAAAAAATTTTAGTTAAAATAATGGGGTAAAAGAGGTAAGGGGACCTCGGTTGACCTTCGGAAACAGTATCAAAGATACTGAAAGAAGATCAGGCAAAAAGCATGAGGAAAAGCATTCCGCTAGAAATACAGCGTGAAGCTAGATTAGATTTTTAATTTAAATTATCCTTCTGTGTGCGGGATACTGCCTGAATCTTATTTTAATTCATTCAAATTATTAACTTCACCTAAAATTGTAACACTACGAACTACACTGCTTTAAAGGTGAATTTTAAAATACGTAAGTAAAACTTAAAATACCGAACGAATATCTATAGAAAATCTTTTATAATTTTTCACATAGTACGGAAGAGTC
Organism: Heliconius cydno galanthus; assembly: GCA_036379175.1. Classification (NCBI taxonomy): domain Eukaryota; kingdom Metazoa; phylum Arthropoda; class Insecta; order Lepidoptera; family Nymphalidae; genus Heliconius; species Heliconius cydno. The sequence continues at coordinate 504,645 of JAKRZM010000836.1, forward strand.
AAAAAATTCCGGGCAGGGTGGTAGCCTCCGTGCCTGGGTGAATATGTAGAAATCAAATTTTACGTTTTTTTGTTTTTTGTTAGTTTCTCAGTGAATCCCTTTTTCCGTCTAGTATTCGAGAGATTTCCTGTCGAATGGCGGAACTCAAGGGCGAACTTTACTCCCACTCATGGGAATCGAACCCACAGCCATCGGGTTAACAGTAAGTACTACAATGTGCCGCTGCGCCAGAATAAAAAAAATGTAGCCAATAATCTTTTGTCCCTAATCTTACCATCAATTTGAGGAACCATCGCTAAGAAATGAACTATACAACCTTCAAGATAAACTACGTCACACAACCCATTATACCATCGGGCAAACACAAATATCTATATCTTTATCACGTCTATCTATATCTTTTATAAGAACCATCCGCTTTATTCACAGCGTTGAGTTCCACCACTCAACGCTCAATGTCTCAAAAATTCGGCAGATACGGAGGACCAAGTGTTTAAACACTAGGTTCCCTCTGTCTACCCTGCTATATGCTATATATAAGCAGGATAGCGAAGCTAAAAGAAAAACTCTTCTATAATTTCCCAAGTAGTATCGAGGAGCCGAAAAAAATCTTAACTCCCGGTTATCCGGGCGGGGTGGGTAGCCTCCGCGCCTGTGTGAAAGAATGCAGGAATCAATACAGCGTCCACTTTAAATTGCCCTCCCACCCCCCATTTGGGGGGAGGGAGATAATTAATGTGTGTTATTGGTTTCGTAATTATATTATAAATACTACGATTTGATTTGCTTAGTTGAAATGTATTGATTGTGTCTTATATCTGTGTTTTATGTGCATATATGTATGAGAACGTCTGTTGTTATTTATGTGGGTATATTATATTGTTTTATATTTTTATATAATGGTTATCAGTTCAAATCCTAAAAGAAGTCGTAATTGAAAGAGCATTTGTCTTTTTGTGACGAAAAATCACTGAATTACTTTAAGCTTCACTGTATAATAACTAAACGAAAGATAAAAACTAGAATTTCTTCGTAACAGCCACAATAAATAACCTTGAAAACAAACCAATTACGGAGCGCTCTTTGTCTGTATATGAATTAGCAGACAGCGTTCATAATATTCATAATCCGTTCCGTAGCGAAACTGAAAACGAAAAGATCGACCCATTAACCCTCCCATAATTGTCGAGAAAGAAAAATTAAAGCAACAAAATCATAAGTCGTCGGGTTCTTAACAAAAAACCTCAATGAAAGACAGAAATGAGCCATCAGATAAGACAATGGTAGGAAAGATAGTGGGGGGTAAAATTGGTTATAATGAGACACCCCCACCCCCTTGGGTCAAGCGGGAAATAAAATTTTAAATTGGTGCCGTGAAAATGACAAAACGGGCGACTTAAGCGATGTGCAAGGTATTAATATTTCAACTAGAATACTAGAAGTCATGAAAATATAGCATTCTGTACTGCGAGTGCCTTGAAGTTGTAATAATTGGGCATTGTTTCTGGGTAATGAACGTTTTTACTAAATAACTGGAAGTAATCAATTTAGCTCACGTTATTGACAAGCTTTGTGTTAATTAAATACATGTTTATATTAGGAACTACGTAAAATACAACATAGGTGACAGACCCTAAGCCTAGGAAGTCTGACTTCACTCCAAGATATAAAAATTCCCTCAAAAGAGAATTGAACCCAGGCCCATTATCTATTTGTTGTATAGTATATTTAACATGTATCTATAGTATACAGTCCTCGTGGCGCAGTTCACCGCATTTGACTATAAGCACGACGATTGTACTTTCAACTCCGACTCGAGAATAGAAAGAGTGTCTTACCACTAGGTTCCCTTTACCTACACAAGGTATAAGTATAACGTGAAAGTAATTAGGTACTTAAATTAATTTATTTATTAATAACAATATAACATTCTCCATCTTGGGTCAAGCGGGAAATAAAATTTTTAAATTGGAGCCATGAAAAAGACAAAATGGCTAAGTTAAGCGACGTGCACGGTGTTTGTCACGTTTATTATATAATTTTTCTGCTCGCTCCAAGTGGTTGCCTTTTAGGAAATTATTAAAACATAAGTATAATCATATTTTTTAATTCCATATGAGGATTTTTTCTTGTAGGTATAATTGTTTTTTCAACTTTACGCATGGGAGGATAGGCAGTTAGTTCTCTCTGCCTTTTTGAGAAAACAAATGCTAATTGCCCCAAGGCTTGCTTTCTGTCGACTGTAAAAAAAAACAAATATAAATATAACAATTCGTTTACTAGGATTCGAAGTCACGTCTATCTCATTCGGACGAACGTAAAAAATGTACCACACTGGTGTCTCTTTATAACAGATTCTTATAAGAAAGAATAGAACAATGACAAAGTAAGGGCCAAATGTAAAACATTCCTAAGCAAAAGCTCCTTTTGCTAGCAAAATTAAAATTATAACTATAAATTAAGAAAAACTCTTATATTTTATACATCTTCTTTCATATTTGGGTAGATATTTATTTTGCATTTTTTATGAGCCAGCGTCTGACTAAAAAGTAAGGGCAATAGTTGTGGGTTCGATTCCCATTATTTTCATTTCTTCGTTCTGTTAACAATACATAATACGCCATATCTAGAAAATTGGACGAAATGTCAAGGTAGGTAGAGGGTACTCGGGAACCTACCTAGTGTTAAGACACTACATTTCCGTTAAGTTACTTCCAATGCAACTTTCCACCGAATTCTCGAGTATTGGGTGTTGAGTGGCGAAACCTTACGTTAGGCTTTATTTTTCCAGCTACCAGCTCCAGGAAATGAAAATATTAAATATTTCCAAACAAACTCGTCAGCTTTATAATATTGATAGAGTTTAGTATAGACAAATAGATTTCGTATCACTGACATAACTATAAAAATACTTTTTAACTTAAACTAAAATTCGCTGAGATGAAGAATTCCGAAGAATGTTACTCGCATATACATGCCTATACTTACAAAGGCTCCCACATAAGGATGATTTGATCGCGGCCGACTAGACGTCTGGGGTTAGACGGTTACCGAGTTACCGGGACAGACCTGTATACATACATATATACATTTGAAGTGTGTAGGAATTATTTGTGTCCCTAGAACGGGGAAGTTATGAAATTGCCTACTTAATAAGATTAACTTGGCGTTAGGTCACTCTATTCTTCACTTTATTCGTAAATTCCCGCTATCTAGTTTTAAAATACTCCGTTCCAGATTGTCCGTCTAATTTTCCAGACATTGCGTTTTGAGGTGGAACTTAACGCCGCTTTTTGTTGTTTTACTAGAGCAAGGAAATGAAAATATTAAATAATTCCTTCTGCCTACTCTGCTATTTGGGAAAATGAGTGGGGCCACTGAGTTGTGTACGCTTAAGTGGCAAGACTCTCTTCACCATTATAACAATGATAGGTATGCAAAGCTAGAAATTATAAGAACATATTTGGTATTCTAGACATAATAATTCTAAAATCAATAAAACATCCAGGATCACAACAAAAAACTCAATAAGCAACAGACAAAGAAACCAACAAACCTAAGAAGAGCCATAAAGGAAGCAACGTCGTAAATCAGAAAAACAAAAGCTAAACAAAAACAAAATTAAAACAAACCAACTTTGAAAACCACCCGATATATTCTAAAGTCTAAAATATTCTGAGTGACCACGAAATTCAATTTGCACGTACAGTACAGCACGCTTCTTATACTCGAGACGGGCAAAATGAAAACATGCTTCGGGAAAAAACGTGGGGGGGGGGCAGGAATTAGACTTGGGGAGGGGTGGGAAGACGCTGGATGATTAATTATTAGTTTGTGTGTGTTCCGAAGATAGTATTCTATCGTGGACTATGTTTTATTAATTACGGCCATAATTGAATACCGCTTTTTTCTTATAAATGTTATCATTGGACATGAAAATACTATTGGTTAATATATTTTCATATATAATTAGTCTTTCCCCCTTGTATATTTTATATGTTATTAGTCTTTCTCCCTCTAAAAGTAATGGAAGGATAGTTATATTCTGGTTTTGATGTCTGCTTAGCTGTGATTGGCTAATTATTTCGTTCTTTGTCTTGAGTTGATCGGAAAAAGATTTATATCGTCAATTTTGTATTAATTACTTTTTTGTAGTTTGTTTTTTCCTGGAGATCAAAGTGTGTATAGAGAACATGTTGGAAAACTCCTATCTGGACGAACGAATTCACCGGAATTTGAGATTTTCCATGTTGAGTGGCAGAACTCAACGTCTTAAGGACTTGAAAATCGTTAATTTCCCTGAGCTGAGAATAAATCTAGATCCACCACATTTACAGTCATACGCTGTCTCACTACGCCACGAGGGACTCCAAGTAGATTATTAGTTATTTAATTTGAAATAATAGATAAATAATTATTGTATTATTGTATACCTATAATGCTAAAAAACATAAATTTTCATTAAAACAATATCCAAGTAAAGACAACATACGCTTGATGTATTAGAATTGGGAGCGGCCATTTTCTTCACAATTTTATAAGTCCCGTGGCAAGATATTGGCTATCCACTAAAGCTTACTTCGAAACTATATAGGCGATGGTTTTCAACTATCTCACAATTTTCGCGATCGGAATCTTTAAGAGGAATGAAAATAAAATGCTGATGTCGACTGTAAACGTGACGATTGTGGGTTCAATTCCCACTCGGAGGAATAAATTATTTTCATAACCTCGCTCTGGTCTTGATGACCAAACGCGTCGTTGATCTCCGCCTGTCAACACCGTCGCGAAAATATGACGGTGCGAGGGAAACAGAGTGTCTTAGTACTAGGTTCTCTCTGCCTATCTATCTAGATACGGGATACAGAGAAAAACGTAAAAAAACATTACGATCTCTTCGATTTTTGTAACAAGAATAGCTCGCGGTGATTCAATGATAATGTACTCGTACCTACACTCGGGCGGACGGTCCCTCAGATGATTTCTTAAATTGAGGCATGACCTCCACTTAACCTTAAGTCCACTTGATCAGTCAATTCTCAACAACGAAAACTAATTTCTTGATGGAAAGTTTAGTTATTTTCAGCTTCACATTTTCCCACATATAAGGGTAGATAGAGGGAACCTAGTGTTAAGACACTCCGTTTCTCAATTTCCACCCAATGTTTCGAGACATCACGTGTTAATTTGCGGATTCAACACCGGGCTTATCTTAGCGGGTAAATGGAAATAATGTAAATAAATTCATTTCACCGTGTGGGATCGAACCCGCAACCATCGCGATCACAGTCAAACGATGTCACTACACCACATTGGCTTTCTTATAGCTTCAAAATGTTAACTATAACGTAGTTTATGAACAAATTCACATACTATAACATATTACGTAGATCTAAACCCCAACTTATTGCTTTCTCATACCATGGCCCCTAAAATGTGTGTTTTACTTTAAAAGCTTTATAGCGATTCAGGTCTCAATAACACCGTTTTGTACTTCCCAAGCCTTCCTCTATTCAAAAGTATCACGGTTGTCGTATGGCGATCATAATTTACTTGATATTCTGATATCAATCTCTTTGAATTTGAACTTTGTCTTTAGAAAATAGCGTTCAATTTTGCTTGGATGCGTATAGTATTATTAGGATCGTGACAGAGTTGACCCAGTGACTCAGTCATCGCAATATTTTGTTGTATCGACAACCAAAAACGATTTTGATGAAAAACATTATTGCTGTGCTGTTATCAAATGAAAAGTGGGCTTATATTAAAATATGGTATAATCTTGGGGTTTCTAAATGTAGCTGTTATTCCGTTATATTGTTAAAATTATTGGTCAGGAAACGCATAAAAAATTGAACTTAGCGTTTGGAACCTTGCCTCCAAGACGTTTTCCATGAGGCGCGGGTTCAAATCCCGGTACGATCAAATTTAATTCGTTTTCTAAAAAAGTAAAGAAAATTATTTTCAAATTAAGACATATTTAAGGATGAAATTTGTTAATGATAGGATAATTTGTTTCCTATTGAATTTAGTTTCATAAGCTGCCGTTATTATGGTTTTAATAACATTAATTCCCAAGATCCCAAATTTGCTATCCAAGTTGATTAACCTTATTTAATCACGACCTTTGGTCCAGACAGACTATAATATAACGACAATTTCGAGCGCAAAAGAGACGCCGAAAATGCATATCCAAAATCTAATTAACTGGTCCACCAACAAAGAATCCTTTGTAACATCTTACGTCCGAGAGAGAGCGGGACCGCGAGAAAAATGCACCCCCATCCACCTCGTGTCTAAGGGGGCAACCCTCTCCCTAGCGATAGGGTGGCTGTATACATTTTTTCTTTTCCTTTTCTTAAGACGAAAATTTGTTACGCTTTTTATACCTATACACTTGGGGGGTTGGCGCCGATCAATAGTACAGTTACCCCCTTATCAAGCCACCCTTTATCAATATTTTGAGCTTCAGTTTTTATGCGATGCGTCTAAATAATTAATTAGGATTCATTTTCAGATCTGTGGTCGTCTGCTGAGTGAGATGAGAGTTTGTTCAAAGGTTGACCAAAGTTTGGCAAGATGTTGAAATTTTTGATTATGCATTTTCTAATTAGTTTCCTATTTTATTTAGGGTGTATTGAATAATAAAATGTATAAAAAGTATTGCAAGATGCTTTAATGGAAATTAGGCGAAATCTTTTTAGCATTTCCAAATTAGCAGTTTAGCTATGGTGTCTTTTTCTTAACTTTAGCCTCGTCGGGTACGAAAATAGGTCAAGCAGTTTTGAATACGAGAATTGCAATTTCTTCTTAAATGTGTTAATCTTTTAGTCTTTTGCTATTTTGCGTCTATTCTATGATCAACCTTTATTTTATTAATTAGAATAGTTATGGAAATATGTTTTATTTTGTTACGTCAATTATTTATATGTTTATTATAAGTTTTGTATACGTATGCACCATTATCTTGATTTCTTTTAAATAAATAATTTTTCTGGGAATATTTTTTTTATTAGATAAGAATGCATGCATATGATATTGAAATGGAATTATGTCTTTCTAAAAGTTTTTACGTAGGACAGTGTCATAAAAATATACCTACTTAATTAATATTTGTGTTAATTCTAGTATGAGTAACCTTACAACATTTAATATCAGGCTTCATGGGAAATTACCAGTTACTTCTTTCATTCTCTGAGCGGGGATGTAACTGCTATTCGTAATTGTTATTATGATTACCTTTCAAGAAGTTTTAAGAGCAGAAGGAGACCTTTGAAAGTTATTCTTCTCTCACACACAAAAAAGAATGTGAAAAATATAGAAAAATAGTAATTAGGTAAAATATTCAAATTACAAGATACTTTTTTATCTCTGGTTATCAAGTATAATCTGAACTTTAGGTAAGCTTTGAGAGGAAAGTGGCGTACCTATGTTTTTTTCGTTTTTGCCATCCTTTGGCAGCGCTATTAAAAAGTTCCTGAGGTGAATTATAAGATATTCTTTCGCTGGCTTTTAAATGGTACCAGTTTATTCATTTAATAAACGTCTTCGACTTTGTTCATGTTCCGGGCAAGATGGAATAAATATTTTCTTACGTGCCCTCTGGTTAAATTTAGTGAGGACTTTTACATTGCCATAAAAAAAAATCATTGTTTTAGCGGAGAAAATGGTAAGATCAAATTAAATTGAAAGGTTTTTACCATTTTTGATCTCAGCTCTCGCTAGCCCATGTTCCCGAATTAGAGTGACATTCGTATGTAACTTATGTAAATTGCCTTATCAAACTGCAGCCGTAGTTCCTGAGTTGTCGCATTTGCTTGGAAGTGTTTGATGGGTTTAGGGCTTCAATAGATTTTATATCTATCTCCTAATTCTAAGCACCCGAAAGGGACTAAGCTGGTACAAGCCTTTTTCGCAAAACAAAGTAGAAAGAGAGAGCCTGGTATTAAAAATTGGTATTGACCTGGTATTGACATAATATTTTTCATGTCGATTAGAAAAACAAATAGCTTATTTTTGTTAAATAAGAACTGAAGTATAAAAAGAAGAGAATGAGGCCGGTCAGTGCGCAGAGGCACAAGCGTGCGTAGCGTCGTAAGCGCGAGAGGTGTGAGTTTGATTCCCACTCGAGGAAATGAAAAATTTTATTAACACTGGTAACGAGGCAAAGTACGGCGTTAAGTTGCTTAAGTCATGGAGTGCCTTAATACCAGATAGGTATATATTAAGTTTTCCTCTGCATACCCTGCATGCGGGGTTTGCTATATTTTTATTTTTAGTGTAAAGTTAAGAAAAAAAAGAAGAGAAGACCAGTTCTGTATCTTAAATAATGTTAGTAAAAAAATTATTATTGATTATTTATGCACTGTCTTCCAAATAAAGACCACATTTTACACCATCACTGTATCCGGTTTGTATAAGGTCACGATATTCACACACGTACACTTGACTAAGGAACTTTTACGCACAAAAATAATTAAGTTATTAAAAATCCCTAATAGGGTAAACAAAGGTATAATAGAAAAAGATATACAGCCCACAATTCTAATATTACCATATATAGAATTATTAATTATTATTCTAAACAATTATAGTAATGTAGAGGCAGTTATGGCGCAGGAGTTTTCGTTTTTCACTCGGAGTAATGAAATATTTAATATCTTCGTTAGCTAAGTTAAACACAGTGTTCGACACTTAACACGCAATGCATCAAAATTCGGCGAAAGGAGAGATCGGAGTGTCTTAACACTGGGTTCTTATTGTCTCTCTGCCTACTGTGCTTTGAGCGGGACACAATGTGAAGCTAAAAAAAAACTAGTAAATTATTTATTTTTCCTTTTTAAAATGTCCTTATAAAATATATCTTTAATAATAAAACAGCTTCACGCCGTTTCCGGAATATAGGAGGGTAAGTAGACGGAACCTAATGTTAACGCAACGATTTGTCTTCTTGGCAGGGCGAGCAAATGACGATAATTCATTTTCTTGAGTGGGAATCGAACCAAAACCATCGCGTTTACACTCAGAGTTTATATACCTGTTCCACGATGACCTTAACAGATAAATTTAAAAAATCTATGTATATTGAAAATCTAAGTAAATCAAGTAATGTTGAAATATTAAAATGACAGGTATCTTGGGAATTAGTTACAGCGATAAGTTATATTGCAATGCTAATTGGAAGATTTCGATTGTTTTGCGTCAGGTTTATTTTAGGTAACAACAAGTTATTTAATCCTTAGGTAGAGATACATATCTATATTTACTTAATTTGAAATAATTGTATAAATATAGTAGAAAAATGTATTTTTTTCATCAGATTTAGAAAATCGGCATCACACTGTATCCCGCATAGCGGGGAATCTAGTGTCATAACACTCCGTTCTCTGGAGAACACTCAATGAAACTAGAATGGAAAGAAAAGTGGTGACTTTATATATTAATACCAATATATATTTTTTTAAATAAAGCAGTCTTTCAAAATGTGGGTGAAATTAAATTGACACAGTAAACTGATTCCTTACGTCACACAGAAGGTTAGATAATTTACGTTGTTCTTACATAAAGTTATCTCCAAGGTTAAATTACACAAGATGAATGTTTCTTAGCTCACTGAAATTATGTATTTTAAAATACATACATATATATATATATATATATATATATATATATATATATATATACCTATGCATTTATAACAGAATCAGGGCTTAACTATAAACGCGATGGTTTAAGATTCTTTTCCCACTGAGAAGAGTGAATTACTTTAATTTCCTTGTTCTGGTAACAAGTCTAAGCGCGGCGTTTAACACTAGGGAATGAAGTGTCGTTAAAATAGGTAAATATTTCCTCTATCCCTCCAATAAAAAGTATATACCTATAAGTACGCATATATTGATATGAATACTCTCACTGAACGACTGAGTGTGGATTCGATTTTAATGCTAGTAATGTATAGTAAGATTTTTAATTTAAATGTAAATATGTTTTTAAGATACGATGTTTTTACAATTTTAATCAATTTGTTTTAATGATGCTATGAGAAGATATTTATTTAGATTTAAATAACATAATTAATAAAATTCAAATAAATTGGCCTAATGTTTCCCAATATAAAATGTTTTATTCAAAAATGATTCCATCAATAAGATAAAACAAGTTTCCACAACCGCCGACGCAACACGACAAATAGATAGATAGGCGTATCACTACAAAATGGCAGCCAAACTCTAATCTATCATAGTAACAAGTGACCTAGAACAATTTACTAGGAAGCGTTTTGACATTGGGCGCGACCTTGTAGCTCGATTGTGATTGGACGAAAAATAAACATGGCTGCGCGTGCGCATGTCATTGTTTCTACTAATTAGATGACCAGTTCGGTTATGCGTTTTGTATTTGTGTTAAACAATTATAGATATTTTATCTTATTGTTTGATTGTTTTTATGTGTTTGTCTAAGGTGTGTAATTATGTGTTTTTTATTTTATTTTAGTAGGTACGTTTGTGAGGCGAAGTGGAGTGGATGTGTTTTGATTTATTACACTGTTTCGTAACACAAAGGATTAAATGTTAGTAGGGTTCATGCTAAAAGGGTTCATGCTAGTATTTTTTTTTTGTTTCAGGATAGCTATAAACTACTAGCATGAAGCACGTCACCCGCGCCTCTTGGAAACCATCCATATACCGTCCGTACGGCTTACCGGTCACAGCCTTCGGCGGTTTCTAAGAGGCGCGGGTTCAAATCCCGCTGCGTTCAAATTTTTATACGTTTTCTAAGTTAGAAGTATGGGTATTATTTTAGTTTTTTTTTAGAATAAATAACCCTTCCTTAGCAATCGGGAATAAAACAAATGAACCTAATTGGTGTCTTTTGATACGTAGGCCACGTTTCAACCGTGGGTCATGGATTTGATTGCTGTACAAATTTTGGATCTTAACATGTTTTTAACATTCACGATGTATCGCGCACATAGCAGGTTAGGCAGAGGGAACCTAGTGTTAAGATTCTCCGTTTCCATTAAGTTTCCTACTTTCCACTGAATTTTAGAGGCATTGCTTGTTGAGTAGCGGAACACAACGCCGCGCCATTCTATTCTATTCTTAGCATTTGTTAGTTAGGCTAATTACACTATTAGATTATCCTTAATCCACTTAGTGACGTGCAATTGGAGTGCCCTATGTCCAGTAGTGGACGAGACTGATAATATTGATATTTTTTTCTATTTACTAAATATGAAATTACATTTATATGAAACAACATTACTTATATGTAAAAAGGCGAGGGTCAAAGCTAGTAACAAATTATTCTCATAATCACTTTCTAAGCACTTCCATTCAACTAGCATTAGAAAGATAGGTTTTTGCTTAAAACATAAACAATTTGGTTATATAAGATTTATTAACGATTCGCCGTCGGCATAATTTTCCAGGCCATAGGTGATACTTTCTCTGTAGATTGTAGCTGCGTCCGTTTGTCTATACAAACTACGGAATATCTACTACTAATAAATATATTTACGCATTTTGTAAGGTGGGCAGAGCGCAGTTATTGACAAATTATTTAGTTTTCTAATAACAGTTTCCATGAAATTCTCTATGAGTTTAGGTACTTTTTTAACTTTGTCTTTTAACCAGAGCGAAAAAATTAAAATAATTCATACCCACCACTACAGCATCAAAGTGCGATATATTTAGGTGATTGTAACCCACTTATTTAAGTGCATCTGTCAGTTAAGAGTCCATATCATGCTAATAAACATATTTATATGCATGTATATCTTTAAATTTAAAGCTTTCCTGAACGAGGGCTTTTCTTCTCTTTTCTTATTGCTTATTTTTTTGCGTAATGCAGGAAGTCGAAAATTTATCTACACTTCAAAATGCGAATTACGCACAAAATATCTAATAACATTAAACTGAAGTACTTTTAAAGTCCAAAACTAGCATCATACAGTCCTCCAATTTTCATACAAAAAAACGAAAAAAAAAAAGGCGTACCACTTAAGAAAAGGAAAATTACTACGTTTTTACACTTATAAAAGTGTTTAAATTTCCACCTGTTAGTGTGATTTTCGTTGGTTGCCGGCGAAACGGCAACTGGCGGAATTTCGGGCGCTTAAGTAAAACAATGGAGACACGAGCCAAAGTAAATTCGTGACTGGTTACCGGGATTAACCGAGTGTGGGTAAACGTTGGCCGGGTAGGGATGTGGGATAGATATCGACCTGTTTGATTTTTAGTTAAAACTTTTAGTTTTTATGTTTTTTTTTAACATGTTTAAAATCATTAACAGTAATTTGCTGAAACATAATATGACAAATCTTAAAATTTTCAATTTTCTATATATTCTTTTTTAAATTTAAGATCTATTTACGTTATTTTGCTGGCACATATATGACAAAAAATCTTTAAAATATTTGTAAGCACACGACGTTATTTAGTGGATAATTAGGATTTTATAATGTTAATCATCAGTTTGGTCTAATGATGGACCCAGGACCTGTTTGACTAAACATTATTATTTTGCAGTACCTAGTATTTTCAATACGTAGATTTTCCAATAGATCTTTGAAATAACATTTTAAATATATATTAGAAGTTACGGTATAGGCACACTGTGTCTGTCTGTGGGCTCGATTCGAGCTCTAGTGGTCATTCTCACCTTCTCGCTCGGGTAACGGAGTTCAGTTTCCGCAATCCAACACGCAATGTCTCGAAAATTTTGCGGAAAGTGAGGAATGGAATGTCTTAATACTAGGTTCTTTCTGCCTACCCTGTTGTATATGGGGTGAAGCTGATGAAGATGGAACGTAAAGCTAAACACAGATCTTTAAATAGATATAGGCAAAGATAACCTTGTGTTGAGACACTATTAGTTATAGTGTTGAGCTATTATTTTGTTACAAAAAATAATAGTAACAAGAACAAAATATATGAAATATAAAAAAACCTTTTATGAAATAAGATAATTAATAAATCATTAAAATAAATTACTAATTTAATTACCCATTTTATCCAAATAAGGCAGCCTTTGTTTTAATATGCACTGCTTTTATTAGATACTATCGCGTAAAATTATAATAAATATGACGATTCCGTCGTAAAAATTTATGTAGACTGTAAATTATTATTATTGCTATACGAATGTCACCACTGGTAATGTTTAATGTATCTAGGGATATAGATATCACCGTGGCACAGTAGCGCGGTATTTAAATATAAAGGCGATAGTTGTGGATTCGATTCTCTATGGGGTACTTATATTTTCATTTCCTCGCTATATTAGGTAACAAGCGCGGCGTTGAATGTATCAAAAATTGGCCAGAAGGTGAGGAAGGTAACGGAAGTGTTTTAATATTATGTATCTAGTGTCTACCCTGCTGTAGCGGGGTATAATCAGAAGCTCAATGAAAAAAATATTAATAACTACAATATTTTATTCTCACATATTTCGTAGATAGATTTTTCCGCCTGTTAAGTTCAATGCGAAACCTAACGCTGTATCGTGACAAATTACAAAGATTTTGGTAACTAAAATATTACTTGTCAAATCTTCTATATATTCGGCTTTAGACTAATATAATATACAAGTAATCATAAGTCAAAATTCGAGGATTCGAACTGCTAACAACTTTCTACAATAAGAAACATATCAACTACACTATAACAGCTTAAAAAAAACCGATAGAAACACCGATATCTGCCAACTTTCCTTACTTCCAACATCGACAGTAGTTACAGCACTATTTATTTTAAATCGCATTATATTACAATCAGAATGCGTTGTGGCTGTATTTCCCTTCCCTGAAACTTTCAGGCTAACAATGAGTTCTTAACTGTATAATCTCAGTGCAATATCAACCTAATACTTTAGAACTAAAGTCCACTTTCAAATGGTAATAAAATACTGTTTTCTATGTTGTTTTCGGATGCAACTTATTTGTGAAAACATGCGAGAGTGAAATAGCTGTAGAGTAGTGTTATAAGTGTGAACGAGATGGGTATATACTAAATTTACGAAGCCACAGGTGGTGCACCTCGAGTACAGACGCAGGACATATTGGAATATAACTTATGTTAGGTTTTATTTTCTAAAAACGTTAAAAATGACGTTTGAATTCTAGAAAAATAGTCGTGTTGTTGTACTTTTAGGCTATTACGAAATTATGGTTTTTATTTGTATTATAAAAAGGCAAAGAAATTAAATAGATATAGTGTATTTGCCTTCAACATATTGTAGATTACAGCCGCCATTACGTGTTGAGTGGCGGTACTCAACACCACGCTTCTGCTACCAGAGAGGGAAACAAAATTAAATTAAATTTGAATTATTTTTTTACAACCGTCACGTTTATATAATAATATATTTATATTCTTTATTGCACAAAATAAAATAAAAAATGTACAATAGGCGGGCTTAACGCTAACAAGCATTTTCTACCAGCCAACCTGTCATGTGGGAGAACAAAAAGTGTAGGCGTGCAAAAATAAATAATATACAGACGCATAAAGAAAAAGATTCTTTTATTATATCCCATACTTATTTCTAAATATCTAGGCATAAGCTTAGATCATTAACTCCACACAATCACACAGCTCATCAAAGAGAATTCGTAAACGTTTTCAATTTTTGTAACGCAAATTCAAATAAGAATTACTCCTGAAAATTACAGAAAAGCCACAACCACTTCAAATGTTTTACAACGTAATAAGCAAGTCATTTGATTTACAATGTAAACAAATCGAACCTGTACCTGTAATTTGGTAAGCCGTTTGTCAATTAAATAAAACACCATAGGTTGGCGCTTGTAATCCAACAGCTGGATATTCTCATGCGCTTACTATTATTTACTTTGTTACAAAGTTCAGACGAAAATAGATGTGTATAAACTTTATTATTGCAGTTTTTATAAGTTTTTGTACTATAAATTAGTAATGGAAATTGATTTTATACATTTAGAAATGAATTTTCTAGATCCTCGAAATTTTTATATGATCACAACTTTTGTTACTAACACTATGGTAATGGTGCAAATACTGCACTCGTAATTCGAATCTATCTCTGTTCTCATATCCGTCGCTTTCTTCATTTCATTTTTTTCATTGGAGGTCGTGCCCGTTCTGTAGGTCCTGGTTCTGGTGGTATTTTATTTGAAAAGAAAATAAATAATTGTTTAGTTCCAGCAGGTGAAGCCGCGGATGGGTCGCTAGTACTTATAAAGTATATTTACAGTACATTCAACAGCTACATAATAATACTTTCATTGGACCAATGAAATCCAAGAAAACTAGCAAGAAATAAGCATTACCGTAATTAGTTTTCAGTCATAAATATTTTATAGTATAATTAACATACAACTATATTAGTTGAGCATTGACAGCTGTTGCCTTCCCATCGATATCTCGTGTTTAAGTAAAAGTCAATCGATTAGCCACATACGAATAAGACGTTACGCTTGCAATTTATTTTTGAATGTTCTAAATTACACTCACAAACACCAATTAATGTTTAATTAATTGCTATAAATGTATGGAATATCAATTTCGACCTAATGTCAGTTAAATGCTAATAAACTTCTCAAGAAGCAGCTGTCGAAGATTAACAATCGTTGTAGCTTGCTATTTGTAGTTTTTTTAGATCCTTTATTTTTCTATATTTTGTACTGTCGGTTGATCTTTTGTCTTATTTCTTTCCTTTCTAAAATGTAAATACCATTATGATAAACTATATGAGGATTAGTCATCACCCGAAACTTGTTTTGCATGCACTTTAAAACGTTACAGCCTCACGCTGTATCCCGCAAGACACTCGGTTCCCCACTTACCGCTAAATTCTGGTGTTCCCCTAGGAATTTTGAAAAAGCTTAAGTGGTCTCCTACACAATTAACGCCTGTTAGTCACTCAGTAACAGAAGAGTTTTATGTATTATAGAAATTCAATCCACAGTTTATATTTTTAGTCTTTTCTAAAACAGCGATAAAAGATTTCATGTAATTCCTTCGTCCCAGTTATTCTGTTTAGACGATTAATTATAATGAAAGAAACAGTTAATACCAATAAGGGCAATTACTTAAAGATATTCCAATGATAACTAGAGTAGAAGCTATAACAAATCTTTTGTGATGAAGGTCATAATTATAATTAGTATCTGTTTATCGAAGTAGAATATAGGCTATATTATATCACAGAAATTTTCTGGTTTACAATAAATATCTTTAAAGATACCATTTCTCAGTTCTTCGGTTTCTCACTAAAAAAAGTATTATAGTTCAGAACTATAATACTTTCGGATCAATTATCTGATCTGATAAAACAAACTGCGGCATAGAATTTCGTCATTCCTCTTTCCATATTTTTGCCTTTTTTTATAACTTTAAGCTGTATTCTGCATATAGCAATGTAAACAGGCGGAATTTAGTATTAATAACTACCGTTCCTAACTTTACAACTAATTTTTGAGACATTGCGGAATTCAACGCCGCTTATTAGCAAGGCTTATATCAAAATATAATTTATAAAAAAAACGTCAATTTCGTATCTGTCAGTCTAATTAAGTCATTAAAGAACTAGACAGCTGTGTGTGAATTATTAAATGCTAATTACGTGAATACATCGGCATTATGTTTCGGTTGCCTTTAATTCACTTTGTGTCATTTGACCTGAATATTCTATAAAAGTTGGTACTAATAGCCTTTGAACGTTTGTATCGAATTTAGACTTAAATTATTTATACTTCGTGGTTGAATAGGTATGTGAATTTATTCTTAATTTAAGATGCTTTAGGTATCGATACTAAACAAGCAATAACTTAACGACAGATTTACTTACATTAAATATGTAGGTTTTTTTTATGTAAGCCCCATGATACTACAAAACATGAAAAAAATATCAGAACCTAAGTAAATTTTATCCAAATTCTGGATACTACTTTTAACCTAATTTATGAATAATAATCATTAAAATCCTTTATCTTATTCATAATAGACGGGTAAAAACTAATTATTAAAAAACAGTATTACGAATTGCACACACAAAGGAGGTAGGCAGATGGATAAACAACTTAAGACACTCCTTTCTCCGCTTTCCGTTCATCTTTTGTGAGTTTGAGACATTACCTGTAAAGTAGTGGAGTGAACTCACAACCACCGCATTTACATACAGACACTGTACCACTGCGTCACGATGGCTAGAAATAAGAAAAACATATACACATAAAGAAGTCCTTGCCCTAATAAAGCCCGTCAAACTGTAGCGCATTTTAAATTTAAAGGACGAGAATAAGGACAATTTTTACATAATTCTAAACAGTTTTAACTTGAAAGGACAGAATATTCTAGTCAGGTGAGGTCGGCAACTGTTTCCTTTTGTGCAACGTCCAATTATTGAGGAACGGCTGTCTTGTTGATTTATAACATTAATTGGTGTTTCGCAATTATATTAATTGAGTTAGGCTATATATTCTATATAGTAAGTTTTTTTTTTCTATATTTTTTATGCATGTTCATTCTTTTAAGCTTTGTCATTAGCATATTTCTCTGCATTGCTTTACCTCTGCATCTTTTTTTTGCATCCCATGTAAACAACCTGTTCATAAATGCCTTCCGGAGGATCGTCACGTTTTTTATGTGACCTTTTTCCAGTATCATAGATATTTGAAAATCAATCAAAATCGTCCGCTGTTTGCCTTAGCAGTCACTTTCTGCTTTTCACTGTCTTGCTTCATAAATCTTTTCTGCTAATCACCCATTTTCTACTGCCGCTGAGCTGATGTTTTTTTTTCCTTCCATGCTGTGAATCTCTTCTGCAGCTACAACGCTATTCAGCATATCCTTCGAAGAGATCACTTCTTCACAGCACTCATCTAACTAATCGTGACATTAATGAATGCCATAAAAAGTTCTTCTGTATCACTCCAAATTAATTGTTTGACACGAATCTTTTTTTCTAAACAACCTTGATATTAAGAGGTCATCTGTAAAACGAAACCTAAACATTGCCATATGTACGAGTATAGACCGAAGTTGCTCCAGTTTGTGAGTAATGCGAAACAAACACACCAACCTTGACGTATGCGCCATTGACTCGATGCAAATGCAACGAAACTGGGTCTAATTAAATTTCAAAGCATCGGTGCGTAGAGGACAAACTTTAGTTGTGGTGAACTGCAGATGCTGTACCGTTAGATGTGTTAGACATATATATATTTCAATACTTTTAATAAAAGAAATAACATAAGAAATAGAAAAAATAGAAAAACAATACAAGATCAATTTTCAAACGAAAGATGTTTCATTTAAGATTTAAAAACTTCAGCCAGAAATATGATGATAAAATTTGGACACACGAATATTAGTAGGTATCAATTATGCTTGATAGGAAAGAAATAAGAAGCTGCTGAGCTCATGAGTTAAGGAATAAAAAAAATACAAAAACTACTTTAGTTAAAACACAAAACCACCACCAATCATCGTGATATTCTCGTATCCTGTACTTCCTTTCAAAAAGAAAACATAGTGTTAAAACTCTCCACTGTCCACTTATAATAAAACACTAAAAGTAAAATAGTAAGCCGAACTAAACAAATTCCAAGATCCCCTGCACCTGTACTAACTGTTGCTGGTGCCGTACAGACAGACGTGACGGAGAACACTTTCGTATTGATTCTCGTCGATCCCGTGGAACTTACTAACGTCTCGTGTTGCCAAGTTTTAGCTGGACAAACAGTGATATGGCCTTGATGACTGTCAAAACTAATATAAGACCAGATTCTATTACTTACCTAAGCCAAAAGTATTGGCAAAATTAAAATTAATAGTAAGTTTAACCTATCGACTCAGTTATCGATCAGCTGAACACCGTGGTTTTGGGTTCGAATTTAAAACAATAGAGGTATATTTTAAAAAAGACCTTTTCTTGACCAATTACACTAAATACAACGTTAAGTACTAACAATTCAAGACTCTCATGCCATAAGAGCAGAAAGTGGAGAAAGTGGTACACTATGAGAGAGATGATGAAAAGATATATAGCCCATATTGAGTTCAGCCTAGTTCCCACTTGACCTATTTCCAACTTTTAGGATCCATTTAAATATAGGCTACATTCCTAATAGCTTTAAGTAGAGTTGCGTGTCAAACATAAAATTAAATTATGCTTTTAAAAGACAAAGTAGTTTTGTGTTATTGTATTACTAACAATGTATGAGAACTTCAGAGAAAAAAATTGAAATAATTAGTTTCTTAGTATAATTATGTCAAATTATCACCATTACCATCGATATAGCAAGTTCGATTCCCTCTCAATTCTAATATTTGTAAAATTTATGAATACAAATATATAATCTTATTTTTATTTTACATATAAACTTCATAATAAAAATAGCATTTTATTCAATTTTTAGGACATAACAGAAAATCAAAAAATCTGAAATTTAATTTTACAAATACAGATATTCTACTAATATTAAGAAATCAAACAAAAAATAAGCAAATTTCCGATTAATCGTCACAATGTGCCAATAAGTAATTTAGTCTAGACAACATCAAGTAAAGCATGAAAAATTCGCCAAACCTTTGTCTGGTCGTTTTAAAAAGGAGGGGGTGTTAGGGGGGGTGGGCTAAAATCAATAGGGGTGGAATGGATCCTACGGCTTAAGTGGACGTCGGCCCCGTCACTGTTTGCGTTTAAAACCGATGTGAAATAATTAATATTTACTCCTTTTATTGGCTATTTTTGGGTGAATTTTTACTCGACCAGTTAATCTTACGTGATTTCAGAATAGAAGGTAGTTAGGATATTTTTGACTGTATAAGTTACATATGGATTCTGGGTTCAATTCTAAATTTAAGGAACGTTTATAATTAAAATATTTTTGTTTTTCAGTAGAGCTAGATGAAATGTGTCGTCAAGCTCTGTTAATTGATTCCTTATGTCTGATTGCGGAGTAATATCACTAGGTTTTAACTTGTATGGTATGAAAAAATCGTAAGTAAAAAAAATTACGTTAGTCATTAAAAATAAAAACATACATACACCACGTATATTACCAATCCTATTGTTAAATGGAAATTAATTTTTAAGTCTATTATATAAGATACCAAAGTAGAGCAAAAAGTATTACTTTTACTGAAGTAGTTTAGGATGGCCTCGGACTAGGTGGTGTGAGAACATAATATGAAAAGTGACTAGCAATAGATGCGGAGAGCCGTGGATGGAGCTTAATGACCTGCCAGTGGAGAGGCCTATATCCAGCAGTGGACCAGGATAAGCTGTTGATGATGTTGATGAGATCCTTACTTCTTGAAGATATGCACACACGCTGAGCCGCTAACAACGGCCTTTCTTATAGACAAATATTAATAATTTCTGTCTGGTAATTTTAAAATCCTTTAAATATTCCTCCATTCGCCATTACAGAACTATGATTTATAGTTGAACTATACTAAATTCGTTTATTCAGCATCGGTGTAAATTCCATATTTCTAAGCTGGTCACGTAGAGCGTTAATCACGTCGCTCTTAGCTATCCCCGTGGTACCCTAAATGAGATTACTCTAATGATTTCATACATTACTTACAGTTAAATAAACTTTAATCTTAGACCTTAAGGAATAATTGTATGAGCATTATATATAAAATTAATTTAGCAAGTAAAAAATCGTTGTACTGTGTCGTCTGTGTGTCAGTAAATAATGAAAAAAAAATTATATAAATAGATATGGAAATGTAAAATCATCGAAATTTTAAATAACAAAATTGAATCGGAAATTCTGGTGGCGCAGCGGCACAAGTGTGTGACTGTAACGCGACGGTTGTGGGCTCGATACCCACTCCAGGAAATGAAATATTTATTTACACTTATATTTCCATTTCTTCGCTCTGGTGTCGAGGCAAATCGCGGCGTTGAATTCTGCCACTCAACACGCAATGCCTCCAGAATTCGGCAGAAAGTGGGGAACGGAGTGTCCTAGCACTAGGTTCCCCCTGCCTACCCTGCTGTGTGCGGGATATAGCTCGAAGCTGATTTTTTTTATTAAGCTATAAATAAGCTAGGGTGACGTCGCGTCAATGCAGCGATAGAGCCTTTGATTGTACGAGGGTTGTGGTTTCGATTCCCAATTATGCGAATGGGTTACATTCGCTTCCTCGTTCCGGTAGCAAGAACCAATATTTAAAGAATTAGATGGAAAGCGAGGAACAGTTTCTTAGCATTAAGTTACTTCTGACTACCCTACCTTAAGAGGATACAGCGTGAAGCTAATAAAATAAGAAAGTAATAAGCTATTAATTAAAAACTTCCTCAAGCTAACATAACCATAATATTATATCGATTTTAAGCAGCTAGCTATGTGTATTCTAGGAACACAGGAATATAGGTTACATGACATGTGGTGCTGATGCCTGAATCAACAAGTACGGCTATAGTAGAAACAGATTTTAGTTTAGTTTCATTTAAAATGAACTTTTGTATGTATTATACGAGTATATGTATGCTCATTTTAAATGAAAATCTTGTCCTATACTAGTAACTTGTAATATTAGTTGATTAAAAAATTAATTAATAAACTTAACTTTTAACTTAATTTTTTAAAATAGTTTTTTTGTTTTTATAACATTTTTTCTTTTCCTTTTCTTTTATAATTTAATTCCATAAATTTTGTCATATGAAATCGATCCTAATTTATATTTACTATATATTAAAATTGTGATTTTTAGAGAAATCTTTAAAAAAACCTAAAAAAATACTCCATCAAGTCCATACACGGAAGCTCCAATACATATATCTAAGGTGGAAATATACTGGCACCATATTAGATTTTGTTTGCGAAATGGCTTCCTTTGGTCCTAATGTGAAAAATTCTAACGCATTTGTTTTACAGCTTCAAACTTATTTGCCTTACATACACTATTACTTTTTGAATAAATACAGGTAGGTCTAACATTTTTAAAGTACACTTAGGGAAGAAAAATTTTTTTTGTTTAAGAAAGTAGAAATACAGACAGATCTTTTTGACATTTTGTTTACGCATTATGTTATGTAATGAATTACTTTAAAAAAAAAATCAGAAATTGAGGCCAGTAGGTTCGATTCCCACATAAGGAAATGAAATACTTATTTAGTATTTTTATTATAATAAATTTAATTTAAATAAATATTTCATTTCTTCGACTGGGGATCGAATTCATAACCAGTCGCGTTTACATTCACGCTTTGTGCCGCTGTGCTGACTGACCTCTGAAAAATGGATAATTTAAATTGATAATAACACACTCCTTCAATGTACAAAAATTAAAGCTCCACAAATAGAAATAGAATGATTATATACAGTGTTGCTAGTATTATTTAACAGAAATGTTAAATATTTTTTAATATAATAATTCTTTAGTGGGATTGAAGGGTTGACCCATCACGGCTATGGACGCTGTCCCACACAAAGCAAAAACTGGGTTGTTTTTAACTTTTAAGAACGCAGTAATTAATATTTGATGTGAGATTTGGTTCGATTTTTCATGTAAATAAAATAAAAATACTTCGCATTCGCCATTACAGGCCCTTCATGTAAACTGGCCTAACTTTTAGCCTGGCCTAACAACTGGCCTAACAATACTTTTTCTTTATTTCCATAGTTGTAAACGATTTCAAAGCAAAATTTTCCTATCAAATATTTTTTTTCTTCAATATTCGATTAAGGACTGTTTATTTTTTTCTTTGTATAATTATTTAAATATTTCATTAAGCACAAAATTTGTAGTATTTGAATAGATTAACTAACTTACCTACTCATAATGAAGTCTAATATGGTTAGATATACCTATATGAAACGGAGCGCATACATACACAAGTAATATAGTTATATATTTTTTTTATTATATTGATATAGAAGCTTGATTTTTCCTGTGTTTCAAGGAACTATAGCCCTAAATATATTTTCCATTTCAACTTGATACTTCCACGCAATCATAAGATAAATGGTCTTGACAGACGGACAGACGCGAAACAAAGGTATATAGCAAAAGATTAGGTAAGGCCTATAAGGTTCCGTTTTTACTTTTTCAGGTACGGAACCCTAAAAGAAAAAAAAATGAACGTAAATAAAATATTAGATAAAAACAGTTCATCTTCTAATATTATCATACGTCACGTGACCCTATTGTCTAACTGATGGTAAGGTACCTTCTATCAAAACATTATTATGATTCATGAAGTTAGGTTTAGCCATATCACACATTGTAGATTCTAGATTATTCTATCATAAGATAAAAAGAAATCTTTAATAAATAACCTATATGATAATCATATCATGGGGGAGGTAAATTATTTTCATTTTCTCACTCTAGTAAAGAAGACGAAGCGCGGCGTTGAGTTTCGCCACTCAAAAATTAATGTCACAAAAATTGGGTCACGAAGTTTCTTAGCAATAGGTTTTCTCTACTTACCTTGCTATATGCGGGATGCGGCGTGAATAAAGGGCTAAGCATTGTACTCTCCAGTGTGCAGCTAACCTTGTAAACCCTTGTAAATCTCAGTCAAAAGTCTAGATAATAATGTTTGGAGTGTCACATCCGGTGATGTCATATTCAAATGAAATACTAAAACACAAGTACTTATTAGTTGTTATACTTAATTATAGTATTAAATTATATTATCAGTACTTTCATTATATTTATTCATATTATGTTAATTAAAATTCAATTAGTTTTATAAGAAATACATATAAGAAACTAGCGGCCCGCTCGCGGTTACACCCGCGTGAACTATGTTATTATTAATTTCTGTCTCCATGACTACGTCATAGTGACGTCTATGCAAAATTTGAGACTCCAAATTTGCATTTGTAGTAACGAAGTTTCATACAAACTTTCGACCCCAAAAACAACCCCTTAGAAGTCGAATATTGCAAATTCCCGTCTTAGCGAGCACCTAGGTCCTATAAGTAGCTCCTATGCAAAATTTGAGATTCCTAGCACATGTAGTTTCTGAGATTTCGTGATGAGTGAGTGACCTTTCGATTTTATATATACAGGATGGAATTGTCAGCGCCACTTTAAATGAAACCACAGTTTTAACTACTCTATAAAAGCCTAATATAATTCGGAAAAAAAATAATTCTCAAAAATGAAAAAGTTTTTTTTTCAAACAAAATATGTAAATAATAAAATTATCGTTTTAAAATAAAACGCCATTTGTAAAGTATAACATAGGCACGCACACACTTACTTATCAAAGCGGCAACGTCGCATACGTATGTGTGCGTGACACGAAATACAGGTATGGATAAAAATCGTGAAATGAAAAAAAAATCCTACGTCCAAACCGTTGAGGTACCTTGATTATTTTTTTTTATTCTGGGTTTGAAATATTTTACCCTATATGCAGTTTCAGTAAAAGAAGCGCTGCCTCTTCCACCTGTATAGATATAGACTTTGACTCCAAAAAAATTACTCTTTAAAATTAACGTTTTACAAGCTTTATAAAATTATATTCTTTTTTCTTATCAGTATATATTTTTTTCTGAATTAGATATGATAAGACGAGATTATTATGTAAGTCATAGGTATATGAGTCATACCCTGTAATTTAGATCGTTTTAATTTAACTATTTGAATACTGTCCATATAATAAAATTATTTAACAAGTTGTAAGGTACACTCAAGAATAGCAGAGAAATCTTAGGGCACTTCTAAGAGTGGGTTCAAATCCTACCTCATGTAATTTTTTTATAAATTATATTTAAATAGAGTAACCGACTTCACAATTGACAGTATATAAAAAAACATAATAAAAATATGATAATTTTCCTCACCATGAACTTCAATGTACGGAATCGACCTTAACGTTAAAATTTACATCAAAATCAAATTTAGCGAAGGCCAACATATTACAATATATGGATTAGGCTAGGTTAGGAGTTAGGACCTACATACGAGTATGTATGTCAAATAAGTTTTTTGTTTAAAAAAAGCAATGTCTTTTTATTATTCGTCTAGACAAAACTGCATTTCGTCGAGGTCACTGCATACCTGGGCCGTAATCTATTGATAACCTGTCAAAATATGTAGCAGAGACAGAATTTAAATATTAATTAGAATTAATGTTAATTATGTTTAAAGTTATGTTATGCGGCTGGATGCGAAGAGCTGAAGATAGAGCTCAGTGGCGTGCCATTGGAGAGGCCTATGTCCAGCAGTGGACGAGGACAGGCTGATGATGATGATGATGATGATGTTTAAAGTAATTAGATAGTAGAACCTTATATCTAAGTAATTATTGGCGGAACTAACTGTCGAGCTTTATCTACAAAAGCGGCGAAATAAAAATAACTCACTCCTGCGAGTGGGATCGAACCCACAACCATCAAATTTGCTTTTAATTGTGTGTCTTACAGTGCCATGACGGTCGTAATAATAATTAAGCAAACAGCATCACGCTGTATCTCGCAAGTAGCAGGGTAGACAGAGGGAGCACAGTGTTATCACACTCTGCCCCCCACTTTCGGCAGAATGCGTGTTGAGTGGCGAAAGTCAACGCCGCTTTGCCTCTATATCAGAGCGAAGAAATGATTTTTTTTAATATACGAGTATTTAATATCCTCGAGTAGGAATCGAATCCACAACCTGATGCGTATACGGTCGCACACTTGTGCCCCTGCACCACGAACGGCCTCGTAATTACAATTGTTATTTAACATATTTATTTGTCACTTATAGAAAAAAATAATTAAATTGTAAAACGTTTACAAAACGTTTATAAACTATTAACGTCGGCGTTTTTGCGTTCGCTATGTCACTGGGTTAGCGTTGTTGATGAATTTGCATTATTGTATTGGAAAATCATATCAAATAACTTTATTATGACTATTTAATTTTATATATATCAAAAAATATTTTATTATTGACTAAAAAATATTTTTTGTATAAGTTATTTTTCTGTTTGTCTGTCCGTCTGTTACCAGGCTGTATCTCATGAACCATAATAGTAAGACAGTTGAATTTTTTGCAACTGTCTGTTTAGTCAGATATTTTAAATACATGCGCTATATTAGATTAAGTTAAATAAAATGCACAAATATTTCGTATAGGTAAATTTTAGAACCTCCCTTTTTGTAGGCCATCATGATGCAGGGTCATAAAGTATAAACACGACGGTTAAGGGTTCGATTCCCATTCCAGGGAATAAATTATTTCATTTTTTTTTTAATTTTTTATCCAATAATGTTGTACCAAAAATTTACCGAACTATATTAGAGTGAAAGTTGAGCCCACAATGTCTCGACAATCCAGAAGTACGTGTCTCGCCTTCTGGCTCTCACGCTTTAAGCGGGATACAGCGTGAAGCGTTTAGCTAAATAAAATATAAATAGATATTTATCATTAATAACATTTTTTGCAACCAGCCAAACTTAGCTAAAACTAAGCCATCTCGGATATCATGCGAAATATTTGAGCGTTGTTTCACACGGCTCCGCTTTCGAGCGTTATATGACGCTAGTCGTGTTTGTCTTGCAAATAACATAAAATACTAAAATGAGAACTTTTTTTTGCTTAGTGGCATAATTTGAAAATTCTTATGGGAATGGTTGATATGAAAAAATTATAGTGACAAATCTTTTTTTTTTTTTACGCTACATATAATCCGAATGTACCTACTTTGTATTATGACACATTTTTCACTTTTTTAGCTTCACGTAAACCCATAACCACCGCGTTTACAATCCCCCACTGCGCCACGACGGTCTCATACATACATAATAGGTAACGTAGTAACGCCCTTGAGCTCGATGCGTATTCAGTGTATTTGATTCACATTGTTTCGAATGTTCTCAAAAGCATACCTATATGTTATAGTTGTCGTTACTATATTTTAAACTAGTCGTTGCCTGTAATTTTGTATGCTTAAACTACAAGAAGTACGACAGTAACTTCACGCTGTATCCCGCATCTGGCAAGGTAGTTAGAGGTACAGGGAGTGTTAGGCTACTTCGTTCTCCACTTTCTGCAAAATTTTCGAGACATTGCAAGTAGAGTTGCAGAACTCAATACCGTTTTGATAAAATCAATCAAATCAAATTTAAAGTAGTAATTTTGAGATTTTTTCTCTTAGTGCTCCCTATTACTTACTTCCTTTTGGAAATTTCCTTCCTTACTAATTTGGGATATAAGTATCGAATGTATTGTAAGCCTTCCTTTCGTTCGATTCGAATAACCATTTCATTCATTTAGTATCAATATCCTAAATATATGTTATTAGTAAAAAAATAAGCAGTAGGTACCTTAATTAATATCAACTTCACGCTATTTTCATCACAAGTTACTGGTAAGGGAAGCAGAGGATATCCAAATCCTCACAACCAAATTTACTAAACATTTTGTGTCCATTCCCCCTAGCAGAGATCGAACATACGACCACGTCATTTACAGCCAGGCACAGCCCCACTGTGCCGCAACCACCTCAAATAATAATCAAATTTAAATAAAGACAGAAAATTTATATCTAACTCCGAATAAGACGTAATATAACAATCCGACGATCATTTTAAATGGTAGCGTTGGATTTAGACGTTGACATTGCAATTTTAGACTTTAGCATTACAAAATATGGATCAGATTCCTTCAAATGTAACACTTGCGGTTCAATAGATACCTACTTGCTATCGGGCACAAGGGCAGTGGGATCTAGGTTACTTGTTTTGGTGCTAGGACAGGGTTGACACTTGCTGTGTGAGATTATAAATACTTAATGCTTGTAACAGTTTCACGAATCTCTTATATTAATAAAAATACATTCTGTTCTTTATTTTATGTAATTTTGAGGACATGATATTCTAAATAGAGTCCGTGTATCCCACATGTAGATTGGTAGAGGGAACCTAGTGTTAACACACTCTGTTTTCTTTCTACTTTCCGCTTAATCATCAAGATTTCAGTAACATTATGTACGTGTATGTTAGATCAACGTAGCTATTAAGTATTCTACAGCGTGTGGATGCAAACTTGGCGGTCGTGGGTTCGATTCTCTCCCTGGGTAATGAATTATTTTGATTCACCTCCCAACACAAAATGCCTCAAAATTAAATATCAAAACAATAGAAACAAATTATTACCCCTACCCCTAATAGCAACAACCCTAATCCCAGAACAAGACTAACCTAAGTTTTCGGTGAACGGTTACACTAAGGTCATAATATAACCTTGAAAACGTATATACCTATAATAGAACACCTCCATACACAGACACGCAAAATAGCAAACCGGTCTGGCTCAGATTTTCCCAGCTCACCTAGATTTAAGATAAATCCTCACAACTCTAAGTGAATGGAATATTTTATACTATTTAGGTATGAGAATTTCACATTTTACTTCTCTAAGGGTTGTTTCGCGTTTGAAAAAAAGACTTGTGAGGCATAGC
The DNA here is from genome assembly GCA_036379175.1 of Heliconius cydno galanthus. NCBI lineage: Eukaryota > Metazoa > Arthropoda > Insecta > Lepidoptera > Nymphalidae > Heliconius > Heliconius cydno. Next base: position 533,052 of record JAKRZM010000836.1, read on the forward strand.
GTTTAACTGTAAGCGTTTTGGTAGTGGGTTCGATTTCCAATCACATGTACGCTACACTACACTACTGAGGTATATCGTGAAACAGAGGCAAAAGAGAATGATTGTATATGAGACAGTTAATGGGTTCAATCCCTACTCGAATTAAATATTTATATATTTCATGTCTTCGCTCTGGTGTCGAGAGGCGTTGAGTACGTCACTCAACAGCCAATGTCTCAAAAGTTCCTTCTGCATACCCTGCTATGTGTGGGTTACAGAGTACCTTACTCTGACAAATATACACACTACAATCAGCAATAACAGAAATAGGAAAATAAAATAAAAATTGAATAATTTTCACGAAAAAAGTCAAATTTAAAAAAACAATATAAACCATTAACTCAATATTACACCGAGTATTGACAAACAAAAAAGCGTGATAAAAATAATAATAAATACAACGTAACGTAATTATTCCCAAACGATTTCGTTTTAACATGAAACGTTCATTTTACAGCAAAAAAAGAAGTTTTTTATTTTATTTTTACTATTAAAGAGCAGTTTCATTACAATGCTTTTGTTCTTTGGACAGACAGTCACCGCACGTGACGACGTAAACGAGTAAAAGGTTTTCGAGGAAAAATCGAAAACGTCCCGTCCCGTTGTCGTGTCGCCGCCGTCACGTCGCCGTCGGCAGTGTCTGTCGATGGTTGGTAACTAGTTAGCCGAAATGGATCGGAACAGAGAATGTTGTGGAGATGGCTTTTATTATGTGTGTTTATTAAATATACCTATATTAAAATATATAATCAAATATATATTATTATTACGCAATTTCTCCAGTTTTGGATGATAAGCTGAGAGAAACTATTGTTAACATTCTCTGTTTTCCATTTTTTCCCCCATAGAGTTATCAGTTATCGTGTATTGGGGTAGCAGAACTGTGTGAATATCCAATCCAAAACCATGTTCAATTTAACATTAACAAGCTAACATTAAATGAATCGGACTCCTATTTTCATATACACAAAAGATTTCACAAAAAAATATTTCAAACGAAGAAACGCCATTAATATTTTCACTAATTTGTAAGAGATCCTTGAAATATCCGACAAGATAGACCATTGTTCAAGGTAATCCAAAAATCTTATAACTCATTACAACAAGCAAACAAATAAACATTTAATTAAAAAAACAAAATAATTGCCCAAGTTAATTGATATTCCACCCATTCCTCACATCCAAAAGTCTTTTAGTAAATCGTATTCGGGTTGAAAGCGAGTGAATTTCGTGGCAAACAAAACGAGTCGGGCTAATAGGGAAAACGGGCAAAAAACACTCAGGTGCGGGGAAAATAGATGAAAAATGTTGGGAAAAAAACGTTGAAAAACGATGAAAAACACCGATTTATGTACGTACCGACTACGTACGAGCACGTTACCTCGTAAAGTTAGTTTTGTTTTCTTTTGTTTTCCATGGATTTAGGCAAACTTTTACTTTTTAAACGACTTACTAATTTTCCACTTTTGTATTAGCTTAAGTAATGCTATTATAATGCTAAAGACCGTCGTGGCGTAGCGGTATAGTCTCTAGCTGTAAATGTGACGACTGTGGGTTCGATTTCCACTTGGAGTAAGAGAAGGGGAATCAATTTTATTTCCTAACTCTAGTAACAAGATAAAGATCAAAAAATGGACGTGCATGTGGAACAGAGTGTCTTAACGCTAGGTTTCCTCTGCCATTTTTTGACATAAGGAAATCCTATTACGGATACCCTCTACCTACCCTGCAATATATAAATTAGCCATAAAGCCAGTGAAGGGGAAGCAAATCGAAAAGCTAATATAGTGGTTTTTTGGTTGGGCGGAAAAGCAGCTTCATTTAATCCAAATAATACTGTCAAGAAATAAATAACAAACAATATAATATTTTTGCTAAATTCTTCCAAGAAAAACGTTCACAAAATTCTATATAGACAGATATATAGATTAACAAAAATAATTTGCCCGCAAAACTTTAATTGTACGTCTCAAAAGGCACAGTTAAGCCCTCGCTGCGAATGGCTATGCTGCAAGTTCCTGCATTTAGTCTTTTTCGGAAACCCCACGTTTAACTCCGCAGTCCACCCGAAAAATTACACTATCCGTAATTATGAGAATTTTCAGCACGAGATCTCGCTATTCTACTATGGCTGGGTAATTTAGGCGTTTCTACTCAATGCTAGTTCAGACTTCCTGTAATACTGAGACACGGATTTCTGTAAATGTCTCTTGTTTTAAAAGTTTTGTTAAATTTAGTTTTAGAAAGTTATTTTGTATTATGACCTTGAAAGTTAAAAGGCCAGATAAGAGGAATATAAATGCAGCTTCACGCCTTTTCTCAGCAGTGTTGGTAGAGGCCCACTTTCTGATCAAATATGTAAATAATTTTAGCTGATTTTGAAATATCATATTGAGAATTTTTATTCCTAAGCTTATGCGTGATTTAAAAGAAGAAATTAGTCAGCATTTCTAAGTAAGAAAATAAAAAATAATAATTTACACGCTAACGAATATTGTTCAACGTTGCATACCTATATCAAACAAAGTAAAACTGATGTTTCATCGAAATTTTTTTTGTTGAAATATTTGTAAGAAAATTTTTATCAATTTCCGATACTCACAGTATGTTCTTAAAAATATTTCTTTGACAAGACAGAATTATTTAATAAAATATTTTAAAATAGGTACCTTCCGTAAGGAAAAAGTACCTTCTTAAAATCCTGAAAATACATTTTATCATTACAATTTCTAAAAAAAAAAAGAAAATCAGCTAGCCGCTTTTTCCCGTTCAGCAGGGTAGACAGACACAAGGAGATCTGCTAACATTAATAAACATTCCTCCGAGTCGTGAATCAAACCCACACTTAATGCACATAGTTACACGCTGTGCCATTGCACCACGATAGACCATCTCATATAATATTATAACTGAAAGCTACAAAGGTATTCGGCACGCCGCAGCCGTCGCCACTCAACAGTACCGCTACACGTTTAGTTTCGGTTCGATTCGGGGCAATCTCGCTAGATTTCGCCGACGCCGGCTTTATATCCGATTTGTACAGACAGAATGCTCATACTAGTGTAAATTTATAGATAAAATATGTACGTATGTCTGTTTGTAGAAATATTAGGTATATGTTATTATTTATTTTGACTATAAATGCGACGGTTATAGGTTCGGTTGTCATTCGGAAGAATGAACAATGTTCATTTCCTCGCTTTTGTAGCAAGATAGTCAAACACCACGCAATGTCTCTTTTTCTGCCTATTAATATAATCTTCAGATGTATAATATATTTTTTACAGATATTGCCATTTGCTCCTTGTAATTCTGAAATCTTCTGTTTAAGTTTAATATGTTTACTTTTTTCCTTATTTCAGTTTGAATTAAACATTCAAACTAGAAATGATTATCACTCCTCTTCCTCGCATTAAAAATAAAACAAAATTTAATATTAAATAAAATATGTTCGCATATTTTATAATAGGTACTTTTAAATGTATTCTGCTAACCGTACAACAGTTCCGATCTTTGTCGATTGTAGTTTGATGCTTGAAGCCCTGTATTAGTAAGACTACCCGAATATTTCGAGTGTTATTTATCTAATAGTTAGCTTTGCTCGTAAAGTGTACCACAGGTACGTACTATAGCACTCATAATCTTCCAAGGGCAATGCAAGAAACTGACGAAACGTGAAAACTGCGTTAACCAATTTAAGGGTTACATTCTTTTAAAGCTTCACGCATATATCATCCCGCGATATATTATCATATCCCGCGGATATTAGTGCAAGCAGAGAGATTTTTGACCCTCAAGTTATATCCCGCACATAGCACACATATTGTGAATACAATTCGACGATTCAAAAGTGCTTTTATAATTTATTTGAATAAAGAATATTTTGAATTTTTGAATGGTTCGGCGGAAAGTGGGAAACAGAAGATTCCCTCTGCCTACCATGCTATGTACGGGATACAGCGTGAAACTAGTAAAATCCAATTTTAATATTATATTACATTGTTCAAGCATCAACTTCGGACAGTAGGAAATGAAACTACGGTTAGGCGCCGTTTCAAGTATCTTTTATTTATATAATACTAGCACTACCTGTGACATTGCCTCATACCTACAATTTTAAAAAAAAAGTATAGTAGTTCTACACTTTTTCTCACTTAGCATAATGGACAGAAACCTAGTGGTAAGGCACTGCGCTCTTTACTTTCTGCTTTATTTCGAGACATTTCATGTTAAATGGTGGATCTTAACGCCTAGCTTTTTTTTTGCATGATTGGAGAAATGAAAAGATTTCATCTGCCCGAGTGGGCATTGTCTCGTTTGGAGACAATCCCACTGAACTACGATGGACTTCGATATATTAATTTAAAATGAAAAAATAAACCTGACATTAACAACATAACTTAAAGCAATTCTTAATTAGTATTTACCTGTATTTAAATTTCAACGTCAGTTTGCTATAAATTAGCATCTATTTATTCATACACCTTTTCTGCATATTTATAAGGCAAGATGGTGCCCATGACTGTGTTAGCCACTGAATGCCTAAGCTGAGGTATTTTTTCTAATAATTTTATAAGAAACATTAAAAAAATATATATAACACTTATATTATTAATCATTATTATAAATATGTATTTCTTATTTTAACTTATTAGAAAACATAGCTACAATAAGAAATGAAGATATTTGCTATCTTCTTCTCATTGGATTGACTCAAAATTTCAAATATCTATATTTGTCACATAAATTAAAACGGATATCGAACCCCCAACCACCGCGTCTACAATCACTATCCACTATACCAGAACGGCGTTGATTTAAGTACAGTTCCAGAACAATAAGCAAAACAGCGGGTACGTCACTAAAAACACACTCAACACAAACAATAGCTCGAGTGTCCTTCCCCGGAATTGGCGAGGAAATTTTTGTTATCTTTTCGTATTCCCCGAACGGATTTTAAAATTGAGAACACAAATGTTTGGGCCGTCTAAAATGGTGCAGTTTTTATTTTTTTTAATCAATATTTAATATTGTTTTGTCTGTTTCTTATGTTTATTAATATTCAATTGTTAACTCAATGTTAAATTATTGTTTTATTATTTTTTGTCTATGATTTTAATAAGTGTTTCTAAATTAAGAAATGCGTATATTAAGTGTATATTAAAAATTTTATTTCAGTTTTCGTACTTATAAAGTTAAATATGAATATTGATAACTTATTCAACCATAAATTAGTAAAATTAGAAGATGAAATATATATATATTTCTTTTTTAATTACAGTATGTAGTAGGTATTCAAAAAAATGACAAACAAATTAAAGAACATAAACATATTGTCGAATATATGACCTTTTATAATTTATTTATTTATTTATTTATTCCTCTTTTTTGAAGTCAGTTAAGTATGTTATTATCCTTTTCATCTTTTGCTTATTTTAGAAATCCTCCATTTTAAGTGATAATTAATAAATTCCCAAAAACTCATCAAACATTTAAAAAAAATATTAATAAAAATAAACAAACTGGCGCTTAACCCGTAAATACGTGTAAAACATACACAAATATGTGAGCACGGCAGTAACGTAATAATCTGAAGACGTACATGTTTACGTTGTACAGTGGCGGGGCTTCGTTCGAACACACGATTTGCATTAATTAAATATTTTTTTCAGGGAAGTATATTCATATAGATATGTATTATAATATTAAATAATTAAGAAATATGTATTTTCATAATTAAAATGGTGGAACTGAAAAATTAATAATAATAGTAAATACATAGATAATATAAAAATTATATATTATCAAAATTAAGGAAAATGTCAAGGAATATTCAATATTTTTGTTCCTATTGTATTTCCTATGATATGATATCACACAATGTTGAAACTAAATGAAATTCCCCTAAATAATAATAAGTTTACGAATTTTGCGGTTTGTAACTACCGCAATGAAGCAATAATAAATAAATTGGGTGTTATTTGAATGAATTTAAAGGATAATATACAAATAAGCACCTTATTAAACATGTTTTTTTTTGTAACAGGTATCCTGCATATAGCAGGTGGACAAAGGGAATCTAGTGTTAAAATACGTTATTCCCCCATTTTCCACCCAAATTTCGAGACAATGAATTGAGAAACTCAACGCCGCTTCTTGCTAGGGAGTAGAGTAGTAGTAAAGTAGGGGTATTAAGATAATTCATTCCCCCAAATAGGAATCGAACATCGGCATTTATTTTGTTGAAAATTCGAACCTTGAATCACGTACGTATATAACAGACCCATAATAATTAAGTAATACCACCTATAATATACAGTTACGCCTTTAGAAGCGATTAGCAACAGTCAAAGTAAGCAATTTAATAGTTTACTCCAAACAACTAATACGTGATTAATTTGATACGTTTTCAATTGTACGAGTCGGTATGTAGGTGATTTAGTTTAAGTCAATTAATTACTATAGCTAATTGCACAGATTTACGCCAATTTATTTATTACCTACTTATGGTTATATTCCAATATAATTATTATTATTTTTGAGAAAAAAAAAGCATTATAGGACCTACATATCTAATATAAACCATTTCCTGTTTTAAAAACCTTCTTCTGGCAGCTTCTTACCAATTATTTTACGGTATAAAAGATTAATTGACATGATTAGCAATTAATAAAAATTCAGATCGATTATTGAAATTTTACAATAATTTATTCTCCAAACCCTGATAATTTGAAGTTACAACCAACGATCTCCAGTAATTTTTGTATATTGCGACTTATAAGCAAAAAAAATACAGTCGAATTGATAACCTCCTTTTCTTACAGAAGTCGGTTAAAAAGAAAAAAATCCCGTTAATATTTCCAAAACATAAATAAATGTCCAATAAAGCAACATTTTAGGTGCCCAGTCTCATATTGCCTCTATAATCGGCGGTGATAAGAACTCATTGTTTTATAATACGTTTCCATTCGGGGCTACGTGTGATTTAGTTATGTCTGGTACCTTTAGTCCTAAATAAACTTGTTAAAATATAGGTTAAATAAGAATAATTGGTTCTTTGCTCGCAAAGGCGGAGGTCACAGCTTCAATAATTTGTATTGACGATTTATTTCTTTTAATTGATTCACTTATTTTGTATTGCAATGAAGTTATTTATATAAAGGACTAGTAACTGCTTGCAACTGTGTTTGCATGGATTTTAAGAGGTAACGTGAAAAATTTCGCTTTTCCGGTTCCCGTAGGAATTTAGGGATTCTCTTTCAAGGCTGCCCTACGCTCCTTAACCTACCTGCAATCCAAATTTCAATATTCTAAGTACAGTAGTTTTATCTATCTCAGTCACTTTATTTTTTTTATTGTTATCTGTGAGTTTTTCTACTTTACCTATATTTATCCCGCGTATAGCAGAGTAAATGGACATGGACAATCCAGGGTCTGAGATCAGATGTCACTGTCTTCCACCCGATATCGAGTCTCACTTTGTTTAGCCAAAATAAGGAAACAATAATTTTAAATATATTAAATTCTTTAAATATACTCTATTTGCTAAACTGTATTAATTTAAAATCGACAGTTACTTCTTAGATATTGCGCATAACCTAAGACTAACTCGAGCCGTTCATATAACAGTACAAATTTTAACTGCCATAACATACATATATACAACAATCACATGAAACAGTAATAAAAACCAATCTGTCCGTGGGAACGTATAACAAGACATCGGGAGCGAATTCAATGTAAAGATCAAGACCCTTGCGTCTAACGCAAGAAAATGACAACCGTAGACGCCATTTACGCAAAAACAATTATAAAATACCAATAAATATGGGAAAATCGACTTTATTTCATTGAAATAAGTTGGCGTAAATATAATTTTATGTTGGTAGTAACTGGTAATGGTAAACCTTAACCTCAAAACCGTGATACTTGCTGGTCCAATGCTGCCAATATGCCAATATTAGATAGACATTTGTAAGCAAAGTTGTTTAGTGCACTTTGATATTTAAGTTTACATTTATATGTTTATGTCTAGTTTTGTATTTGAATAGATTTATATGTAACTGGTATTGTTGTTTTATCTATATTATATAAGAGTATGTTGTCCTCTAAGTATATCCTTTCTTTTTAAAAGATCGATTTATATGGGAACATTCACATTCACATATAGTGCTGGCCACTAATATGTGATTAAATTAAACAATTTAACCCATTTCTAATAACCGTGTCATCATCAAAGCGGAAGTGGATAACTAAAGTGTGTTAATGGGAACGGAGTGCCTTAAAACTAGGTTCCCAGGTTCCCTCTGCCTACCCTTCTATGTGCGGGCTACAGTAAACAAAAAAAAAATCTGGTAATAAAACCTACAGGTGGAAAACGCTTGACAAAAGGTAATACGTCGGAAAGACAAGACAGTGTCTTAACTCCAGGTTTTGTCTAGTTTTAAAACATTGCACTCTCGACATTCCGCCTAAATTGTCAAGTTTTGACAAAGGAGGACATGTAAACATTCCCCAAAGTGGAAATTGAATCGCAACTGTCGTGAACTACCTCTCTTGTCTCCATTCCAAAACTACAACACCAAAACGTAAAAAAAGCTCAAACTTCAAACAAAAGCTGTTAACCAAACGTTTAACAGAAGTCTACATTATTATTACCTACCGTCTATTTTAGAACGGCGCGACGTCTAATATAAGATGACCTCTCACTCATTTAGACAGTGCACTGTGAACTAGGTAAAGTTCATTGGTGTGGACGTCAGAGAGGTCAACAAGAAATGGTTGAGTGGCATTGAATAGATAACTTACATTGAAACTTTGATATATCGAATACAATTGACGTGTGTACAGTTAATTATGTAGTTGAATTGATAATTTTGGATGCGTATGCGCATATATATATATACACATATATATTTACGTAAGTAGCAACGAGTTTTTTTTTTAAGGTCATCGTGGCCGAGCACGTGTGTGACTGTAGCGCGACGATTGTGGGTTCGATTCGATCCCCACTAAGGAAATGAATTATTATTTATTAATATTTTTATTTCTTCACTCTGGTACCAAGGCAAACGCCCGGTGTTGTTCCGCCACTCAACACGCTACTGGTAGTTAACTGGTAGTTGCAGTTTTAAAATTCTTTATTAATACATAAGTATGATAACAAACATAACTTAAGCTAGAAAATATGTTGTTAACATAATTTAAAAGAAATTATTATTTATTATACATATATGAATTATTATTTATTAATATTTTTATTTCTTCGCTCTGGTACCAAGACTAACGCCCGCTGTTGAGTTCCACCACTCAATACGCTACACTCCAAAAAATCGGTGAAAAGTGAGGAACGGAGTGTACACTAGGATCCGTCTGCCTTCCCGGTGTGTGTGGAATACAGCATGAAGCTGCTTTGATGTATTTTTTTATTTGACTTTAATGCCGCTTCTTCATTACGATTCATTTATTACGAGAATTTCTTCACGATATATCCTGCACCATACATATATATAGTACCATAGTGCTAAGACACTCCGCTCCTCACTTTTCATGATATTAAGATAAATAATAATACCTATATTTAACAGAAAAACTTTTCAACTTGCCTTCATATATAGGTATAGATAGTGATAATTAGTACCAACTCTAACTGCCCATACAACATTGCTTCTAAACTACTCACCATACATCTGTGTATTGTTTACAATAATTTATTTACTTATACGGCAATGTGTCGAATACCAGTTAATAAAGTAAATTGTTTTTTTTTACAATCGACATTTAAGTTCTAGAATTGTTGTAGAATTTTAAATGAAGCAGGTTTATGATGCCTATTTCATAATATAAAGAAATACTTATACAATAAGTTTTATAATATTTTCAATATAAAATGTCTTAAGCACAAGACTACAGAGTTGAAGTCGTGGCGCAGAGGCGCATGTATGTGACTGTTGACGGGACAGGGTTCGATTCCCACTCAGGGATATGAAAATAAAAACTTATTTTCATTTCTTGGCTCTGATGTCGAGGCAAAACCTTGGCTTCCCTCTGCCTATCCTGCTTCATGTGGAAAACAGCAGGAAACTGGAAATTAGAACAGAATATAGTGTACTAACTCTACTCTTTTATAAATTAACTAATAAAAGCGTGTTAAAAACGTAGTGTCAAGACTCTCCGCTTTCCTTATATGCTCTCATTCAAACTTTTCAGCCAAAATAAAAGTATTTTTTAATTTCATTGAAGCTATGTTTAGGTTTTATTTTTATTTTTACTGCATTACCCTTTATTGGTTTTGGCAAAAATCTAAACCAGAGGTTCAGTATATTTAGTCACGCGACAGGACAATAATCACTTGAATATAGATTAACTATTATCCTATCCTGACTTTGTCCGAATATAAATAGGATATTTATAGAGAAAACCAATGAACGTTAAGGCACTCCGTTCCCTATATTCCGAGATAAACTAGGTGTTGAGTGGTGGAACTCCACTCCGCGCATTCTTTAAACAGCAAAAGGAAATGAAAATAAATCATTCACTCGGATGGGAATCAAACCTATAATCTTTTACAATTGCGACTATGTTATATGCTGTTTTTATAATTAATCAATTAATACAATATATATATATTTTTAAGTTACAACCATCAAAGCTTCCTTCAATTCCAACAACAAATAAACATTAATAAACAATAAACAAGAAACTAAAAACTCAATCTAACGAACAAAAAAGTCATCTATACTAATATAATAAAGCGGAAGAGTTTGTTTGTTTGTTTGTTTGTTTGTTTGTTTGAACGCTAAGATCTCTGGATCTACTGGTCTGATTTAAATTGTTTTTGTTTTGTATAAAAGCTGCATTCTTCATAAGTGCTATAGGCTATATAACATTACATTACTCATATATAATAATATATTTTAAAGTACTTTCTAATTTGACATGCAATTTATTCTGCCATGTTAATAACAACCGTCGCGTCGCTACGGCAACCGTTACCGCGACATTTTGATATTCATCCTTATGAAGTTTGATAAATAATTAAGGAGAAGTCACTGATTCGATATGACCTAGCCTTCGGGCGGCATAGTATGAGTATGTCCGACGCGAAAATATTCTTATAGTTCAAGCAGGCGTAGCCGCGTCCGGGTCCACTAGTTTGAGATAAAATCGTAACATAGGAAACTCTATCTACAGTATACATTTTATTATGAAAATGGGACTGACCACTGTCTGTACATGGAAAATGTATGCATAAAAATATTATTGGAGACATTTTTAAAAGGAATTGGACCCAAATGCCCCTTTTTTTTCGTTAGTTTGTTTGCGCGTTTGTGCAATTGTGCACTATAATCTCAGAAAAGGCTTAGCCGATTTGCATGCAGATTTTTCTATTGTATTTTCGTAAACATTAAATATTTATTTTATTTCAATCGATACTTAAATAATAAAATTACATCAATTAAAATATTTTGTTTAGTGAAAATTTCTATAAAATAACTTCTACGAAGTAACCCAATTTTTAATATTTATTATTATTATTACTTGTTAAAACACGAAAACAATTCAGATCAGTAAATAAATAATCGTCTAGCTCAAGCGAGCAAAGTCGCGCGCAAATAGAAAACATATCCGTAATTTGAGCCGAAGTCATCACCCGACCACGATGTCCAACTTACAAGATGGCCGCGCGTTTTTTGTCTATAGCCTATACACTACACTAACGGACGGCGAATGTTTTAGAACAAGTTTCTTTGCGTTTCATACATTTAACCTTGTCATTAGGCTCGACTAGTCATTTCTGAATTTCCTAGCTGCAAACCATATCTCGTGGCATAGAATATCGTATTTTATACTCTATGCTGGCTGAATAAAGTTAGGTCTTGGTCGAGTTATTTTGTATCTGTTACGTTTATTGCTTGTATGATGAGAATTTTCGTCACAGCACTACATTCCCCCTCCAGTGCTAAGAGCGATGACACGACGCGAAAGTACGCTATTATTTTACTTTTTTTTTATTTATTGGCATGAAAAATATTTAATAATTTATAAAATGGCGGTGGGTGGAAGGATTATTATGGGATGATATAGAATTGCTATATTATCATATATTATATCTATCACTTTATTCTTTACTTTCGAGATATTTTAAATTTTGAGATTGTTGATACGATATCTGTTTATGGGTAACTTTGTTGTAATTAGGTTGATTCAAACTAAACTATACGCTAATAGTACCTACTCTCGAGAGAAAGAAAATATGTTTAAAGTTAGTTATATAAATATAAAATAAAGTAAAAGTTTCAAAGAAATTAAGTAATTTTATGAAAAATCGAAAATTATAGTTACAAAAGAAATTAAAATTATATTAAAACAATATATAGTGGACATATAGTGTTAAGACATTGAGTTCTCTACATTGCAACCAATTTTGAGACATTGCATTTTAATTAACTAACATTAAAAGGACATGCTATAACATAGGTACAATAACAAACTCAATACCGCTCTTTAGCCTGTTACCAGAACGAGGAAATGAAAACAAAACATTCTATCAAATGGGAACTGAACTCACGACCGTCGCGTTTACACACGTTGCCTTAAATAATAATGAAATATAAAATTAACAAATATAGTCTTCACCAATAATAACATAAATCATATTGAACGTGCCCCCATTTAACTTTCTACCTAACTACCCACCTAAAAAACCTATCGCTTACGTGAACAAACAATGAGTAATTCGACCGAAATACCTAAGCTATATACCTAGACTGAAACACAGGCAGAAAATAACCTTTCCGTGTTACAGTACAATAGAGTTAGAAAAAAAATGTAGGTATAAAAAAAGGTGACACGAAACTGGCCGAATAGCTAACGATAATGCCCGGTGTGCATGCCCGAATTGTTTTTTCCCGTCAATAAATTTTAACTTAAAATGTACTATAGGAAAGACCGCTGTGGTACAGTGGCAGACCAACTGAAAACGCGATCGTTGTGAATTTGATTCCCACTGAAATATTTCTATGAAGAGCGGCGTTGAGTACCGAAAGCAAGAGAAAAAAAATCTAAGCAAAATATCTTTAATTCTCTTCGCCTTCTTGTGTATAGATAAAAAATAAAGTAAAAGTCTAAAACGTGAGTCAAAAAGTCAGTTTAGGGTGGAATTTTTAAATATCGCTTTTGTCCTGTGACATTAGGGTGTAACTACATCTGTTAAGGGAGGAAGGGTGCGATTTACGAATACAAATTAGCGTTTATATGAAAAAAGTACATTTTTAACTTTACTCCAGTTCTTATTTTGAAGACTTGGTAGAAATAATAAGTTTGAGAGGATGGATGTTTGTTCCACTTTCACGCAAAAACTACTAAACCGATTTGGATGAAGCTGTGTCAGTAGTATAGCTTATTTATCAGAATTAAATATAGGCTACAATTTGTGCCAAAATTTTGTGTGATTTGCCTATAATATAACTAGTTTGAGTAGGCGAAGTCGTGTAAGGGTCGCTAGGGTTTATCAATAATAAAAAATCGCTTTGTTTTTCAGTTTGCATACATAGACTACGTGATTTTTTAACGAGACATAAACGGGAAAGCAGTGTATCTCTATATATATAAAATCGAAAGGTCACTCACTCATCACGAAATCTCAGAAACTACATGTGCTAGGAATCTCAAATTTTGCATGGGAGTTACGTATAGGACGTAGATGCTCGCTAAGACGGGAATTTGCAATATTCGACTTCTAAGGGGTTGTTTTTGGGGTTGAAAGTTTGTATGAAACTTCGTTACTACAAATTCTAGGAGTATCAAATTTTGCATGGTCGTCACTTATAGGGCGTAGGTACTCATGGAGATAGAAATTAATAATAACGTAGTTCACGCAGGCGAAGCCGCGGTCGGGCCGCTAGTACTCTATAATTATAACGACACTGAGAGGGGTGTGCTTTTCATGACACTAAAGGAAATGATCGTTAAACGGATAAAAAAATAACGTTTATTTTATTATTAACATCACTATCCTATAATAAGTATTAATTTTTCAAGTATCAACAACGATATTAAAATGAAATTGTAGTAGTTGAGGCCCCATTGTCTGACTTAAACACAACGATTGTGGGTTCGATATTCCAGGGACTGAACTATTTTCATTTGTTCGTTCTTATAAGAAAACAAAGCGCGGCGTTGAGTTCCGCCAATCAACACGCAATTGCTTCAAAATTGATCTTAGAACCAGGTTCCTCAGTCCAACCTGCACTATGCGGGATACAACGTAATTCTAAAATAAAATAATATTTATAAATTTCTGTAGTAATAAATAGTTCCTGAGATTAAAGCATTTTACCAAAGAAATAACTGAAGAAGTATTACCTATAGTAATAATAAGTTTAGATATAGATACATTACCATTAATTTCAATTGAATATAAAATAAAAATAAATAAATTATGTGATGATATGTGATCTTCTACTTCTCTGTTTTGATCAAAAAGTTTTGAATGGAGCGTCGAAGAACTTGATTTTTCTTTCCAATAAGACACTTCCGTTCCCCATTCTCCGTTAAATTCTCGAGATAATTGACGGATTTCAACGCCGCGCTTTACCAAGTTACCAGAGCGAGGAAATGAAAATATTAAATATTTCATTCCCACCAGTCAAGAGAACCAAACTCACAACTATCACTTTAACAACCGCTCTTTTGGGCCCCCGAACCGCAAAGACCAGAAGAAAAGACAAGAAGAGAAGATATATTGACCAAAAAATAAAATAAAAAAACAACTACAACTAATTCTAAACAAAAGGATAGTACAAAAAAGAAATATAGTTAGCGTTTCAGAGGGCATTGCCCATTGACAGTTGATACTGGCAATGCATACTTAACACAAATAACGCCTGTAATTGGCTTACAGTTGAGTTATCTACAGGTTTCATTATTTTAACGCAACTACTGTAGTTAACTACTATAGTATTAGTATTATATAATTAAGTGCATCTGTCTGTCCGTGTGAATTGTATAATTATTTAATTGTGTACGTAGAGTTATAATTTGTATTAGAATATAGAATATAAAGTTTTTAGAGGTTATCTGCCGCGGGTAGACCGTTCCACAGTTCCGTGGCTCGTGGAAGGACATTTCTACGAAGACGCACAGTACTGGAGTGCTACGTATCCAGGTGGTGTGGATGATATTATTATTGCTCTACACGCAATGACACAAGAATTCTGTAGAAAATAGGCAACGAAGGTGTTTTAATGAGAACGGAGTGTGTTCATACTAGATTCACAGGTTCCCTCTGCCTACCTTGCTATGTGGGAAATACTCGTACATATGTTCTAAAATATCAGTATTCTACCGAGTAGATTTGAACCCACACGTACTGTTACTTAACAGATATCATCATGATCACTTCTATTAACTGTAATTTAATATTTACTAACTAACTTAGCTATTTACTAGCTATTTTACATAAATATTGTGATTATTATAGCGAATTCAGAATTCCACATTTGCATCGTGGCATGAAAGCGGCACACAATTACGTTGAAATTTTCGTGGTTTTCGTAACTTTCCCCAGGATGGTGGAACGAAACGAAAGTTTAACCTAAAAGCTTAAAGTTAGTCTTAGCTTATTTGATTTTCTTTTAATCTTATATTTTTTTGTTTGTTTTCAATTAACTGCATGTTTATTTTGATGCTATAAAGGGTTATTAAATATAGTTATTCACTTCTGTATACAGAAGTGTTTATATCCTCCGGAGTGTCTTAGCACTAGGTTTCCTCTGTCTACCCTGCTGTACACGGGGTACAGCAAGAATGTACTACCTACTAAATTCTACAATTTAGTGATCGAGTCACTAAATCCTAAAATAGAGTGATGAGTCACTACCTAAACGAAAAAAATAAATTACTAAACCCTTTTAAGCTCTCCCTTTGTTCTTGTAGCACGAAACTATTGAACGATGGCAAAAATGTCCAAACACATGATGTTAATATTTCAATAGCGTAATTCGGGCGCGGAAATCGATATCCACAACAACTGAATAGGATGCATTTGCTTTGTTTTGGACTTTCGAGGCAGATTCTTGAGAAGTTTAGTACTGAGAGAGATGGTCGCCTGTAAATGTGATTGATGGTTTGGAGTTCGACTCTCATTCGGGGATGTGTTATTTTTTTATCTTGCCCTGATAACTAGGCAAAGAGCAGCTGCAAGTTCTCAACAAGCAATGTCTTGAAAATCTAGAAATATTTTCTGAGGGGGCTTTCAGGACGAATTACATTTGTTTACATTAAACCCTACTCCTATTATAACTACGCCCTATTATAACTACGCCCATGGGAACGTAGTGTCTTAACACTAGATTTATAAGATTAGATTCTAAATATGTAATTTCTAGTGTTAAGAAAGACACTCTATTCTTAAATTAAAAACTAATCGGATGAATAGCATTGAATAATATTATTTTTAACGGTATGTAACTAGGGCATCTTTCAAAATTAATTCAATAGGTATTCGACCTAAAATAATCCAAGAAAAATTAAACATAAAATTAATCAAACTATTTTTTTTTCTTTCACTCAAATTGGAACAAATAATAAATAATATAAAATTATTATTATATTTTTGTACATTTTTATAATTACGTATTAATAAATACGTGAAGCTGTTTTATTTATTATAGTTTAGCTTTTACTTGCCGCCTAACCAAATGGAAATAACTAAGAGTTGGGTATTTTATGACAGATTCTAACCACCTGAGAAAATTATTAACGTGAGGTAGTATACTCTATTGTCTACTTCGATCAACGGACTATCCAATACAGACAATGCTAATCGAAACAATAGTTCCTGAGATTAGTGTGTTCAATCAAACAAACTCTTCACTTTCGTAACATTAAGTATTGATTAGAAAAATGGACTCCTTTTACAATGATAAGTTACTTATATTATAAAGAATGGCCCCTGATGGTTTGATGACGATTTTCAACTTATAATGTTAAAGTCGGCATATTGTAAAATATAATATAAACTAAAACACACGATTAATTAATAGTACAATAGATAGAACTATAAATATGTCAATAGGTAGATACTTATATACTATAAGTATCTACCTATTGACATTTGTTACTATAAAATTGTTAATTTGCGATAATATATAGATTATAATATTAGTTTCTTTTATTTCTCTGGCAGCTTGCTTTGGCAGGAGAAGCACGGCGTTAAGTTCCGTAAAAAGCTTTTTTTATTTTATTAGTTATTTCGCTGTCTATATGAGTTTTAAAATCCATCCTTAGTGACTGTAAATGCGATGGTTGAAGTTTGATTCCTACTCTGAAAAATTGATCTTTTTTAACATACAATGTCTAAAATAAATACTTCCTATGCGAGAAAAAGGCAAGACTCCTCTTTTTAATAGTTTTCAAGGTGGACACTAACGTGTTTATTCTATCTAAATTCAAACAAAATCCAGACCAAACTATCTGTAGAAAAGTAAATTCATTGTTTCTAGAAAGTTATAATCTACAAGTATCGTTGCGAACGTAAAATGCTCAAAAGAAAACTTTCATGATGTCAAAAATAAGGCACTACATACATAAAAGAACTACGCAGTATTCGCCAGTTTTTATAGTACACATATCTATATACATATTTCTTATAAGTATATAGCGTATTAAAGTCCTTTTATAGATAAAATCGTTATTTTTTGTTTGATGATTCATTTAAGAAGTGGATATTATACAATACATTGTTTCTTTCAGTAAGAATTTTGTTATTCATCGATGAGACCGTTAAATGCAATAAATAATAATTCAATTAAATTATAATAGTAACCTTAGGATGTATATACATTTATACATACGTGTGTTTGCGCGATAGCGGGTAATCATGGCCATTGGTCCGACTTTAATATTCACAAAGAAAAATAGACCGAAAAGACATGACAGTTCTTGCACAATTTTGCATAAGAAAAATGCAAAATTTCACTCAATCTAATAAGATACAAGTAAGAATCTGTTTATGGCGATAAGGTCCAAAGTCACGTGGAGCATATCTATCAGAAGCTAGCGGTCCACACGGGTGAATTTGCAAGCGCAACTAGGAATGCACTTGATACGTTACCAACTTCACGCCAGTGCAATCAAGTTCATAGATTAAGATTGGCGTTCCTTCGACACAAATTACCTATACGTAACTGTAATTAATACTGTCGAACTGACTTACCTTATAGAGTCTATGCAGTAGTCCATAAGCACTGTACCGTGGAGTGTTTATCCAAAAAATATAGTCCACTTAACTAGTTTTCTAACTATTTGCACTATGACATCACAATATAAATTATCAGTTTGTACGTAAGGCACTATGTAGTCTACATCACAGATTTGAGCAATAACTTTCAATTGGTCGGTGTGTGTTTGACGTTTTGGGTGTTTTTGGAGAAGTTCGGTCGGCGGTGGGCTCCAGGTTGGTTTCCATTCGTATTTCCGCCGCGTTCAGTGGCGGATGGCGAGCGAGGCGCGTGCGGGGACAGCTCGCGCGCTACTGAAGATTGTCGTAGGTTAAGTTTCGGAAAAAACACACCGCTACATCAATTTTCCACGTCGCCGCCGCGGTCCCGCCGCGAAAACGAAAATATTCTCAATTGAAGCACTTAGGTTATTGTTTTGACAGCACCACGCGTGCCAGAGGGCAGCACCGGCCGCGGGAAAAAGTAAACGCGGTAACCAAACAAACTAGCAACGCGCGTAAACACAACGAAATTACTGAATGCCACTTTTCATTATTTTATTTCGCTATGCACCGGCCAACGACGTCACACAAACACCGGCGGCCGTCTCACTCGCACGATAGTTCGCGCGGGAATATATTTTGTGACGTTTGTAACTTTTGAATTTGACGTTTGACTGTTTTTTTTTTTGTATTTCTATTTAGGCTGTTCGTGGTGTGAGCGTGTTGTGCGCGACACGTACGTCGCACACACAACTGCAGTTGTACTGAGACTAGATGACATTCACAGAGGCTTAAACCCAAGTTCAGACGGATGCGGCGTCAATAAACTGGCCGGTGCGCTCGTTACGATGTAATACTATCTACAATATAATACACTATAGCGATAAAATATTAATAGGAAATGCCATTGCCGAAATATAATTCTTAAATACTGACAAATCATTTAATTAAAGAATCGATCGATACATTTTTTTTTAAACTGGTTTTAAAAAAACAACCAGAAATAGCCGAAGGTTGATGCTATAATCGTGCGAATAACAAAATAACAGTATTATTTTCTTAAAATAAACTTTATAAAGGCTAATGTGTCAAGTGGTTTACATAACACTGGTCGCGGCTATTATTTATTGTAGAATAACTGATACTAAATTGTATTAGTCAGTGTATTCGTATTCTCATAATAGGCGATATATTTCAATTAATAGATAACTATTATAATATTCTATAGTCATTATAATAGTTTTCAAACCTACTTTAAAGCTATAAACAAGAACTCAAAGTTTTCGACCTAAAAATGTCAAAAAATTCAAAAAATATTTAAAAAACATAAGAAAATAGCGAAATAAGGACATAGAAACGATATAATCAGTGTTTATTCTTAATGCCATCGTTATAAGTAAATCGTTTTTTACCAGTCTTGACGTCTGTAAGATCTGGTACAGCAACATAGTACTTTAGGTAATATATACATCATAGCAAACAATTTATTACAGAAAACATATTTTGTATTGAATAAGCAATAAAAATGTGGGTCACACAATGTCGAAATAACACAAAAAAAATGACTGTCGAAACTAAATTTAAATGAATTGCGGAAATTCTTGTCATTTCTGTCAAAATTTTAATTTTAAGCGACATTTTTATTTGATTTATTTAAGGATACGTCGCAGATAAAATTACTTTTTTTTTTAATATTATTTAACCTTTTTTTATATATTTTTGTACATGTTCAGTTAACTTCATATCCTGAAATATGACGTAATTGTACGTAATCATTTTTAAATGGCGACCCAATTATGGATTTTTTTTCTTAAATATTTTATTACTTATTATTTTATGTGCCTTATAGAGTAAATAAAAAACTTATTAACACTTTCACTCGCCCTACAATTAAATCTTTTTATATAAAGTAAAATGGCGGAACTCAACAGAAAAACTTGTAGGAACAAATCAGGAAAAATATATAGTAAGGTATATTAACACTAAATGAACTGGGTTTTGAATTCATTACTATGCTTGATAATAGCAGTATTTAATTTATTTCAAGCCATTTTTGAGCAATAATTTTAATATCAATCACCCATTATAATAATTTCTATGAAGAAATTATTTCTCATATTATCGCTAGAGGTAGCTTAGCCTTCGCGTATCTTCGCCTTCTGCCCAACTTTTGAGACATCCTGAATGTGTGGCGGAACTCAACACCGCGCCTTCTCTTGTTGTCTGAAGGAAATAATTTATTCGCCCGAGTGGGAATCGAACCCACTGCTGTGCCACGACGGCCGGTTTTTATGTTATGCATGCAATGAATAATGCAATATGGAATACAAATAATTAATATTTTGGTTACAACTGAACAAATAATTATAAAATATACCACCTTAAGGCACCTTCGTTTATCATTGATATTTAAGCAATCGCTTTGTACGTACCTCTACAGCGTTGATAACGAAAAATATTTTCGTCCAAATATTTTCTTAATATTAATCTTGTAATATACACCTCTATACATGGTGATTGATATTATATACCTATAATTAAAAATTTATAATATTTTTTTCTAACGATATTCCTATTCGATTGAACAATTATTTTTATTCACTCAAATTTATTTTAAGCCAGTACTTTACAAGGTCAAAATTAAAAAAAAAATACTAACTCACATTCAATTAATCACCACAGATAATCAACACACATAAGTAGCTAACTGTCAAAAAATCCAATTAATCGTATCCATTCGTTCATTCATTCCCAAATTCAATTTCGCTTAAAATGCAATCCTATAGGTACAGTGTACTTTTATTTTTAAACGCATTCGGCCTCGGTGCAGTGTGCATGTCAATGGCCTCGAGTATTCGCCCAATAGTTGGGTAAGGTTAGTTCTGTGTGTGTTTACGAGTATCTGTGTGTTTATGTGTGTGTTTGTTTGTCTGTGTGTGTGTCACTTTCGCTGTCATTTTCGTTATCGAATTTTACTTTTTACCGTCCGGTCGCTTTCAGTGGGTATTGTTTTAGCGTTTTTAATCTGAACATCCTTTGGTGTACTTTATGAACAAAAGTTTGTAGAATATCTCATCGTTTTATTTGAATTTGAACTAGTTACCTATAATTTGATAATGAACTCTACTACCATAGTGCTATAAATGTTCTATACTTACTAATATTGTCGTTGCCGAAACCATAAAGGAAATAGCAAAAGAAAAAAATAAAACCATGAAATAAAATATTTAAAATCTTGATCACAACCAACCTGTGTAATATAAAAATCCTCATTAAAATAATATATTTCCTTACAATACCTAACAAAACCACGTCAAAATGTGTCCAGTAATTATCTAAATTTTATTAGCACTTGCAAAACTTGAAAAAACATCAACCAAAATTCAATAAGCAAATTATTCATACAAGCTCATATATAATTTCCAAATATAATGTGACTTCTACCGAAATTCTTATCTTATCACTATCGTGTCACTGACCCGCCAATTCTGCACAATTTGACTAAGGTCATGGATGTCGATGTCTCTTTCTAACATATAATTATCGTGTGTGTCCGTCTCTCTCGCACACGGTACAATGCACTCTTGCAGGTGTATTTGAGACAATACGTTGTTACGGTATTTTATTTGAACATGCTTATAATTGATTATGAGTGTCGAATTTTATTTAATTTCTTTGATATTATTACGACATTTTGCTTAATTTATGATGGAGTAAGTATTTAGTCGTATTGTGACTCAGTAGGAATAGTTTTGACTGAACTCAATGGTTGCCAATTCAATTCCGGCTGGATGAAATAAAAAAATACACTTTTATTATATTAGGTAAAGAGGCCATCATGGTACATCATAAACCACCTAAGCAAGCACCATGGTTGTAGCTTTGACCTGTACCTACTCGAGGGACAGTTCAGTTCAGTTCAGTTCAGTTCTTAGTGTTAAAACACTCCCCACGTACAGCCTAATTTTTGAAACGTTGCGTATTGAGTGGAGAAACTGAACTTCGCATATTGCCTTGTTAATAGAGCGAGGAATTGAAAATATTCGTCGACTTCCTATACTTTTTGGACAACCAATTCATATCCACGTTTTCTTGCGGGAATTACCTACTAGAGTATTACAACATTATAGTAAAATCAAATTTTATTCTTGTTGTTTTCCTCAAAAATGTATTAAGAACGTTATATTTATGTATATACATATATAAGCAAAGTGACAAATTGGAAACCACAAGTATGATAGTGTGTCAAAAACATATTTTGGAAGTCAATTTTGAATTAACTATCTTAAGTCTGTCTGTTACATTTTGTTTTTGTTAACCTACACCTATTTAAAATCCTCGACTCGACGCCATAGCGAAGAAATGAAAATGTATTTTTTAAAATAAATATTTCATTTCCTCGAGTGGGGATCGAACCCACAACCAGTCGATTTTACAGCCACCTTTTGTAGTCCTGCGCCACGACTGGCCTCAAATTTATGTTTTACAAAACAAAAATTATAATATTGACCAAATTCTTAATTTATATATATTCTACCGACCCAAACTCGAACCTACTGTCACCTACAGTCAGTCGAACTCGAACCTACAGTCAATTACATGTAGGTACTTACATTTCACATTTTTAACTATAAATTTTATATCTAGCGGTGTTGTTAGAGAGAACGGAGCGCCAAACGCTATCATCCCTACATACCTTCGCCTCGTCCACTATCATCAACCTCTTCTTACAACCCCACAAGGGGGTCCTTATGTTTTGTGACCTTCAAGTATCACCAACACTGTTTTCCTGAAGGTCAACGGAGATCTCCTGCCTCTCTTACCACTTATTTTTACTTTATATTTATATACCTATGTTTATTTATGTTTTTATGAAGCTATCATTTATATCAAATTAATATATTAAAAATTGATATATTATAATTGTATATATTAATAATATCTATAATATTTACAAGCGAAGACGGTACATATCACTTGTATGACGCGATATTTTTGGTAATACTCCGAAGTAATATTGTTGACATCACAAGGAAATAAACTCAAATTTGGGCATTTATTCTTAATTTTAAACAGGAAAACGTATTATTTCCTGCAATTGCCAAAATTTGTATAAATAATCATTATAGGATATTGTCGGGTTTGACATGGTGAGGCCGTAAATGGTCAAAGATGCGCCTCTTGTTATCACATTAGAACACCCCCACCACCATCACCACCAAAAATCTATACTATTTACCAAGCTAGAGAGTTTGATTACCCGCGCTAATCTCGAGAACTACTCGAATTAAAAAAATATTTTCGTATTGAATAATCAATTTATCGAGGAATGCTATAAATATATTATATTACATCACATTGAACGTTTCAATGTTCTCGTAGTCCGAAATACCTTGGAGAGTTATTGAGTTATATTTAGCTCTTGCTCACTTCCATTTGACCACGGAGGAGTCGCGCGCAGGTGCTAGTCTGTACATAATTATAATAAAATTGTAACTGATCGCTGCCTGTACCATGACACCAGAGTGACGACGTAAATAATCCATTTGCCTAAATGGAAATCGAACCCAATTCCGTCGCGCTTACAGTCAAACGTTAAGCTATCATACTATTCTTTAGTTTTTGTTTACCACAAATAAATTGACATCAATTGTTATATTACAATTTTGTTTTGATATTTAATTGTAGTGTTTAAGTTGAAATTACTGACCTTAATATGCGTAACCGCAGATTTAATGTTTCAAAATTTAGGTACCATTTGTTCCGTATTCACTTTTCGAGAGTCATTCGAGTTTGTTCTAACAAAGGGGTAAAAATATATATAATATATATTTATATATATCTTACTTTGAAAATATAAAAGAGTGTTATCAACATTAGTATTTTTTTTAATTAACAATTAAAGAAATCGGTTAAAAGCAAGTCGGGGTTTGAATTCACTTTTAATCGGTTTTCGATTTCTCGTAAAAACTGTTACATTCAAGAATTCCATCCATTTGCTCGATAAACTGTGAAGATGAAATTTGAAAAGTGTGATGTCATGAGCCATTTACGTTTGTTGGCATGCCCATCGTACCCATAATCTATTTAAGCTATTTTACTAATATTTATAAGAGACGAACCTTGGAAAAATATTTAAAAAAAAAACAAGATTTTAATGTATGTTAAATATATTTTGATAAATAAAATTAATATATAAAAATAAAATTAATTTTAATAGGAGAAATGATTATATTCAATTAGTTATAGCTTTTCTAGCATAAGGCAAAGTACGTCGTTTAGCTGCGTCCCTATTTACCACCACCATACATTTCTTAGAGATTTCTAGAGAAGTATTCTTTGGCCTTACACAGTATTACAAAGAAAAATTAATTAAAATTGAACATTTAACAATGGTTACTTACAATGTACTTATCACAAAAGGCACTGACCACTCCAATGGTATACGAAATGCGTTATCACATTAAATATTTCTAATAATATATATTAAGCTATGTATATATATATATATACGTATTTACTTATATATATATTACAGTGAAGGCCATCGTGGTACAGTGGCACAAGCGTGCTACGCGAGAGTTGTGTGGGTTCAATTTCCACTCGGAGAATTAAATATTTGATATTTCATTTCCTCGCTCTGCTAACAAGGCATACTTCAGCGTTGTGCCTATACCTATATATAGGTTCCCTCTGATGATATATAGGTTCCTGCTGTATGCGGGATACAGCGTAGAGCTTTTTTTATTATTAACTATAAATATAAATGTATATTTATTTTATATGTACCTATATGTAAATATATGAAACAGGGAAAAAAGTTCACTGACCAGATCAATGATAGACTGACTGAACTTAGCCCGAGTTCAGGGATCATGTTTCTATTGTTTTGTTAGATATTTTTTTTTGTTTTGGATTTATTTATTTATTTTTAATTTTTTTATTCATCATTTAGTTTATCTTATTGTGGGTGAAAAAAATGGGCTTGTCATTTAACACTCTGTTCTTCTAAATTTTGAAGATTTTATTAGGGGAAAGACTAAGAGAATGAAAATAATTTAAAGTAACTTATAACTGTGACTTCGCCCGCGAATTCAAATGAAAATAAAGCTTGTGTTATGACACAAGACACAAGTACAGTGACATTAACGTGGCATGATAATAGCCTAATTCGATAAATAAATCCAACACAAAAAATATTCTTAAATTGGATCCAGTAGTTCCTGAGATTAGCGTGTTCAACCAAACAAAATCTTTGGTTACATAACATTAGTATAGATTGGAATGTTCCTTCAAGAAAAAATCGAATATAAACCAACTTATTTCCGCAGCAGAAACCAGCAGATGTTATATCTGTCTATAGCAAAAAAATAGAAAATGTAGAAAATGTTTAAAATATATCTTAAAAAGGTATAGATGAAGCTACTTTTTTAAATATATTAGCATTTTTTTTTTAATATAATGTACCCAATGAAACATACTAATTTCCTCGGAAGCTTGTAACTAATGCGGGTTTCGAGAGCCAGCAGGGTGTAATTTAGTAATGACAGTCTGATCTGAATCATTAAATGCAAATCAGATCGGAAGTCGCTTAAAGTATCGTCGTGTAATTCTGTGTGGTCCTTTGTTTTGGTACTTACAAATAAAAAAGCTATTAAAAATCTATTAAAATAATTAAAGAGTTTTATTACGAACTAATAATCAAAATATATTGTTATTTAAGAGATTTGTAAAAAGGAACAAAGAAACCGTCTGACGGTAAACGTGATGGTCGTGGGTTCTTTATTTACATTTCTTCGCTACAATCTACGTTACTAAACCAATGTCGCTTAATTCTGTGTGAGACATATTCATGTTTCACTTCATAAAAGATTTTTGTATCGACATTTTAAATGACTTCTATATGCATTACAAATTCCCGCAGCAGTGTTTCCAGGTCAATATGATTTAAGTACCTTCAAAAAGCAAGTCTATCTCCTCCTTAATGACCCGAGACACCTGTAACTCCTCTGGTATTGCACAGGGTCGTGGGCGGTGGTGATCACTTACCATTACATGACTAGTGAATACCTATCTACAGTAGTCAGGTAAAGCCTACGACACCCTTACTGTTTGTACGTTTGATAGTGGGAAATTGGTGTCACGACACTACGTTCCCCAAATTAGGTATTAAAGTTATATATTAATAGATATAAAATTATTACTTTTTTTAATAGTATAAGTATGTCAGTAGATTTATATAAATATAAATGCATTTTGACATTCACAATGTAGCATAGCGGTGCAACGTTCGGGCTTAGATAAAACAAATTGCAGCGATAACGTTATCGGTCTGAAAATTTAGAAATAAACAGTGCAGGTTCAATGTTCGAGCGATTAGGGTTTGTAGAGTAAAGGATTTTTGTATGAAATGAAGAAAAGAGTGTCTTATCACTGGGTTTACCTACTACTTACCACTATACCACCACTTGAATCTGAATTGACTTGTCACGCATCTCCAATTTGGGTCCAATTTCAATTTCACTACGTGTTATATAACGGATTTTAACACCGCGCCTAGCCTTGTTAGTAAGAGATATGAAAATAATTCAAATACAATCATACCCCTGAATAGAAGTCCAATCCATGATTTATTGATATTTACGTTTTTACACGTATTTTAAAATAAGATGTATGGGAAATAAATTTGAATGGTTTATAATATTCAATGATTAAATAAGAATGTGTAATTTCAATTACTTATCATTTTATTTGGGAAAAAAACTGTAATTTTTAATTTTGGCAATTTTAATTTATTGAAGAATATCATGAAGCTGAATCTCTAACCAATTCTTACAAATCTGCTCCATCCCACCATTCAATCATATGACACACAAAAGATTATTAAAATTCACACCTAAATTACATTTTTTTCTACCAAATGGCAAATCAAGGAACTTTATTGACACACCTATGTAATAGATTTTCATTCTTATGACATAAATTATAGGGTTCAAATTTGTTGAGTACAAATCCTTAGATGAGTATGTATGTAATATGTGATGGTTCATCAAAATGTGGGGTCGTTGCACGTCTGTTCATTATTTGTTGACTCTATCTCGGTCTTACTACTTTAAATGAGAAACGATTATAGTAATCGACAGTGCGACGTTTACTATATTTTTTTAACAGTATCACGCTTTTCCCGCGTAGCACGCAGAGGTAACATGGTGTTAGGACACTTCATTTTCCAACGTTCGCCAAATTTGCATTACGTATTTAGTGAAGGAACTCAACCCCGTTTTATGTACTATCCAAACGAATAATTGTATTTCCTCGAGTAAGAATCGAATACTCACCCGTCGCACCTACTCTGCAAGACGGTGGTCTTTTAAATAACTATATCCTTTAATGTAAATATTAAGATATGTATGTACATAGGTACAATAAGGACAAAAAAGACAGGATGTTGAGACGTGATTGGTAAATAAAATGATAATAAAAGCAAATACGATTTTCTGACAATGGAATATATATGTATATATATAGGTCTATCTATCTACATATTTGTATATATTCGTTATTTGTTATATATTCAGTTTATATAAGTATTATTAGATTAAAGTAGCCAAAATTTATTTTATTTTATAGATAGAATACAATAAGCTTTGGTTTGTTGAGGCCAGTTCTGGCGCAGGAACACAAGTGTGCAATTGTAAACGCTACAGGTTGTAGATACGATTGCCATTCGAGAAAATGGAATAGTGTACCTACCCATATGTAACAAAATATAGTTTTAAGTTTATTCCTTACGTCGTTGAGTTCCGCCTCTCAACACACAATCCCTCGTGGGGAATGGAAGTGTTTTAATGGGAACGAAGTGCCTTAGCACAGAATTGCCAAAATAGAGAAGAAAATAAAGAAGTTCTTTTATGTAAACATGTATCTATGTATTTGTGTGTATGAAGTATTCGCACTCAACGGGACGGTAAATAATGCGAAATATGCGTAACAAAATAAATATATTGTGTCAATGACCGCTGATAAGATTTCAGGTGGCCCTGAGACGAACTAACACGAAAATAATATTAATTATTTAAATGTTTTTTTTTATATAGGTACTAGTGGTAAATACTGACTTTGTCTGGCAAACGTTAAGTCTTATTGGAAGTACTGAGTTCGAATCTCGATTGATACAAGTACTGTTAAGGAAGAGAGGGTAGCTTAGAATTGTAGGTATATTCATTAAATCGTCGTTTTTGACTCCCAATAAGGACAATGAACTATTTTCATTACATTTAATTTTCCTGAGACCTTCATAACCGGGCAAAGCGCAACGTTGGGTTTCACCACTCAACACCCAACGCCTCAAGAATGCGACGGAAAGTGGGAAACGGAATGTTTAAGGGGAATTGAGTGTCTTAACAGTAGGTTTCTGGGTTCCCTCTGCCTATGCTATGCTATGTGCAGGATACAGCGTGAAGCTAATAAAAATAAAACAAAGTAAGACGTTGTGCCCCGGCACTCAACAAGATTGACGGACACGGAGATTTGACATTGCATTCGCTGTTAGCCTAATTAGAGATATATATTTTTTAGTAAAGAATGTACCTACTCATATGTAAGTAAAGTTAGCAGATTTTCCTGTTAAAAATTATACAATACGGGCTATGATAAGCTGAATTATTAAGGGGAATCCCCGAAAAATTAAAGAGATTGATCTTTTACAACCATGACAACTAAAATAAAATAAGGCAATTTAATCTTTATCTAGTTTTTTTTATAGCATTACGCTATATTGATCGCAGACCTAGTGTTAAGGCCACCGTTCCCCACGTACCGCCTAATTTTTGAGACGTCGTGTCCGCACAACCACTACAACTATGAAATATTTCTTTATTTATAAAGAAAACAGCTTTTAGCTTTTTTTGCTTATAGCGAAGGATTAAGCAGAAAAAATCTAGGTTTAAAACACACCCCTCTCCAATTTCCGTCTAATGTTCTTAGCAGATCTTACCGCTGAGCGTTGTCTTTTTATTAAAGTTAAGAAATTAAAATGTTTTATTCTTTGTGTGGGAATCGAACACGCAACCGTCACGTTTACTAACATTTTATAATTATTAATAAATAAATTATCAAAAGTTTATAAGTAGGTATATTGTAGTTTATAGCTTCTTAAGTACAAAAAGTTCAATATTCATAAATTAAACCGAAAATTTCGCCGAAATCGAGTGGCGAAGCAAAAACATGACCTACCCCCGAATCCGATCAAGGTCGTTACGGCAGGTCAGTGCGTGACGTCACTCGCCCTCCAAAACTGGGGTCAACGACCGCGCCGCCATTACGGAAACACTGTGCGCGTTCGGAATTCGAATTGGGGTGTCGGTGTGTGTGTGCGTCGTTTTGTATAGGTGTGTGTGTTGTTTTTGTGTTTATACGTGTGTGTGTGCGTGTTTTGGGTTTTTTAACAATACGACCCTTCGATTATATTTTTAGTCTGTTGATTGTTCTGGCTTGGAATCCAGCTAATTAAGCCTGGTAGCTTCTGTATGTAATTATATGGTATTTTTTGAGTATCGAAGGGGCATTTTAGTTTAAATTGTTGATTTGAATTTGTATGAAATTGAGGACGTTTTTGGAATAGAGAATCTGTGTATTTAAATACTAAGTATATCTAAAATTTTAAATTAATGTTTTACAAAAATATTTACTCAATTTTCATTTTCACCATTTTGTTAGTAGACAATGAGTAGTTTAGGTTCTAACTAGACCACAAAATTAGATAAAGTTGAATGAAATATGTAATGTAGAAAAATGTTTTTATTCCTAATTTAATATAAGTATCATTTCAATTGAATCGTTTCACCAAAATATTAGCATTCCAGGAGTTTTCCATAGTTCCTCAATTTATTACTGTACATAATATAGTGCAATAAGCTACATAAGAACTACAAATAATACCAAAAAAAAAATAACCGGTTTTCATAAAAGACTCTTCGTCAACCAATCATCTAACGCAGTTCAAATTTCGAGGGGCATTAGACGCACACATACTTACTTATAAATAAGATGGCGACGGTTATGTTATTATAGAGTACTCTTATACCTTAAAATAAAAACCAGGAAACGTACCGCTTGGATGTACCAAGCTGAACTTAATAACAAATATCCATGTCTACGGTCCCTGGTGGAGACAGAATTGAGTCATCACCATCAAAGAATGCGTACAGTTTTGCGTCGTATATAAGTCCGTGTCGTTTTATAAGTTGTAATTTCCATTGACCTACAATCCTTAAACTATTTTTTTATATTCCGTATTATATATTATAATTTATGAGTAACGTAATAACTGATATTTCATATTATATTTTTTATTATTATTAATTCTTTATTATAAATAGGTAACGAAATAAAAATATAGATCAATACAATTTATTCACTTTTAGAATTTTAGTTTATTGTAACATTTTTAATTCACATTCATGTATTGTGAAGCGTTAAACATTACAAAATATTAGATAGTAAGTAATATTATTTTGTACCTAATAAAATAAGATTGTTATTATATATTATATATAGATATTTTTAATAATGAAATACTTATTTTTGAATGTAGGTACTTACTGTAACTATTAATATTAATTTAATTCAATTAATAAGAGGCAGATAATTTAATTTTCCTTCACAGTATTATTTACATTCCAAAATTTAAAGCATCTAAATATCCAAACATTCGTCACACCGAAAATTATATAACGCTTCAAACATTAACCAATGGAACTTTATTACAAAAGATATAAGAAAAAACCGGTCCTCGTCTGACGACTGCCAAAAATACCTCTAATTTTTTCTAATCATATTCTAACCAATGAGGGGCCTCCAGATATTTGGCTGCGCGTGAGTGGCCGAATTTGAAATAGACGCACACATCCAAATACAAATTGTGTTATTTAGAATGAAATGAAGAAAAAAACAATCTCTAGGTGATGTTCAAAGTAAGTTTTATAGAAATAATGATAATTTTAATAATACCAATGCTGTATTCCGCATGTAGCAAGGTAGGCACAGGGAGCCCGAGTTAAGGCCTTCGCTCTCCACTTTCCTCCGAATTCTGGAGGCATTGCATAGAGTGGCGGAACTCAACACTGCGCTTTGCCTCGACACCAAAGCAAAGAGAAGAAAAAATAAAACACATTTATTGTCTTGAGTGAGAATCGAATCTACAACCCGTCGGCCTCATTACTCATTATAATAATATAAAATATTTTAGTTTCTTCATTATATTTAGACTTTAGAGGATATCGAGTGCCAGGGGAAATTTTCATTTCCCTGCTCTAGTAGACAAAGCGTGGCGTTGAGTTTCGCTACTTACTGTTACCAGAGCAAAGAAATAAAAATGCCTACTTAATAATTCATTCCTCAGAGTGAGAATCGAATCCTAAAACATCGCGTTTATGGCTGTATGCTGAGACACTGCACTACGACAGCTTCAGTTATGTAATTTGAACACCAATAAGCAATAACCAAAAAAAACAACTTAAACGTATTCAACCATGACCATGTTTTAATTTCCTAATTTTTTCTAAACAACCAATCAGGTGTCTCCAAATATCGTGGATGCGTGTGAGTGGCCAAAATGTATTAGACGCACACATTCAAACAAATATATATACACGTAAAAACGCAAACACGTATTCGTATTTGTTTTTGTGTGAGTGTTATTAGCATTTAGTGAATAGAATCGTGTTCAGAATTATAATATTTGGTTAGATTTCGGTAGTTAGACAGAGATAGATGTATATTTGTTATTTACTCATATTTATATTAGGTGTGAAATATGGGTGTAGTGTAATTATTAAATGGTCGACATATCGTTTTATTTGTAAAGTAAATGTTATTGTTATTTTTTGTTTTATTCGTACAAAAAAACAAGTAAAAACAATGTATAAATGCATCTTTTGATACTGTTGACTTAGAAGCTTATTTTTTTTCTCGATATATGTATCAAGAGAAGTAGAGAAGAATGTCTCGAGACAAGTAGTCTTGGCAGACGAACAACAAATTGACCCTATAAGGCTCAACTTTTTTTTTTGAGATACGGAACCCTAAAAATAGATCTTTCGTTGACTAAGCCCCTCATAATCTAATGCTATCTTTATTTTTTTATAAATTTTATAGTACCTAGTAAAAACTTCGAAAGAAAGCGCATAACGAAGGGGACGAGATGTTAGATAGGTACGAACTCTATACTTTACAACAATAGTTCGAATCGTAAACTCTTACTTTTTAGTAGGTAGGTAAGGTAAGATAAGAGAATTAATACTTTTTAAATTTTACAACTTGAACTAAAAAGTATTAATTTAATAAATGGATAAAGTAGTGATTAAAATAAAATCTAAGAATCTAAATTTTTTTCTGTATAGCTCAAAACTCGCGGCGTTGAGTTACATCATTCAAAGCATTATATCGAAAAATGGGAACCATGCGGGGAATGGGGCCTTAACACTAAGTTCCCTCTGCCTACCTTAGAATGTGGGGAAAAATAATAAAAGTAGTTTTAAAAAAAATAATATAGGTACATAATATTAATACAAAATTACCTACTTCTTCTAATATATATATGAGAAACATGTGTATCTAGAGTCCGTCTGGCAATTTTTAAAACTAATTATTGCTTTCCGTCAGTGTCGCGTAACGACACGTCGCATTTGTTGACTACAGCGTAGACTAGTTTAAACTTGCTCTCTTTTAAATTTCAGTCGTGGTGCAAGGGTACTAAGTGTGACTGGTGTGGGTTCGATCCCCATTCGAGGAAATGAAATATTAATTTAAATTTATTTTTTCATTTCTTTGCTCTACCTGTTATCGAGGTAAAAGCACGGTGGAGTCCGCCACTCAACACGCTTTCAGAATTCTGAGAAAGTGGAGAACGGATTGTCTTAGCTCTAAATTCCCTCTGCTTACCCTGCTGATTTAACGTTAAGTGTGAAGCTGATTTAAATTATTTTTTTACTTCTTTATTATATGCATTGTCATTTTTATTTCGGGCTTTATACTATACCTACCCTCAGATAGCATAGGGCCGGGTAGGCAGATATAAACTAGTGTCAAGACACTCTGTTCTCCGCTTTTATCTGTACATATTGGATTTTTAACACTCCGTCCCCTATTTGGGTATTCTTTTAGGGAGACTATGTAGGTAGCTTATTGTGGGATTGTAAACGCGACGACTGTGGGATCATTTTTTTTTCCTTACTCTAGTATCAAGGCAATGCGTAAAGTAAATGCGAAAATTTGACAGAAAGTATTTTGCGGAGTGTCTTAACACTAGGTTCTCTCTACCTCCCAATTTGGTACCTAAAACGGTGCTATAAATATAAAAAACAGATATATTTAAGATACGTTATCCGCTATGTCTAATAAATATTTTACTATTATTATATAAGTAGTTATTTTTATTAACTACTATGTTACATTTCCCCGGCATAATGAGAAAACGCAGTCATGACATATTTTTGTATAATTTCGTTTGTTCTCACGCTATTGTTATCTTGTACAACGCTTTTGCCAACGTTTGGTACAAATTATAAGTATAGGGGGATAAATATTATATATAAAAAATATCTGTCTAGGCTTTAATTTCTCTAATCCTAATGCTGCGCAGCTGCTGGTCAAATTTGAACCTACTCTAATTACGTTTAGTGAAAATCCTAACTTTTCCACTAAGGCAGACGTCGCGTTACTATAAGTAATATTTGCTTCATACTGATCTGACATATAGCGGCAAAGGCAGAGGAACCTAGTGTGAAGACCCTTCGTTTCCCATACCTATTTCATCCAATTTCGAGACTGTTGTCTGGCGGAACTCAACGCCGCGGTTTATCGTGTTACCAGAATAGGAATCGAAATCACAACCGTCTCTCTAGCTAAACTGCTAAGAATAAAGCGTGAAGCCAAAAAAGTATTATACGATCAAAGAACACGACAGCATATTCAAAAACCGACCTGTAGGGGGTCCTAAGAACGTACAATCATACAAACATAAGTCCAAAAAACACAGGCCTCCTTCTTATGCAATCGGGCACAAACGCTAACAGCCCAACACTTGCACCAAATAGATGCTTTTAAGCTTATTAAGCAATTTCGAGCGATTCCACAGAATGCCTCGTGTTTCGGTATTAATTGATATGCATTTTAAATGAACATAGAAATTGTTTTAAAAATAAATATATATATTTCGTATATTTTTAAGTGGATATTTTAGTTTTTGTTATTCCATAAGGAATACATAGCAGTTTATTTAATATATTGGTATGTGATTAATATGTGTAAGCATATAATTCCCACAATGAACAGCAGCAACGTCTGACAGTATATCGACGGTTGTGGGTTCAATTCTCATTCGGGGGATATATTATTTTCATTTTGTTTCTCGCTCTTGTAAAACAAAGCACGACGTGGAGTTTCAACGCTCAATACGCTGTCTCAAAAATTGGACTCTGTATCGCTTATTTGGTGCAACATTGACGTAATTGCACTTTTTATTGAAAAAACGTGATAAATAATGTTATCAAAATCGCTGGCGTACCTACATTATATTCGGCAACTCAATTGTTGCAAGTGCGTAATTCTTTTACAGCACATACCATATCATTGAATGCACTAAAAATAATTCAAATTCACTTTACAATCAAATTGCTACTAATAAAAGATTAAATATTTTTAGAAAACAGAACTGCCAATTTTATAAAGTGCAGGCTGTGAGCCCCCGCGGGCCACACATTGAGAAGCCCTGCCCTAATAACCAAACGAGATATCATCCTACCTAGAAATCTAGACTTAAGTAAGACAGACACCTAATTTAGGTCGATCAAAACGGATTTAGTGCAATTTGGTAGGAATGCGTTTAACGCCTACGTAAGTCTAGGTTACCTATAAACCTATTTGTGAAATAAAAAACGCATGAACTTTATTAATAGAAAACCTAATGTAGGGAAACGTATTCAAGTAGGTATAGGTACATTTCTTCTAGCATACGGGCAAAGCCAGAGGTAAAAACTACTACAAAACGCGGCGTTGAGGTCCGCCACTTAATACGCAAATGTCACGAAAAGTGGGGAACAGCACTCAGTTGCTAAAACTGCGGGAACTAAAAAAAAGGCGGGACACTAAAAAAATTTCACTTCAAAAGACGCTAATTTTAAACTCTCTGCTTTTCTCCACCAAATCTCATAAACAAAACAACAAAAAAGCATAAAAATACTAAAATTGATAATATTTATAATATTTATGTATAGGTAGGTATATAATATCTAATATTATAGGTACACCATAGAATCGTATCAAAAATAACAGGCCTTTATTAGCGTTCGACGGAAATACACGAAGTTGTCCGACGACGCGCGAGTTCCGACGCGCCGATAATGTCCAGCTAAATACTAGCAAAACTATAGTTTTCAAACGATATACACACTGGGATCCGTAATATCTGGATGGGTATTATTTTTCATCTTATTTTTTTTAAAACTTCACGTTTTTCGCACAAAGTCGTGAAAGCAGAAGGAATTTCCCTCTGTCTTGTTAGAAAAACAATAAATAAAAAGGGGGAGTCGAACTCATCATTGTCACATATACAGACGCTGAACCACTGAGCTATGACGTCCTCATATACCTATAGCCAATGGCCTTACTAATAAAAGGTTGTTTGAATTAATTTACCTGTTATATGAAGAAACTAATCTTAAAATGACTAATTATTTATAACTGACGTAAAAAAAGAGGTATTACTATACATACATATATGTTATGTATGCTTATAAAATAGGGCTAATAATTAAAAAATATATACAGTCAGTTTAGTATTTTTTAAATTATTTTCCGATCAAGTTTTTGTATAATGAAAATACTCGTACGTATCTACTTAACAGTTAAAATCAACTTCTCATTCATTTTAAAAATTTAAAACCGTAAAATAACCTTGCAAAATTATTTTAGTAAAAGGAAAATAACACCGAGTTTTGATAACAAAAGTAAATGAAAAATTAATATTTACTTTGATATTTAAGAAATACAAAAGTTCATATTATAAACTTACGTCACAACACAATAAACGATTCGATTGTAAATGTTAATGGTTTTGGCAGTTCTGGTACATTATTATGAGGAAGTTACATTTAAAAATATTTTTTTGAA
Organism: Heliconius cydno galanthus; assembly: GCA_036379175.1. Classification (NCBI taxonomy): domain Eukaryota; kingdom Metazoa; phylum Arthropoda; class Insecta; order Lepidoptera; family Nymphalidae; genus Heliconius; species Heliconius cydno. The sequence goes on from JAKRZM010000836.1 coordinate 569,488, forward strand.
GTTGTAAATTTTTAATTTGGTTTCTTGTCCTTCGTTTTGGATTAATTTTGTTTTGCGAAATAACTGCACCGTAAGAACGGCGATTCCTAAGAAGAAAAAAAGCTTCAGATTGTACCCCGCAAAGTAGGAAGTGGGAATCTAGTGTTAAAACACTCCGCTATCATAAATACCTACACTTGGTAAATAACTATAAACTGTTTTACTTTACTTTCATATTTTATACAAACGTATCTAGGAGACCAACATCATTGATCTCACAGGTACGTTTAAATTAATACAAGCTTCACGCGCGTCCCATTTCTCATTTACTTTTTAATATTACATATTATATTCATCTTTGCCTATAATAGGAAATAGTATTATTGAAATCCTTTAATATATATTTTTTTATTTTTTCTAGCTTTACGCTGTATCCTGCACGTAGCAAAGTAGGCAGACGGAACCTGGGAACCTAGTGACAAGGCATTCTGGTCCCCACTTGTGACTGGTGGCGGAACTAAACGCCTTTTTTTGCCTAATTACTTGAGTGAGGAAATGAAAATATGAAATCTTTCATCCCCCATGTATGGTATGCCCCATCAACCCACTTTAATAATAAAAGGTTACAACCTAATATGTGTAACAGGTTGAAAGTTTACTACAAAAGTGCATGTTATTTAAATATCTTTTTTTTTGTTTCACGCTGTATCCCGCATATAGCAGGGTGGGCAGAGGGAACCAAGTGTTAAGTTCTGTTAGTTAGTGAATGTCCCACATATTTAAATAGCATGTAAAGGTTAAATATCTTGTAAAGGTTAAAAGTGTTAAATAATGATGCAAAATTAAAAGGTAATTAGCTATATCTAATATTAAATGCATAACTAATAAAAGATAGGTACTAATAAAGTTTTTATAATTTCACTATTAAAAAAGTTTTTTATTGTCCAAATTAATGTTAATTTAGAAAAAAATAATATCACCTACTCTACTATTCCAATAATCGATTGAAATAGTTGTGAATATTAGTATTATCATAATTGCTTAACCCTATGTTTTCGAATTTGAGGTCAATGCTGCTAGCCCTACTGGTCATTACAGCGACACAGGTTGGGTAGGGCAGAGGGTATTACACTGTACTGAGAGGGTGGAAGCAGTACGTGGCTGCTTGAGACGATGTCGTAGGCGGCAATGGCATCCTCAGCGGGACTGGAACCTAGGCTTGCAACTGTCGATCGAGCTGCTTTTGCTTAATCCTTATCTATTCCTTTATATAAAAATCTTTCGTAACTGATTGACTGATGAACAACGCACAGCAAAAAGGAACTACGTGGCGTAGAACGCTAGAATTTAGCGTTTAGATTGAATGTTCGATTTCCACTCGGGAAAATAAATTTGACTAGTCTAGAAAAAGCGTGAAGCTGCCTTATATATTTCTATGCTGAAATTTAACAAATTCACATAAAATAACATTCGCGCTATTCTCAAAGACGTTTTATCTCAAAACAAATTGAATTTTCGTAGTGGTCTAGGGGAATGGGTGGTAAAATTTTTAGAGCATTCGTCCAGACCACTTCTTTAGTACTAGGTACCATTATAACACGAACAATAGTCTTTTGTATGGGAAGTATAGTATGTATATAGATTAGCACACTACATTAAATTAATTATTAAATATTGAGCGGCGTTGAGTTACGCCACTCTATTAGCGATACCTCGAATTCAATTTTAAATTTCCTTAACAATAGGCATCTCTGCCTGCCCTGCTAAATGGAAAAAGTCCTATCTATGCCCCATTTCTAACTGCACTACCAAAAAAAAACAATTTCTAATTGAATCGAGAACAAACAGTAAGCTCATTAATGGTTCACTCGGTAACGAGCACTCCGTATTTATGGTACCATAAACATGGACAGACCGTTCAGTCGCACCTAAGATCCCCATAACGTAGCCATAACTCAGGTTACACCATAGCTCTAATGCCATGGATTTTAGATGTACAGGACACATAAGTAAGACATTAGTAAGGCTAATTATATAACCAGACATTAGGTACATATGTGTGTTAGGTATATTGTTCTGAAAGCAAAATTTTTTAGAAGAGAGCCAGATTTAGCCAGATTTCAGAAAGTTGGGCAAAAAGTGGGAGTGTCTTAACACCATGTTCCTTCTTCCCACTCTGTTATACAGAAATATCAATGCGATACATGTCTATATAACAGTATCCAAAGCGAGTCTTTATCAATCAAAAACCTTTATAATAAAGTAACTCTATTATAATATTGATCAAAGAGCAAGACAGATTTGGATCCAAAAAAATTGAATTCTGTAAGGCTTGTCTAATATTTTAGTTTACTCTATTCTTACGGTAAAGTTTAGAAATAAGTAATAATAGAAAAACTATTATTATATTATATTATACTAAAAGGCAAGACCCTTTTCTGTGAAATGTTAAACAGAAGGAACCTAGTACTAATACACCCCGTTCCCACCTTCTGCCTAATTTTGGAGACATTGCGCGTTAGCGGAATTACCAAAGCGATAAAATTATAGTATTTCTCTCACCAATTGCTAATCGAACCCACAACCATCACGGTTCCTCTCCAACGCTACACCACCTCATATAAAATAAATAGGCTCAGGAAGCCCACGCCCTTTCAGATCCATCTAAGGCATAGCTCGCATTCGTTTGAAGTGATAAAAAACGTATGCACACCGCCGCACGCTATGATCACATCACCGTGCGGGGTAATTGCCCAATCAGCCTTCCGTGCTGGTGAACACCACGCGTGGATGTGGATGTGGATGTGGGTAGACACGGGTGTGTGGACTTGTATGTGCTTGTATTTTGTTGTAGCGTGTGGTTCTAGGTCTAGATCTAGGTTTTCTTATACACGACTAAGAAGACCTGGATCTAAACAGAAAGGTTCTGTGGGAAATAAAAATAAGCAAGTTAAGGATGTGATAGCAAATTTAAAAATCATTAATTAAAGGAGTTAAATAAAAGTTACTGATATTTTCTTTCAACACCATGGTTTTTTTGCTTTTATCCTAACCAGGGTAGGCACGGAGAACTAAAGTATTAAAATTCTCCATCCGTGAATGCAGAATAGAAATACTTTATATAATCATTTCAGCGAGTTTCTACATCCATTGAATATATATCCAACGCCTAATGCTTCACCATAGGCTCGAGAAATTATATTGATCTTATATTTTAGAACTTCTGACCGTCGCGTCGTCGTGGAACAGGAATAAACGCCGCTTATCTTCTTATCAGAGGGGGAGAAAATGGAAAGGGTTAATTCCTCCGAGTGAGAATGGAACCCACTACCTTTGTGGTCACAGTGTGCTGTTGCTATAAATCGGCCTCATTCCTTTATTTGAATTTCAATTAATCAATATATTATAATAAATAATTAGCTAATTTTGTGCTATATAGCACAAATTTAGAAAATTATGAAAATACAAAATCGAACCCGTAAAAATTAAATGGTATTCCAATTCCAATTAGCATTACCTAGTAGTGCTTCCTTTACTTCATTGTCTTAAACACAACTTAAGTATTTAAAGTTGTTACTAATCCACCTCAGATGCTAACATTAAACTTTATAGTTAATTTGCCGTTTTATAGCGTATTTTAGAATATTGTATTACATATGTATTTATATTAAAAATCTGCTTCACGGTGTACCCCGAACACAACACAATACGCAGAGGGAACTTAGTGTTAAGACACTCTGTTGCTCCCAACCAGGCGGGTTTACAATCACATTTTGCACCCCTGCGCCACGACTGGCCTAATTATTTATATTTATATTATTATAGTATTTATATTATATACCTAAATATAAAATATAAAAAAAATATATTGAAGCTTTCGTGTCGCAGTAGTAAAGCGTCATTTCTCCTTTTAGAGTAGGAATCGCGGTGTTGAGTTCTGCCTCTCAACACGCAACGTTTCAAAAGTTTAAAGAAATACTGAAAAACTGTTTTTTTTAATATAAAAAAAAACAACCTTAATCCTTTTCATTTATTGTACATAGAACTTGTCCTAAACATAGACACATTTACATTTAATATTCATTTGAAAACAATACCTTGAGATCCATTAAGTAAGTGCTACACAGAAAATAATTACTCATCTAAGGCTAAGTTCCAGTAAAAGCAGAAATAATAGCTATTAGAATAATCCCACTATCACTGTGATTCACGAGACTGTAAATTAATTGTTAGCTATCTAATCTTGACTATAAAGACGGAGACGGGACTCTTGGACTGTTTGTGGAATTAAATGGAACGGAAGTGGGTTTGATTCGGTAAAAGATTGTTTTTTTAGTAGCTTCATACTTTTTCTCGTATAGCACGGTCTCACCTTTCTGTCAAATTTTCGAGACATTGCGTATTGAGTGGCGAAACTCAACGCCGCGATTTGTTTACTAGAGCAGCAAATAAAAATAAATTAGAAATAGCCAGGGTATATACGAACATTATAGTACAGGTTAGATAGCAGGTACTTTATTTGGTATTGCCAAAAAAAAAACATACCAAAATAATAATATATTTTTTATTAAAGTTTGTATTTAAAAAAAAAAACAAATCTTAAAAATATATTTTTTTATGGAAATAAATAAAAAAATATGTAAATGACAAATACATTTTACAACACTCAAATCTGGTTAACCTCGAGTTATATTAAGTTAAAAGACCTTAAGAGTAAAGCGTTATTGAATCATCAAACAAAACAAGTTTGGACGCCCATCAATTTTTATCTAGAATTAGATATACTTACTCTATAACAAACATGACGGTTATGGGTTCTCTTCCCATTGTGAAGAATTAATAATTATCAATTTCTTGCACTGGTAACAAGATAATACACAGAGCGCGTTGAGCTTCGCCATTCAAGCAAAATGTCTTGAAAATTGGGTGGAAAATGGGGTATCGAGTGTCTTAAGGTTCTCTCTGACTGACCTGTTTTATTCGGAATAGAAAAAAAATGTCCATGTTTTTACAAAGTGGTTAAAAGATGACTAAATAATAAAAAAATAATCTTATATTAAAATACAAAAAACATATTAAATAAACAAAAAAACAATCTAAAAGTTTATAATATTATTTCTAGTAAGTATATTTTCTAAGTAAAAAAACAACTAACTTACGTTAGCCGTTAGTTTAGACCACCTGTAGCATGTGCTAGAACACCGGTTATACCAAATATGGTATGGCGATTGATGCCTTGTTTGTATGGTAAATGCACAGTTTTATGCGATGCTTAGGTTAAATGTTACATTACTTTGTATGAATAACGATTAAATTTCGAGATAATTTAAGCAAGTTTTTGGCTCTTTTTGCCTTTTTTAGCTTCGCACTGCATTGTATGCAGAGGGAACCTGGGAACCTAGTGTTAAGATTAAAGAATACAATTATTAGATATGTACATGGCGGTGCTGTGGTTACACTGTTAAAGCATTGGTTGTGCATTCGGTTATATCTAGAGTAATTTTACATAGGTATATTATATAAAATTTACATTTTTAAATAATTTTATTTACTATATGTATCTGTGAAAAAGAACCGTTTCCCTTTTACAACATTTTTTATTCTGATGTAAGAAATGTATACTTACATATGGACTAACAAATATTGTTTAATGAGAAAGAAAATGATTGAGATATTAATGATTTTAACTGTATTAAACTTTTTTTTTATATTGGAAGGAAATCTAATTCACAACCATCGACAATAGATAATACAGTAACCTATAAAAAGGCCTTACAAAGTCTTAATAGCTATCATTATTTTAATTAATCACTTGTTAACTGCCTTACCGTCATTAAATACCTACGAAGAATAGAAAGAATAGGTTTACGTCAAAATACATAAACTAGTGGCCGCTCGTATCTCTGCTTTCGTGAAATACTTATGTAATATAAAATCTCATTTTTTCCGTTCTCATACAAAATTTCCAGAATGCAAGAATTTCCAGAATTTCCTTTTATATTAAAGTGTATATTAAAAAAGCATATCTTTTTTAAAAAGGATATAGGATACTTTTTTTATTATAGGATACTCTTTTCTCTTTTCTATCTCTTGTTTAATATACTTCTAAGAATGTACAATGTTTTATGATAATCGGTTAAGTAGTTTTGCCGCGAAAGCATAACAAACAAACTCACATTCACATTTATAATATTAGTATCATGTAGGTAGATACTAGTCATCGCCTGCTACTTTGCTTGTGCAAACGTTGAAAACAATGGGAAATCTCATATTTTCCGTTTCAATAAAAAAACGAGAAAACCCTTTTTTAGTTACTACTTACTATCCCATACTCCCTAACCTACCTACGTGACAAATTTTAACTTTCTAAGATCAACAGTTTCATTTGTGTGTTGTCTGTCAGTCAATACGTAACGGAAACGTTTTATTCAGGTACCTATATAAATATAGATTTCATTGTTTGGTAAAAAATATAGTTAACGCCTGATTGCATAGCGATTTTCTTTTAATTATGCTGATACTTTGTAAATAGATTTATAAATGGTAGATTTATGAGGATTTATGAAGCGTAACCTCAAAGAAAATAATTAAGACCAATAAAATTCTATAAGAAATTTAAGTTTTTAGGATTCCGCACCTCAAAAGGTAAAAACGGAACCCTTTTAAGGTCAGTTTGTTTTAGATCTACCTCGAGACCATTTATCTCGAGATCCCGAGAGTTCATATGCCCGCAAATTTAAATTTGTCAACTTTTATAAGATGTACTTTCCGTTGACCTATAATCTTAAGATTGGTGCGGAAGCCTCGGTGGGCGAGTTTAACTCGCATCGCTATGTGTTAATTTATATATGTAACTATATATGTAACAACCTCTCATGGAATCGAACCTTCAAATATCAAATGTCAACAGTATAAAGTCGAAGAAAAATATTTTTAAACTACGCCCCATACATGCTTATGTACGACACGATAAGCAATCGTGCTCATTTTAAAAATAAAATTTCTTAATCGACTACTTATTATCATCACTCGTGTTGCAATAAGACGTATCGCAGCGTTAAGTTCCGCCAGTAAGTACACTATCTCTAAAACAGTGTCTACCTACTATACACATTTACTAAACATATTCTTATCATATCAAATCCGTTATTGCGTCATAAACACAAAAATAAACATAAAAGAAACATGAACGTATCAAAGCTGAATAATAAAATTAAAGAACCGTCCATGACCTATCTCAAAGTGTAAAAAACGATGTCAATGTACGACACACACACATACAAGTGTTACACACACGTGTACAAGTAAAACGGGATCCGAGACATTGCGCGGGCGCAGTCAATTATGCACACAATATTCAATCTTAAGATATATCTAGATCAGATTTGACGGATGGGTTGTAACATTTTGTATTTATTTGCTTTTAGGATTGTTATTTTGCTTCTTGGGTTGTATATATTGAGTTCAAATGAAAAGGAAAACGGAGTGATCAGACGTTAAGTTTTGTTAAGTTAGTTAAGTTTATGCATTATTTATTGTGTATATATACATAATTTTATGTCATTGTATAAAATTTAAAATGGCCATTGTGGTTATTATGCTAATATGTATGTAGAGATCCTCCATTCAACCCGCAATGTCCCGAAAATTGGGCAAAGCCAGGGGAAACAGTCAGTGTGTTGAGTTCCTAGGTTCCCTTAACAAAGTTGCCCTCCAAAATCCATTATTAATAAGCAAAATTTAAAAAATATCTCAAGATAAAATATGTTGAGATCGCATAATGTCATTTATACTCGCCTACCAAAATGCAGTTTCGGGTGTATGTCCCTTCAAGGCCGATACATTGTATTTCCTCAATAAATTCGATTACTGACATCGCTCGAAATAATTTTTAACTGTTTTGTTTCTTTAAAAAGATTTACCTTTTAAATTTTCGACTTTATAACGAAAACTCTTATAATGAAACTTGTTTTCAACAATATTGTTAAAAAAATATTTTTTAATGTTCATTTTATATTTATTTTATATTCGAAACTCTAATAGGTTTGGCTATAAAATAAAAAAAATATTCTAGGCATTGCATTAAATTGTAGTCTTGGTCCAATAAAAGTAATTTCGTTTGATTAAAAAAAATTAAGCCCGTTAAAAATATAATAAGATTGCATATAAGTGCCGTCCGATTTTATTGTGCCATAATATATTTTATAATCGCAATTTTTTAACCCCATACTAGAGGATGTCACCAAAATTTATGCATTCAAAAGTATGTATGTCTGTCTGCACGTTACGGATATGTTAGGAATAGAAACTAAGTATAATACAAGTAGTGAGTACGTACATTTGCATTACCTTAATGTTTTAATTTTTATTTGAAAATAATTTTTTAAATATTTTCAACTATTACTTTTTGTTGGATAAAGTTCCTACGACTTTTTTTAAAATATAAATTTCGATTTGGGGTTTTGTTTTGTCTTGTGTATTCGTAAAATGGTGGTATCCATAAAAAAGCCAGACGTTAAAATTTACCAAAATAAAGAATTTTCCTAAGTGTTATTTTTTAAAAAGAATTTAATATAAAACGTTACGTTAATTTTTTTATATTTTTTTAAATATATTTCTTTCTATAGGTATATGTTGTGAATAACATTTTAAACTACCTACTTATATTATTATTTTTATATTTTTATACAGTTTTACGAAAACTTGTTCCTTTATAAATATCAAAACGGTATTTTCAAAATGTTACCTCGAGTCGAGTCACAACCTTCGATTTGAATTAAAGCTTTCTTAACTAAAGCTTATATGGCAAAAGCAAATAATGACGTCACTTTTGTGTTTATTAAAATAATTGTTAATTTTTGACTACCGGGGACACTTTAAGACACTTCCGGTGTCTTAATGGAAACAAAGTGTGTTAACACTCTTTTCTCAGGTCCCCTTTGCCTACACTGCTAAGTGCGGGATATAGTGTATAGCTTAAAAAATCCCTAATATAAAGGTCGTAGGTTCAAATATAGTTGGGAGGAACAGTCGTATGTACAACTAGCATTACATGTGGCTTCTCTCGCGAAATAATTAAGGGTTGCGTTGAAGTCTTGTTGAGTTGAATTATACTATACATTCATGACACATTCTTAATGATAATCCTGGCCGTATCTAGAATATTTAGATACATAGAAACGATTAACGTGAATTTATCTTATAATATTCTTCGATAAATTGACTATCCAATTATAAAAGATCTGTTAAAAATATAAATATATTTGAATCAGCAGTTCCTGATATAAATGTACGTAAATATCGTGTAGACATAAAGCTGTGAACCATAATATATTTTTTTTATTTTTTATGAAAAAAGGCATAATCGTGAAAAAATATCTTTAATATAATAACTCATAACATAACTTAAAAATACTTTTCAATTTTATAAAACAAATTACTTAATATACTGTAAAAGTTATTTCAAATCAAACGCATTTTTAAACAAAATACGTACGTTTAAATTTACTCCAAAGAAATAATATAATGATTCTTTTTATTGTAGTTCGTACTTAGTAGGGCTTGAATTTGCGGCCTTGACTCCGGTCATCGCCTGTGTTTGCGAATTAAGACGAATAAAGGAAGGGATTTGACAAGTAATGTTAACAGACTAAAAATAAATATAGATAAAACGTAGATAAGTCATATGTTGACAGATGCGTCTTTTTTTAATTGTACGTAAGTAGGTAAAGTTTGGTTAAAAATATAAATATTTTAAATTAAACTTATATATTATTTATATTTTATTTAAAAAATCATATATATTTTAATCTAATAGATTCTATGGCTCGTTTTTTTTTTATAAAAAGATTGAATGCATAATAAATATATTATGTTACGGTAACTTATTTACAAAGCCAAGAAATAACAAAATAGACAATTTTTTACACAAACTATATTTATTAAATATAACATCAAAATATTGTTTGAAAATATAAATAAAAAAATAAAATGGAACCAAAAAAAACAAGGTCCAAAGTACGCGTTGAAGGTCAATGTCCTTTGAAACGTCATTCTTTATCGGCATTTTGGATGAATAGAGTTGCGAAAAACGCATCCATCCCTTTCTAACTCGTGCATCTTTATATCGTTCTTATTCAGTCTATTTTGGAATTCGTGTGCGTGCGCTTGTGTGTGTGAAACAAAAATTATCTTTCGCGCTCTCTGTGTTGAATGTGAATCGTTACGAAAATCGCATTTTGAATTTTTATAACTTAACTAGCTTCGCTTGGTGGGTTTGTACGCGTAATTATAAGATTTATTATTATAACAATATTGTGACTCTACCGTAAACGTCACGGTAATTCAAATAAGTTATATTCATTTCCTCGCTCTGACAACAAGACGAAGAGCGGCGTTAGGTTCGGCAATTCTACTAGCAATGAAATCAAAAAATAAACAATAATGTATTTTGTTCTGTTCTCATCTTGAGAAAATAAAAAGTTGTCCAAAACTTTCTTATCTATTTACAGATATTTATAATATTATTAATTAACAAAAATATGGAAATATTTTTTTTTATCAATACGTACATATCTTGCAGCTTTGCCCAAGCAGAACTGTATCCGATAAAATGTCTGTCCATTTCAAAAACGAAAAAAAACATGGCCTAAGTATAATTAACTAAGCAAAAACATAATAATTATAATACCTATATCAAATTTAATATTATAACAACTATGGAAACGAGCATGTAGGTAGCAAGTCGTTGTTTTTTTCTCAATATATTTCTTAACTAGCGGACCCGGACGCGGCTATGCCTGCTTGAAATATAAGAAGATAATTTCTATAGAAATAATTTCAATCTAGATGAAATGCTAAAAGTCACTTTATATTTTTCATAAGGATGAATATCAAAATGACGCGGTAACGAACGCGGTCGCGTAGCGTAGCGACGACGGTTGTTATTAACATGGCAGAATAAATTGCATGTCAAATTAGAAAGTATTTTAATTTATGAGTACATATGTGTAACGTAATATTATATAGCCTATAGCACTTCTGAAGAATGCAGCTTTCATACAAAACAAAAACAAAGTAAATCGAACCAGTAGATCCAGAGATCTTAGCGTTCAAACAAACAAACAAACAAACAAACAAACAAACTCTTCCGCTTTATTATATTAGTATAGATATAACAACTACTTTCATTAAGTTTGAACTAACTCCACGTGCCTATAAATATGTAGACTAAGTAACAGGTTCAATTCATTATTAAGTAACATGAATATTAAATAAGTTTCGCAATTAAACTTAGATATTATGATAATCCGTCATAGAAGCATGGAACAGGTGCTAATAAGCAGCTTTTGGGTCGTTAATTCAAATTCCACATAAAAACAGGTAAAATAGATAAAACGAGAATAGTTAAGTAAACAAATAATTAAAGATGCATTAGAAATACGTACATGAATAATGGCTAAATGGTTAATAAATTTTGTTTTATAAATTTTAAAATATTTATAAATTACAATTTAATTGAGGCCGTCGTGGAACAGCGGCGCAACGGTTGTCTAAATTCGAACGACGGTTGTGGGTTTCCTATAGGGGGAAAGAATTATTCTCATTTATGTATTGTGATAACAAGTTAAAACGTGTAGATGATTTATTTAACACGCAATATATATAGAAAATTGGTTGGGATTTCCCTTTTCCTATCCTGCTGCTTCGAATTTCACTTGGAGTAATATTTTTAGTTATTGCATTTCAAATCTGCATTAAAGTCCTTATTACAAATATATACAAACTTCAAAAACAAAGTTCCAATTTTATATACATACTTACACAAACAAAAATTTAAAAATTGAACACGTAGGTACTTACTGCTTGCGGTAGGTCAGTTCTGTTTTCGAGGTTCTAAATAACATTATATCAAGCATACATATACGAAATAAATACGAATTGGAATTTTATACATATTATATGAGTAATTATATACAATAATATTTACCAATTCAAAGACAGTTAGAGAACTGAGTGTCTTAGCACTTGTCTTTTTTGACCTACCCTCCTATACGAAATATGGGTGAAATCAAAAAAGTCAACATATTACTTACTAGCGACCCCCTTGCGGCTTCGCCCGCTTTTACTACTGGATTATTCATATAATGTATGTTTGCAAAGCACTTAATATAATGTGAAAATTAATTAAACCCTAATGCAACCCGCATTTTCAATAAGGTTTTTCCAATTGTTTTACACAGCAAGGATTTTTTAGTAGGTACCGTAATTTTAAATCTGTGCTACTAATCTTTTCAAGGACTTAATAAAATATATTTAAATGACTATTTTTAGATAGTTAAATGACTATTTTTAAACGGAAGAAATTATAAACAAAAGCCTACCTACTAATAACTACTACAAAAAATATATCGCGCTGAAATAATACATTCAACTCCAATTATCCAATACGTGCAAACGCATCTGAATCTTCGTTGCTATAAAGGCAGGCGGGTTTTTTTTTGCTTGTCCCTGATGAAAAGCAAGCACTACGTGGGTTATTGGAAAATTGGTGGAAAATGAAATAGAATGCATCGGCCGGGAATCGAACCCGGGCCGCCCGCGTGGCAGGCGAGCATTCTACCACTGAACCACCGATGCATGTAAGACAGGCGGGCGCGGCGGACGCATGGCGAGTGGCGAGCCGTTTCGCAGCAAGGATTTTTTGATATTGTAACAACTTCTAAAGTACTTATTAAAATGAAAAACAGTAAAAGACAGTTTTGATCTACATTAAATGGCCAACGTAACTAATATACTTATTTATATGCTGAGAGGAAGGGATAAGTGAAACTTGAGTAACATACAGCTGATGTGTCAACGGCGGGAGGTGTCAACAATTAAATGCGTTTTTCTCTAAAACTATTCGCAATTTCGAAATTGTGTGAAAAGCAAATTTTATCTTCGTTTAACGTAGAAAATTAATAAAGTATTTTAAAGGATAAGGATTAATACCATTATGGAAAAATATCCCTCACAATAAAAAATATATTGAAATTATTATTTTTAGACAGAAAAATGATCACTACACGTTATCCTTAAAAGATAAAAATATGCTCTCGCGGACTTTTTTGTAGATCTTATTAAGAGAAACAATACTCCAGTACATTTTTTTCATGTAGTACTTACCATTAAAGCAGCGCATGCGCGAAAGTGTCTCAACGGGTAGGACTTTATTCATATTTATCGTATTTATGTTAATTTACATAAGAATGTACAAATAATAAACTATATATAAACCTTCTACGAAAAATACTCGACCTAATGGTGAAAACCGCAACAAAATCCGTTGGGTGGTTTAGAAGAAGAAGAGTTAGAAACAACAGACAGACACGAAAAGCGACTTTGTTTTATAAGATATAGGATAAATATAGGTACTTTAAAGGAACATACTTATAATATTTATTTTTAAACACAAACAGAAAGTTCGTAAAAATGTACGGTGAACATAATTTACGGTAGGTCAGTTCTCGTTTTGGGGTTCTAAATAACCTGTCTTGCTTCCTTTTCACGGCCATTGGTCAAATTATTTGTAGATAGTGCCTTATTTATGTATTCTTTTGTTTTTTTTTTAATGTTGTAATTTGTATAGACGAGTGGCTGTTAGCTTTTTATATAATTTATAGCTTATCGCTGACAATTATTATTTACTATTAACTATTTATAGATCATTATTATGAAATCTAAATTTTTAATATACCTGCATTAATTTTATATTAAGAGAGTCAAGTCTCCAGAGACACTTCCTCTTCTATTTCCGCCCAAATTTGAATCGGTGGCGGAACCTAACGCAGAACTCTGTCTACACAATAATAGTTATAATCATTCCTTCAAGTAGACGGGCCGAACCCACAACTGTCTTGTTTACAGCCGCACTGCGCTATGATGACATCTCAAATGTGATATAGTGAGTGTATTTATATTTCGTTGTATAATAAATTAATTCATGTGAATACTTTATACTAAGTTATTCTTTATCCATTAGCAAAAATATATTTTAAGTAAGTCCTTATATGGTGTTTATTTATTAGATATATTTATCTAATGTATATATTTTTCGTACAATTTATAAAAATCCGAAACGAATTTTATTATAAACTATAAACTTAAAACTATAAAATCGTATTTCAAGATGAAAACTGTCGTTATAGCGGAGCTGGTCGGTTCAGTTTTTGTGGCGGCAGGTGGCTGACGGTCATACACCTCAGATTTTTATATTTTTAAACCTAACTGCTCTTGCATTGCCTGTGACTGTGCTGTGTACAGCCTATTGACGTGTCGTAGGTTAGTTTTCTTTTTTTTTATTAATTTTAGCTTTCTTTTATTATGTTGGTATTATTGAAGGAATAATGGCTTTTTTTTTTATTTCAGTATAAGACAATATTATGAACCCATAGTATTATAAGTATAGCTATTATTTTGACGATTAATGTTTTTTTTAATAATTATTTAATTAGTTTTTTTAAGAAATGCACTGTGATTGTGCTGTATACGGCCTATTGACGTGTAGCATTGCAGATAATTTTTTTTAGGAAAATATAAGTTTTTTTTATTATTTATGTGCACATGCACCTAATAGCAATTTTTTTTTAAATGGCAATAGAAATTTGATTGGCTGATTTTTATAGTAGGTACATAATTAGTATACTTAGCCGTATAGTCTAAGATTTTGACTAAGCATTTTTTACTAATTTTGTAACTAGAAAATTCTTTGCTACAGATTATTGAGAAATTATACCTATATAATGTACATCAAAAGTTCTAGAACCATCGAAGTTTTTGTTCTACATAACCAATGCCAGCCTCGATTTTTCTAGGCCCCACGCACTAACGTTGACAATCAACTCATAAGAGTTTGAAACTTTGCTTTCTCTTAGCTAATTATTTCCTGCATCGGCCCGCGGCCCTCCCACCCCGTTACCCCGCCGTGGATTAATGCAAAAATGTTTTGTTACACCACAAAGGCCAAAAGGGTACGTTTACAGCGAAATAGCTCAACCAATCGCCACCCCTAGATAGATAGGGGTCGGTTTGTACATTCCAGCATAAAGCGCTTCATAGATAAATTGCAACGCTTTAACTATTAATTAAAAGTAACTTTTAAGACAGTTTAAAATAATAATTAGACATCTGTCAATAAATAAAAAATATGACAGTTTAGTTTTTTTATAATTTTAGAGCATAGATAGGTTTGTAACATGCCTATTAATGTAAGCAAGTAGAAAATATTATGCTGTTATTATTACCATAGAAGTACGGCTTAGCGTTCCGTTGCTAAAAGGGTAGTTTTTCGAAATGAAATCGACCAATCGCCACTCCACATAGAGATGGGGTGGAATAGATCATTCTAGCAAACAGTGCTTCATAGATAAATTGCAGCGCTGTAAAATTAGCGGCCATTTTGTTGATGCTAATACGTTTTTCGAGTGAGTATAAAATATTTTTTAAGTGTTATTTCTTAGTTTAGTTTGGTTTTGTAGATATTATTTTAAAATAACAATTTAAAAATTTATAACATATTTATGGGATACCTATTCTAAAAATATTTTTTAAATGTTTGCAATATTTTTTAAAATTTTTAGTAATATTTTAATTTATACGATAGCCCAAGTCTAAAGAGCAAAGTAGCTTCATATTAATTCCCGTATAGAAGGGTAGGTAGATGGAATCTAGAGATAAGATAGTCGTATGATTAGACGAGTAATAGCGTGATTATGTGTTAGGTGGCGGAGCTCAACGCCACGTTTCGTCTTCAAGAGCGGGGAAAATTCTGCGTGGATACCATCAGCACATGACCGTCGCGCTTACAGTCTCAGGAAGTGCGCCACGAGGGCCTCAATTAACATAAGATTTGTCTCTTCTTCATTCTTATTTTCACATCACTCTTATACTATAAACTCTTACATTACTTCTATTATTTTTTTTCACAGCACGGGAATCGAAGTAGTACCTGCCCATATCAAATCATCATCTATACAGTAGTTATTATATGCGATTTTAACGTATACTTACCAGATCTAAACTGGTAATCTTAAATAGCTAAATAGAATGTTAGTTATCCCCAGGCGCTGAAGCCTAAGTACTGGCTTGAAGACTCGAACCTCTTGTAAATCTAAGTATATCTAAGAAATGTCGATATTGGTACTTGTTAATTTGGAGCCGTCATCTCATTGTAAACGCAACGGTTGTGGGTTCAAATTCTCGGGGGGATTAATTATTTTCATTGTCATGGTCTGATAAGACCAGACCTAATAAAGTGCTGAGTTAAGTTCTGCCACATCCTACTCGTAAGACTAGGAGTGTTTCTAGATTGTTTTTTCTCTGCCTTCCCTTTGAATTCGATTAATAAATATAAAAGTTCAATTAATAGTATCATGTCCTTCTTTGTACTTATCACTTTATCTAAAACCATCATCAATCTTGGTGATAAATATCTTTACAAGGCACAAGAATTAACGCAGTCTCTAACGGCGTTAACGGTTTTCTATTGCTGCAACTTGCTATTAACGGTTTTTGAAGTATCTGCCATTTTCGGCTTCGTAACGCGACAGTTATAGTTTGAATTCCTAGTTGAGGGAATGAACTATTAGGGTTTTCTGGCTCTGATCTGAAGACGAAGCATGGCGTGAAATTACGCCATTTAACACGCAATGTCGCTGTAAACACGATTGGTTGAAAAATCGGGATAAGGATATTCCGATACTTACAAAAAAATATGAAACATCCATATTAAATGAAATAGAAATAAATTTATTAGATAAATTGTTTTATTTATCTTCATATACCTATAGTATGTATCTCTCGCCTATATCGAGATAGACAGAGGGAATCTAGTGCTACAACATTTCATTCTCCTTCCATTTTAAATACCTAAAGCTAACTTCCAAGAGTTCACATCACATTATCTAAGAAAAAAAAAACAACAAAAAATCGAATATTGATCTTATTTTTTAATTCCAGCACACAGACCACTAAGCCTAGAACATGTTTGTCCATGCAAGGTTTATAGCTGAAGGGGTCGCGGTCCCCAGCCGACCCAGCTTTACCTATCCCAGTATGCACATTATTGCACTTTGATGAATTGCATAGGAACGCTCATATACCCGGTCATTCAACTCGTTACATAGAAAAAATTACAATAAACGGATGCTTGGACGCCTTTTGATTTGATAATTTCTTTAATATGTGAAGAATTTACGTTTAAAATAATGTGGTTTTCGTAGAAATTGAAGATTTATAGGTTTTATTGTGTGAATTTATATTTTTTATGTATTTGTACCTAATGGCGTAGTAGTGTAATTTCTGATTGCGTGAGACGGGTGTGGATTTGATTTATATATTTTCTTGGCATAACAAAGGTTCTAGAAAAAATTAGATTGTACATTCTAGTACCTGATATCTTTGTTTTTTAGCTTTACGCTGTATCCTGCAGCAGCAGAGACAAAGAGAAGCTTGGAATGAGAATCTTTAAGGAGAACAGCATGATATATGTAGATCCATATATGAGTTATAACTTCACACGGTGTTCCGCACATAGGAAGTTAGCCAGAGGGAACCTAACCGTCCTCCACCTTCCTCAAAATCTATGAGACTTTTGACGTTGAGTGGTGTTACTAAATGCGTTACCGGGGCGAGGAAATGAAAATATGGATACAATAATTAATTTCTCCGAATTGGAATCGAACCCACAATAGCGTTTACAATCACACACTGTTCCACTGCACCTCGACGACCACGAGTGCGCTATGTGTTTTAAAAAAAAACTTTATTTTTTCATTTACACCTGTCCATCCAAAAACTAGTGAAAAGAAGAAATTAGTTACACGGAAAGCAAAAAACTCAATACAAATATTAGGGTGCGGATGAAAGACTGACAGGTGAATAGTTTTTATTCAAGTACACGAAATACTAAAAGGGCTTTTACGAATATCTGTAATGGAACTTTTATATGCATAATGTTGTATACGTTAAACTACAATTGACGGGCTGTTGTGATTAACTTAAATAGTTTTTTCATGAACCTATCGCCGTCCACTGCTCGTACTGCTGCTCAACGTAGGCCTCGCTCATCAAGCGCCAACCATCCTGGTCTTGGGCTTCTCGCATCCATCCGGTGCCAGCCACCTTCTTTAAATCGTCCGTCCCTCGTGCTGCAGGGCGTTAATAGTAATAGTTATACCATCTAAAAATTTAAATGTGATGAGAGCCAAGTTAAATGTTAAGTTATGTGTCGTTAAGCTTCACCGACAAAAGAATTGGAGATGTGTAGAGGTGTCAGGCTGCCAGGTTCTATGTTCACCCGGGATAAAATTCAAGGCCTATATTTAACTTGACAATTGTTTATGTATAGGTTTTATGAAATTTGCAAGGAAGTGTAGATTCCGCTTGTGCCTACTGCAATATTAGGTTGATTCTTGGTTCGGTGCCTGGTGAAAAAAATAGCCAAGTAATTTTTTACTGAACGTATTTAGTTGAAACTTTATAGTAATAAGTATAGCTGATACATTAGAATAACAAATGGGCTATGATTTTGTGTAATCTTTCTATAATATAAAAATAAGGTTAAGCGGGCGAAGCCGCACGTGGGTTGTGAGTATTATATAAAGAGATGTCGTCATGTCATTTCCTCGATCTGGTATTTAGACAGCGCGGCGTTAAGTTTTGCCATTTAGCACGCAATGACCAGAAGTGGGGAACTGAGTGTCATAACACTAGGTTCTCTCTGCCTATCCATCTAAATGCGAGAATAGGAATATAATATACACTCTACTTTATTTTTTTTCTATTCTTCATTTTTTAAATGAGAAAGATAATATGAATGATCGAATATATATATTTGAGGCCATTGAGTTGCAGTAGCAATGTTGTTAAAGAGAAACTCAATTGTCTTATTTCTCCGAGTGGGAATCGAACCCACAACTGCCGCTGCGCCACAACTGCGTCAAAGTATTTGGCAGAATGGAGGCTCTTTGTAAAAATTAAAAAATATATGACAAAACGAAGTAACACAAGTGTGACACATACAGATATGTCTAAAAATCGTATTTCTAAAGCTTTTAAAAGTTTCTAAAATATTACTATTTTCATTATTTTGAAAGTTATTACTTAACGTATCGACATTTTCGTGAATATTTGGACAAAAAGCGTTATTTTCCCGACCCCCCAGTAGCTCCCGTGGGATTGCTCAAGTATCGATATTACTTACAGTTTTTAAATACACATTTAGAGAACATTTAGAGTATAAGCGAGGGATGTGTATTTTGAACGTGCGTAAGTACGTACATATAATTATATGGAGGTACCTATAGTCATATAGGCATAATAAAACAAAATAGCTTCACGCTTTTTCCCGCACATCGTAGGCTGAGGAACGTTAGTGTTAAAACACTCCGTTTTCCATTTTCCGCTTAATTTTCGTGATATGTTGAGTACCAGAAATCAGCGCCCCACGATGTCTGTAATTATTCCCCAGGTTGGGATCGAATTTATGACCTCACGTTTACAGTCGAACGTGAACCACTATACCACGACGGAACCGATACTCATAATTCAAATGTATGATATTTAAATTATAAGAAAGCATATTATTGACGTTTAGCTGGTAAAGAAAGCTAACTTATTAGATGTTCTTAGAAAATGAACGATAACATGGAATGGTTGAACAAAAAAATATGAATTCTACAAAAAGCCAAATTCAACAAAAATGTTATTAAAATTTCACTTATGGCTCAAAAGTTGTAAGCTATATTTTACTATAATATATACTATATTAGAACACAGAATGTGCCATATTATGTCATACACAATTCTTAATTATTTCTTGTTGACTACGGAGGCGAAGAAGCTTTTTTTCGCGGCGTTGAGTTCCACTACTCAAAAAAAGCTAGTCCTTGGGATAGATAAACCTCCAAAAGTGATTTTATAAAAGTTATAAAAAAAATTAATATATAAGAACATAAAATTCATAACTATTCTAGGTTAGAATCCTCAAAGAACAGAAGTGGGTAGTTATATTTCCATTTCCAATAAAATTTTCATTGACAAAAAAAATATCACCCACCACAAAATCCTTCCCATCCAACAAAACTAGGATTCGAATCCGCACTCAGGAGCACTCATAACAATTTAATAGTGCTTTATCTAATTGTAATATATAAAGTTAGTTAACAGTTGTTCCACCTTAGCTCACTTGGTTTATGAAATGGTTTAATTGCGAAACTTTCTTACTACGTATATACTCTTGCATACTAGAGGTTGCCGCGACTTCGTTTGCTCTTGTAAGTGAAATGCTTACCCTTTATTATTAAAGGGTACTTTCTGTTAGCTCTATAGTCTGTCTATATGATGTTGGGAGACTAGTTTTTTTTCTCGTGATGATTTTTTTATAATATATTTTTTAAGGTGAGAATATATTTCTGTGAGTTTGAGGCTGTCGTGGCTGGAACTAATTGTAAACGCGTCCGTTGTAGGTTCAAATCCCTCGAAAATAGGAAACCGAGAGTTTTAACACTATTTCTCCCTTATCTAAACGGTTAAAGGCGCGAGAGCGTGACCCTAAAAAAAATTTATAAATAAATTAAACACAATAAAGACTGTTCCGTATGAAAATATATTTCTAGTCGTATTTTTAATACTTACTATTTGTTTGTATATAAAGTTTTTGGTAGACGAAGCTCAACAAGCAATGCCTGGAAATTTTACCGGTGCGTGGGGAACAGAGTGCCTAAACATTTGGATCTCTCTGACTACCCTGCTGATCCGGACAGCGAGAACCCGAAATAAACTGCCACTGTCCAAGATATCTGTTAAAAACCATAAAACAAAAAAAAACCGTTAAATCATTCCTCCTACACCCTAAAAGATACGAAATCGTACATAGATAGATAGATAGATACAGTTTTGATATTATTTTGATAATAACAGCCAAAGGGTTTCGCTAGCTCCGCATCTAGCGAAGGTGAACGGCCCCTTTCACTTTTTAATATTCTTTTTGGGGTGGCGAAATTATAGGGATAGTTTAAGGTATTCAATATACACATACATACATACATATTGACGTATATAGATATAGAAAATTCTGCGTTAACTCATTTAGGGGTGTTTTGTGCATGAAAAATTTAAATGGTGGATGATTTTGGAAGTTTAATTATAATGAAGATGACACAGGGGTTGTTACTTCCAATCTTGAAATGATATTTTGTATTTGAGATTACAAGTATCTATACATACTAATATTATAAGGATTATGAGTTTGTTTGAGAGTCCTAATCTCAGGAACTATTATTTCGAATTGGACTATCAATGTTGTTTTGGATAGTCCATTAACCAGGCTAGGCTATATTACATCACGTAAATTGTTTCGATGTAACCCACTTCGGTCGGGCTTACCTCGGGCACTGAGAATGTGTCATATATAACTTTTAGTTTACTTACTTCTGTTTACAAAGCCGCAGGTATATGAAAGTTTTTAATGAACATATTTAATATTAAAAGGAAAAATTATCTTCTTTTCAAAGTTTCTTATTTCTACTGAAATTTTTTTTAGGATATATCATCTCTATCGTACCTTGGGCCTACATCTTTTAAAAACTGCCTGTTTCAACTTTCAATACATGAAAGGATCGATCCCTTATGAAAGGATTATTAATAATTATTAAAATAATATATTTGTAACTAAAATATTGTATTACCAATATGAAGACAATGTTTTTTTTTACATTCACCTACCTCTTGATAACTTGGCGAAAAGCAAGAAATATTAAATCCTTAAAATCTTATAATTATAATAGTAACCTTTAATTTCCTCTTTCTGCCAAAGCAAAGGGAACCTAATATTAAGACGCTTCGTTTCTCTCCAACTTTCGAGACATTGCGTATGAAGCCTGTATTTGTAAACCGCTCTCAACTATGAGATCGATTTTGAGTGCGATCTTAAGACATCGTCTTAATTCATAGATTATAATGAATGAATGAAAACGGCATCTCGAGATCGATCTCAGAATTGAGCGGTTTATAAATACTACGCACTATAATACGGAAACCCATAACTATCGCGCTTATAGTCAGATCCTGTTGATCCTGACACACTGCGCCACTCCGGCCTCAAATAATAAATATTTTATGCGATTTCATTTAAATTTCACAGGTTCAAATCCTACGTAGTTCAAATTTCCATAATAATTATGCTTTTTTTAAATAAGTACGCGTATATTCGACTATAGCAAAAAACATCTTTTATCAACAAAATTTTACAAATAGTTATATTTAGTTCATTTTAGTCATCACACTAACCTACGTTAATATTTGTCGTCTTGAGCGTGTGCGTGTGTGTGAAATGCGTTACGCGTTGTGCGTGTGTGTGCATGCATTTCGTGAGTTCATTCACCTCGCCAGTTGGGGAAGTTGGGAGTATAGGATGGTATGGAGTAGTAGGGAGTAGAATATTGAATTAAGTGTTTATTTTTATATATATTTTTTAAATTCTCTTGTAAAGTAAAATTTCTTTTCGAAAGGTCAAAATAAAGTAAAATCTGCATTACCTAATGATTTATAATTAAATATAAAGAATAATTTTAAGATACTTTATTGCATTTTATCCTTCATTTTATTCTATCCTTTAAAACATGTGGAAAAAGTCTTATGAATTTCAATCTTGCCCTAGTTATTTGCTAATTTAAAAAATCTAAATTCATAATATTATATTATAGTATTTATCTAAGGGAAGTAGCACAACAATTATAACATATCACTAAATTATTTTCCAAAAACAAACTTAAATTAAAAAAAATGCGTAATAGCGATTCCAAAGCTCCCCAACGCGTCCAATATTTAACCAAGTCGCGGTGCATTTTTGCCACGCACCGCGCGTATGTGTGCCTCACACACAAACTTACAGTGTACACATGTAAGTATACATGTACATATGTATACGTGTGTGTGTACGGGCGCACACTACATAATAATGCGTGAGCTAAACGATTTTTTTGAACCTGCGTCTAGAAAAAAAATCTAGGTATTGCGATGAAGTTTCTTAGGTTACAGACTACATTTTATTTATTATGACTTTGACTACAATTTCTTTTAATAGTATTTTATACACACAAATGATAATATGATGAAGATGGCAAGTGATAGTGATAATATGATATAGCATAATTAAAAGCTATGATGATTTTTTTTACGTAATAGTTTCAAATAAATTATATAATAATTTTAACTATTCGCTCATATACAATAGCAGGGAGGGCAGAGGGTACATAGTGCTAAGACACTCCGATGCTAACTTTCTGCACTATTTTCAAGTAATGGTACGTACTTAACATTGTGCTTTGTCTTGCTACTAGAGCTAGGAAATCAAACTAATTAATTCCCGGGAGTGGAATCCACAAACGTTTCGTTCATAAATTTTACTTATTCATTTATAAACATCTTCTCGTATATAGTCTGATTGCCCTGCTGCACCACGACGGACTCCTTGTAAAATTATTATTTATAAACAACTAGTGGACCCGAACGCGGCTACGCCCGCTTAAACTATACGAATATTTATTAAACATATTTATGAAATTATTTTCAGTTATCAATAGAGAGATGCGTTAAGCAAGCTCATTTTGGGTGACGTTTTCTAACAACAAACATTGCAAATCGTTGCTTAGCAACGATTGTTATTAACATGGCGGAATAAATTGCATGTCAAATTAATAAGTATTTTAATATATTTATATATATCGAAAATAATACAAATATGAGAAAAAAAAGTATCCTATTTCGTAAGTAAAAAGTATCCTATTTCGTAAGTTTCCTATTAGTTCATCCCGAGACCCTCAATTATCTCTATATGAGTATTTTATCACAATTAAATTAGCGGTTTGGCCCTGATTGCGTAAAAGACAGACAGACAGAGTTACTTTCGAATTTATAATATAGGTATGGATTGTTTATTTTTAACGTGATGGTTAAATATATTAAACATAATAATTGTTAATTGAAAATAGCAAAATAAAGAAAGCTGAGTTAATAATTTATATCGAGCTAAATGTAAGAAATGTATGGAAAATTGAGTGGTATGTTATTGTTTTCATACGTATACGGTACGTATTGTAGGTTTTATGTTGATAGACTTTACTAATAAACTACCTATACGAGCTTATAAATCGTCAAATATTTCTTTTATTGTAATCAATCTCCAAGAAAACAATATGCAAAATAATAAACAGACATAAAAATATTTTTATTTATATACCTATTAAAAAGAAACAGATATAAATAAATACTTAGCTATCGAAACACACACGACACAACAAACAACGTAATTTCAATACCGCACGTACCCCAATGAGTACAATAACTATAATTTGTATCCCCATTCTCCTCTGAAAGGGTTGGATATGTAAAAAAATTGTATCATAAATATGTAAAATAATCGTTATCTCATAATCTTTTAGTATTTTTACATTAAATTGCAATAGTAGCGGTAATATCTAGCGGGGGGAAGGAGCCCTCGAGCGTAGGGGGACGGTTTAATACCGAGGAAGACTGCAGGGTTGTCGAATTGTGAATGGATTTTTTGTAAGTTTATATGGGAAAGCGCGGCGTTGAGTTACGCCGCACTTGTTGTTTTAAGGACAGAAAGTGGAGAACGGAGTGTTATATAAATTCTATCTATTAATCCTACTATGAAGAAAGAAGCATGACATTACTGGTATAGACGCGACGGCTGGGAGTTCGATTCCCACTCGAAGGAATTGACTATTTTTAACTTTACTTTCATTTATTCCCTCTAGTAAACAAGGTAAAAATATATAGCTTTACGCTATAATCCGCTCATAGCGGCATAGGCAGCCGTTCCCATTAAAACACCTACGCTCTCCACTAGAGTCTTCATTGTATGTTCAGTGGCGTAACTCAACGCCGCGCTTTGGCTCGTTACCAGAGCGATTAATTGTTTAACCTAGGTACAATTTTTGTACTAAATATAACTGATTTTACTACTAGAGTACTAGTAGTACTACTATAGTACTACTGCAGTACTACGGCTACAGTAGTCGGTGACCCGTGAAAATGAACCAACGTGAAGTGTTCGAAATTTTTTGGCTGAAAAAAATATGTATAAAATAATACACGATAAAATTCGTGAAAAACATTTTTTTGGTTAAACCATAGAAATATTATAAAAATATAGGTATATATTTTTTATTGAAGTGCTTTACGTTTCATTTCTTTTTGTGGAGGAAATTTGGTAATACAATTACAAAAAACAAAAAAGTAAAGATTCCTAAAAATTTTGTTTAATATGAATTTTCTAAAGCTGAACTTAATTTTGCTAAACTAACTCCGTTCTCCACATCCGTACAATTTACTGTGTGATGATTAGTGTAATTCAAAGCCGCCCTTTGTAAAGGATATAGAGAAGATAAAAAAAATCACGCTGTATCCCGCACACAGCAGGGTAGGCAGAGGGAACCTCGTGTTAAAAAACTCTGTGCCCCACTCTCCGCCAAATTATGGAGGCATTGCGTCGAGTGGCGGAATTCAACACCGCGATATATAAAAAAATATATTGAAAGATGCGGAACAGAGAGTCTTACGTCACTACGTTTGCTTTAAGCGGAATATAGCGAAAATCTAAAAAAATATATATTATACACAAAATAATCGAGATTTACTATCCAAAACTATTATAATTCCCTCCACAGGTAACCCTGATATTGGATCTAGCCTAAAACTAGAGTGGTATAAACTAGGGGAGTCCCTTCATTATATTTGGAAGGGTTCCGAACTACTGTAGTGTATATAGAATATAGACATAGAACTCTCTCTGTATTTCACTATTCATTTAGTAGTTTTTGATGGCGGCTGTGGAAATTTTGCGTAATTAAATTTTTAAGAGGCCATTGTTTTTTATGTTGATTGTGTTTCTTTATTTAGATGTGACTAATACATTATAATATTTGTATGGTTATTTCTTTTTAGTGTTGCTTTATCCTATATCCCGTATGTAGCAGGGTTGGCTGAGGGAACCCAGTGTTAAAACACTCCGTGCAATACTTTCCGTTTGCGGAAACTAGCGGCGGATCTTAGCGCATCGCTTTGTTTTGTTATAAGAGTGGGGGAATAAGAATAATTAATTCCTTTTAATAGGAATCGACCTCACAACCGTACATATAAATACTTCTTAAATATATCCTACGTATAGCAGAGAAGGCAGAGGGCACTTGGAAACCTTGTGTTAAGACACTGCGCTCCCATTTACGTACTTCCGTTTCCTTTACGTTTACTTTATAAATAAAATTATATTTAAAAAAAAATTAATATCTTCTGTCTGAAACAGACATTTGAATTGAATATTTGAAAAAAATTAATTAATAGGATACATTTTATCTTGTTTTAAGATAAGAACGAGTTATCGATAGATATTAAATTTTTTAATGAAAAATCAGTAATTATATTTAAATTATTTTATAGACTAAGAGTGGTTGAGTTCGCAATATCTCGACAATTGGGCGTTGCGTGAAGGACGGAGTGTCTTACTAGGTTCCCTCTGTGCATCCTGATATATGCAGGAAAGAGCGTGAAGCTATTTATGAACAAATAACGAAAATATAAATAAAGTTCTCCATATATAATACCTAAAAATTGAACCGAGACTTATCTCTCGTACTATTTAAACAACATATATTTCCAGCTACGACGTCAAAATTCATCACATTACTAGAAATCCGCGATCAAAGCGGGGAAAATTAAAAAAAAATTGAAAGCACCAAACTTAAAATACTCCAGAACAATAGTGCGTCTACCAAAATAGTTTTCAACCCCAAACTAGCGCGATCTATCATAGAAATAAATATAGGTATATGTAGTTACATAGGTCTAATATTTTTTATTATTATTTTTAGTGTTTCACGCAGTAACCCGCATAAACCAGGTTAGACAGAGAAAACTTAGCGTTAAGACACTCCGTTCTCTATTTTCTGTTGAATTTTCGAGATATTTCGTGTTGATGGGCGGAAGTGAATGCCGCGTGTTGCCTTGTTACCAGTGTAAGGAAATGAAAACATTAACTATTACATACCAAGTGGAACCCACAGTCGTCGCTGACTGCACCACTGCGCCACCGCGGTCTACGTTCTGTCTATTTAATGCCGATTTAGGGTGCCTACCCCATAGGGTGGTATGGTGTTCCAATTAGTGAACCTGACTAATTGTCAAGGTAGACTCTATATTAATGAATTCTCGAATGTTCCTCGAAATTTGTTTGATGAACTCCTTAAAGAATTTAGCACTTTAATACACAGAAAGAGAGTCGTCTGGCTCTTGTTTTTGATTGTGATTTTTCATTTAAAATTATAATTTTGTTTATACAATAGTGCTAGTGCGACGCTAAGGTTAATTTGTATGGCACTTTCACAAAACTATAAATGTGAGGTCGATATGTTAATGTCTTACTTAACTTTATACGGGGTTATCCATGTAGGTATTGTTAGGGGTCGTTATAGCGGATTCTAATTTAGAATCTAGATCTAAATTAAAATACTATATATCTTTGTAAGTTTGCTTTTTCCTACGGTTTCGCCTTTGTAGTTAAATGCAAACAAAAATATATGTATTCTAAGTAGGTACCAGGATTTAGCCTATATATAACCTTAATTATACTACATACAGTAAATACTTTTTATTTAACTTCACGCTTTACCCCCTGGTGCGGTAGTTACAGTCGACAGAGCTCCAACCGTTACGATCGCCTCTTGTTCGTCGTCCACTGTCATCAACTTCTTCATACATGCCCTTCGGAATGTCCTCATGCTTGTAACGTGACCTTCCTCCAGTATCATCGATACCGTGTTGTCTAAGGTTAAATTCTTCCCCCTCTTGCTGTATGAGCATTTACCAGGGTAGGCACAGGAAATCTAGTGTTAAAACACTCCGTGTCCCACTCTTATGCTATTTAACTCGTAAAGCATGAAAATACATTGCGAGTTGAATGGTGGAACTCAACGCTGCGCTTTACCTCGACACTAGAAAGTAGAAATAAAAATATACATTTAAATAAACATTTAATTTCCTAAAATGGCGATTGAACCCACAACTGTCACGTATACGGTCGCACTTTCAGCCCTTGCGTCACGACTGGCCTAATGTAATGTAATAAAAAAAATATAATTGATCGTATTTGTCAACTGTCAATGAATTTCCCTCGTAGTACATAGAATAGAGTCAAAAACATATATTAATTTACAATTAATTAATGACTTAAAGGCTTAATTTAAAAATGACTTCAGTAAGAATAGAGAATAAACACAAAATGCTTTTGGACAAACTTTTATATGACTCAGGTCTAGAATGTGTTAGATCTGTGGAAGAGTCACATGGAACTACATCTGAATCTGAGGAAATGGAAATAAAAGGCGTAGTATATAATTTCACTTCTTTTTGAAGCCCGTGGCAAAGCATTTGTATGGGAAAGCGACGGTTGTGAGTTCGATTCCCACTGGGTTAATGAATGAGTTTCATTTTCTCCTTCTGGTAAAAGGACAAATCGACAATCACTGCATACCACGCTGTCTCGATAATTGGATGGAAAGATAGAGTATGCTATGCTATGTAGAGAAATGCTGACTATTCTTGATAGTTGTTGGTTTAGTTCCCAGTTAGGCAAATATCTACCTAAATATGAATATTTTAAACATTTTCATTTCCTCATCTTAGATCTAAATGTTTCATAGTAAAAGTCAGGCGTTAAATTTCACCATCTATGGATATGGAAAGTGTTATTATTATCTAAGCTTACTTTATACAATTTTTGAAGGATTCACTTTTTCAATCTTACAAGTTTTGAATCTTGATCATCATGTTAAATTTTATTTTTTCTTTTCTAGAAGAAACAATAGTTCCAGAAGAAGAGCATTTAGAAGAAGCCGTGGGAGAAGAAACAAGAACTCCATCCATAGAGGAGTCTATTGAAAAGCTACCACACATATTTCCAACTCCATCGCTAAGAAAACTCCTACCGGACAGCGTCAGAGAAATACAAGAATATAACAAAATACATGTTTTACCAGAAGAATTTAGAACAGACATCGATCCTACTATGATACCAAAAATAGAAACAACTCCTCATCAGAAATATATTGACATATTAGGGGAAATCACAGGATGTAAAGATTATAAGAAAAGTTTGGCCGAATTCTGGTTTTTAGATACTTTGGCCAACCTGTTGAGAAGGGCTCAAAGTGATGATTTGAGTAGACGTTAGTATTATTTGCTTGATAGAATAATGGCCCAAACAATAATGTGAATTCATAAAATCCCTACATTAATTCATGTCAATAAATCCTAATAATTCGGTGGAAAGTGGGGAACGGAGTATTTTAACACGAGATTCCCTCTGCTTATCCTGCTGTGTGCGGGATACAGCATGAAGCTGATTTTTTATTTAATAAATCCTAACACTCAGTCCATGAATGTGTGCACTTGTGTACCTATCTATATATGTAATAACACGAACAAGCATAATATAGACAATATCATGTACCCACCCATAAATATAAAATCAAAAGAAAACTATATTAAAAATAGCAAACCTGCTAAACACGATCTAAAAAGTCTAAGATGACATCGATCTTTTATTTCATATTTTACTACGTTTTTGCTGCGGTCTCGCCGTCGCGGTTAAATGGAAATAACTAATATTTGAGCATGATCTATGTCATAATACATCGAAATGACGTAACGTGGTCTAGTCTACGTCCATAGCCTTCTTCGATAAATGACCATTCCAATACAAGCATTTTTCTATTTTAGTCTATAGTTCTTGAGCTTAGCAGGTTCATCCAAACAAACTCTTCGGCTTTTTAATATAGGGATAGTTTTTTTTTTCATATTATTTTCTTTCACGCTTGCAGCATCTCAAGCGATACTAATCCTGTGGTTTTGCGAGTGGATGAAGGAAATACAACACTTTGATGCGGCGGATAGGCGACGCATGATGAAACGTTTTGAAGTAGGATACCTATCTTATATATATTTTTGTTAATTTTAATTTCTTTATCAGACCTAGTCTAGTCTAGTCTAGACTTTAGATATGATAAGGAAAATAAGCTGATGTCATTAGCTAGTCATGTGTATGACATGTCCGCATAGGTATAGTGGGATAGGCTGAGAAAATTCAGAGTTAAGACATGTTGTTCCCCACTTTTCACCCAATTTTTCGCAATATTTCATGTTGAGAGGCGGTGCTCTATTCTGTGCATCGTTTTGTTTACTAGACCGGAGAAAGTAATAAATTCTCTGAGTAGGAATTGGGCGAACGGGCTCGGGCGGAATAATAAGACGATTTTCATGTACAACTGAACCACCACACGTGTTCAAGTGTTTCGGAAGTCGGGAGCTAAGTAAGCTTAGCCTTACCCTACACTAAGGACACCTAGTGTGAAAACAATAACTTCTTTCCGACCGTCAACCAGGAAAACATGGTGTCAGCAGCTATATTCGTTGAAGAAGAGAACTATCTACCCACACCTGCTCAAGTGCAAGTTTACTACAAGTCAGAAGAAGAAGTAAGAAAAAGTGTTTCCCAAACTATGCCCAAATCAAAACAGTTGGTGACCTTCGAGCACGCCGCCTATGAGTGCTCAATGGTGGATTTAACCTGCATATTACATTATATATTTGATTTGTAAGTAATATTTTTGTACGGAGTTCAATAGTGTCTGATGGATGAATGGAGGAACTTAACGCCGCGCCTTGTCTTGTCTTATTACTGGTGCTGTGTCACCGCGGTACGACGGCCTTTATAACAGCTCGACCATAATTTCAAAAAGTGCAAATACGTCATTGTTGCACCAAACATGACAATTTTAATTGGCGATACAGATAATGCACTCAATAAAGTAAAACGTTTTAAAAATATGTATTTTCTCTATCAAAAACTAAAATTAAAAAAATATTAAACCCGCTGAATTGAGATTGAAAAGGCTTTGATAATTTTCCGTTATTTTCACCCCCGTAACGAACCCATTCGCGGCCGGCATTCGGTTGCGTTACGTTAATTCCACTTAATAGATTGATAATTAATTTACGTGCAATTAGTGCGATTATTGGAGTTTTTTTTCGGTCGGACGGTTCAGTTGGTGGTTGCGGGTTCGATTCTCATCGGGTTACAGGTACAGGTTAGTTTTTAGCTTCACGCTCTATCAAGTATTTAGCACGTTAAGATAGATCGGACTTAGTGTTAATGTCTGTTCCCACGCAACGCCCAATTTTCAGGACATTGTGTATTGAGTGGAAGAACTCATGGCTACACTATGTCTTGGTTCTGGTAACAAACTACTAACTTATGGTTTCCCAGATCTAGCTAGACAAAGGTTAGATTTCGTCACCCATCACTATTCTTAATAATCTAATACTAGATCATCTTTGCATACCAAAAAAATATTCTTTGATTTTTAAGTTTTTTACGTTTTTTTTATATTTATTTTTTAGCTGCACGATGTATCCTGAACCTGAAAGCCTAGTGTTAAGACACTTGCGATCCCAACTTCACGAATTCTGGTGGATTTATGTCTCTAATAAAAATCTACATAATACTAAATACTCCAAATCTCTAAATAACAAATTAATTTACTTACAGGTTTAGCTCAGATTATCAATTTGATTTAGTTCGATCGATATTCACTTTTACACCAGACTATACGTTAATCGATGGCCCCTTCCAAATGCGCCAACCTAAGAGTATGTGGGCGCCTTTGAAGCCCAAGGCAAAGAAAGAAAAATCCCTCAAACCGGAAAAGCCAACTGGTAAAGGAAAGAAGAAGGAACCGGATAATGAAGAATATTTAGCTCTTATGGAGGTGGGTGCTAATTATACTCGTAGGTTTAATTAATCGTTATAAAAAGAAAGAACAAAAGCATTTTTACATTGTAGGGTAGGCAGAGAGAACTTAGTGTTAAGATATTCCGTTTCCTACGCACAGCCATATTTTTGAAACATTGTATGTTGAGTGAGAGCGGAGAAAAGAAATTAAATAATATCCTGTGTGGGAACCGAAGGTACAAACGTTGTGTACCTATACAGAAAGTCCTTCTGCGCCACGATGCCTCTTTCTGTTTATATTTATAAATAACGATTTTTAATTACTTACTCCGTTCTCTACTTTCCGCTTAATTTTCCATATAATATGTTGAGTGGTTGAACTTAACGCCGCGTTCTTTCTTCTTACCAGAAATTAAAATAATGCATTTCCCGGAATGGGAACTGAACCCACAATCATCTTGTTTATAGTTAGACGGTATGCCGGACTCATAACCAACTATTTAAATTATTATTTTCTTAAATCAGCTCCGAGCGCGTGATGAGAAAGAACAAGATGAGAAGGAGGAAAAGGATCGTGATTCGTGGAATCTTCGGTCCCACATCCTTCCCTTAACACTGGCTGCTGACGATGACTTCTTCAATAAGTACTGGCCACCACCACCACCTGAACCTGAACCTATAGAAGAAGAGGTCAAGGGGAAGAAGAAAGATAAGAAAAAAAAGTAGACTTATGTAGATACATTTTTACATAATGGCTGAAGCTGAAGCTAAAAAAATAACTTACACAAAATAATGACAAAAATGAAATAAAAACTTAACATCTGGATAATTTTTAATTAGGAAATTCTTTATACTATTTGAAAGTAGGTATTTCAAGCGAGCCATTCATTCGTTTCGTCTCGTTCACTTCTTAAATTCACATTTACAAACAAAAGTGTCGTTCTTTATACCCGTTAGGATATCGCGGGGGAATGGCGGAATCCCCGCGAATTTGACTTCATTAAATTTTTAATGACATTTTCTGTGGTCGAGACGTTCTGATTGTAATCGCGACGGTAGTGAGTTCGATTAACACTTGAGAGAAATTATTATATTTTTTTTCTCTGTTAGACAAATCACGGTGCTAAATTTTACCTTACAACACATAATGTCTCGAAAATTCGACGGTTCGTGGAAAACGGAGTGTCCTAATATAAGGTTCCCTTATCCTTCCCTATCTATCTATAATAGTTTTTGTTTACTTCGTAGATTCTTTCTGAAATCAAATATCTACTCATTTAAATATATCCTAATAAAAATATTACTAAAGGCTTACTTTTGTAAAAGAAGTCACATTTAATTTATCTTAATAATAGAGATTATGTATGGATTAGTCGAAGAGTCAAGGGTTCCAACCCGTCAGCAAATTTAGTGTGATTTTTTTAAATGTGATGGAGTTTGAAACAAAATAATCAAAAATATGAAAAACCTCAAATTAAATCTGCGCAGCCATTTTATCTATAATTCGCCCTGAAGGCAGCCACGAGTCACGACTGGTCGACCATACTATATCTTTCATATCTTTCATCATCTTTTGCCCAAATTCGAGACATTCAATACATATAAAATAATATTCTACGGAACCAAATAGTTATATAATACTATATGTTGTTAGGTATATTATAACACTCGTATGTCAGCGTAAGTAGTAGAGTGCGTTCTAGTAATGTAATTAACGGGGTGGCAAGTCGAGGGCGTGGGGATCTTCGAAAGTATAAACGAATTTGGTTATACGCATGGCGGTCGCGATTTTTGAGTTTTGAGACGAAAAGTGCTGTTTTTTTTCATGTAGGTAAGTATATAGTTTTACTAGTCGTGTTTTGTGGCGTTGGTTGTGTTTTTTTTATTTAAGTACTATATAAATTTTATATATTTTGTAAAATAAACGAATAGTGTGTATTAGTTAATACACTCCGTACACTTTACACACAACTTACAGGAATTTGGTCTTCGTCTACCAGAGTAGGAAATTAAAAAATAATTGCCCAAGTTTGGATCGACTCCGCAAAAATCCCGTTTACATTCAGATGCTGCCTAATGATAATGTTGAGATGACGTTTTAATTCATATATAGATATTCTATGAATGAAAACTGCATCTTAAGATCAATGAAAGTCTTGAGAGCGATTTATAAATCCAACCTTGGATTTAACCTTATATCCATTTGACCAAAAAAGCATAACTGCAGGTAAAAGATAGTTATAAATTAAAAAAACTAAAATAGTTATGAATTCTTTAATTAGCTAATTACCGACATGTAATAATACAATGAAAAAGAATATCACATATATCTATATATTACATGGAACAGGGCCAAATATTTACATATTAAGAAAAATACTAAATATTGAAAAAAAAAATCGAATTAAAAATAACAATGGCTTATTGACTACAATAAAAAGTATGAAATATCTTTGGAACAGAAGATTTAATAAATTTAAAAGAACAGGTAATGTGTAAAAATATGCATTATAAACTGCCACAGAATGTAAATTGATTAGTAAATGCAATAGACAATTTAAGACAACGACATACATATATTACTTAAACCTATCGACTAAATGTATTTACAGAATATTAATTAAAGTTAATTTCTATAATTGTTAATAGAAATCATGCCTTAGATATATGTACTAAAAACTGGATAGATTAAAAAATATTATTTGTATATTGCATCCATTTAAAAGTACTGTTATGTCTATTGGAAATCATTGCTTTGACTGAGGTTTGACCCCACAGACATCGCAAAAATAGAAAAGTATTTTTTTATTAACATGTAACGAAAAATTACTTTTCGATTAAACAGAATCCCTTTTTTCAAGGAAAATGCTTTATGGAGGAAATGAAATAATAAAAAATCATAATGTAACAACTGAATGTATGTTTGTTACAGTAAAAGCATTGATGATTAAACAACATATGAGCAAAAGAAATACTACTTTTCTTGGACAAAATAAAATCATTATACAAGGTGGAAGAGGCAGCGCTTCTTTTATTGAAACTGCATAAAGGGTAATATATTTCAAACCCACACCTAAGAAATTAATCCAGATACCTCAACAGTTTGGACGTAGGATTTTTTTTTCATTTCACGATTTTTATCCATACCTGTATTTCGAGTGACGCACACATACGTGTGCGACGTTGTGGTTTGACAGGTAAGTGTGTGCGTGCTTATGTTATACTTTACAAGTGGCGTTTTATTTTCAAACGATAATTTTATTATTTATTTTGTTTGAAAAAATATTTTTTTCATTTTTGGGAATTATTTTTTTTCCGAATTATATTAGACTTTTATAGAGTAGTTAAAACTGTGGTTTCATTTAAAGTGGTGCTGACAATTCCACCCTGTATATTAGTAAATATCAATATTATAATATATAAGCAAGCATTCTTTCTAAAAACATTACAATTAAAATGTTTACACTAAGATTATTTGGTATTCATAATAAAGTAAATGTAAAAAAAATCTAATATTTTTACCAAATTGTCTAAATCACAATTCAATGTGGAAACATTTATGTTTGTATAACATAAACAAAACAAAATGCTGGCTCTTAGACTATTAAAAGTATGTATATTAAGAAAAATAGCCAGGAATGTTAACTTTTAAATATAAATTCATTCATAAGGAATGTATCACATTGTTATATTTTACAACGAAATCCTTGTCTCCTGAAAAAAGTGACATAGGTTAAAAAAAAAGTTACATTTTTTTTTAATTACACTAAGAAAAGATTATGTAAATACATAGACACTTATTTAAAATATATAAAAATTGATTAATTTTGTATTATGTATGTAAAAGCATTGACTTTTCTGTTATCACTCACGTATTATTAAAATGTATTTGAAATCGAAAACTAACTTTATAATAAATGCTTAAAATGCACCATAATCAACTAGAATAATAAAAAAAATTATACAAATTAGAAAAAAGAAATTTATTTGTCAGTTTTGCACTATACCCCACATGAAACATAGCAAAGCAAATATATACTCAGCTTTCCTTTCAAATCAGACGTTTGAATCGCGGAACTAAATCACGCACTTTCGCACTATAGCGGTGAAACGAAAATAATTGTTTCCCTTGAATGGGGATTGCACTCACAACATAAAATTATTGTTATATCTTTGTTAACAAGTTAATTTACAATTATGCATAGATTTATTTATTAGAGTCTTGGAAGAATAATTTTAGTACTATAATTATTAATATAACTACTAAATTATTATGTACAATATTAATATTTAAAATAGCTGCTAAGATACATGGCAGTGGTTAAACATGGAATTATTAATTTATGAAAAAAAGTTTTCAAAATTTGAAATATTTTCAAAATTTATTATATATGTTTTTCGAGACGTTACATGTTGAATGGCGAAACTAAACGCCGTGCCAACAACAAATATTTAAAAATCTAAGTTGAATAAAATATTTTGAATTAGTTTTAAGTTACGTAAGAAACAACTAATTTTGGAAATATTTCGGAAATAAAATAAATATTTTTTATACAAGCCCCTCTGTAATAAATATTTTAAAGGAGCTTGTATAACAATTGTTATAATTATAAGAACTTATTCTTATATTATGACGATTTCTTAGATTATGAATTCCAAATAGGAATTCATTAATGCTAAAAACTATGGAAATATTGTTATAATATATTATAATAACCTTGAATAATATCATTTTAATACAAGAGTACCAATATGACATTTTGAGAAACCAATAATATTGAGACTATTAGCTATAAGAAAATGGAAGTTTATAAAAACAAAATGCTGTCTATATTTACTTAATAAAAAAACCAATCGAGTGCAAGTCGAGACTGACAGACAGACAAGAAAGTGATCATAAAATGTTTCCGTTTTTTTATTTCAAAGTTCCAAATTTAAAAAGAATTCTGTCCAACAAAATTACGTCCATTTTTTTGTATATAAATTATGTTTCTAACTCAGATTAAATACATAATAAATGTGTCTTTATATCTCAATTCATTACTTAAACAAATAAAAAAAGTATTTAATTTTCATAATGTATATAAATAAGGAATATTTCAGTCTTGAAATAGACATTTGAGGCTGTCATCTACTAACATGGTTTAATTTTAAATTTGTTTTTTTATTATTAACCAAGCAAAGGCAAATTTTTCCCGCCATATTTATGATTTTAGCCGAAATGCACATACAATAAAATATACATATACAATAAAATCTAGAAATTTTAAGTTTTATTTTCATAAGATTTAAAAATTGAAATGCAGATATTTATACAAAATTTCATATATTTTATAAAAGAGAAAAATCTACATCTTGTGTTTTGTCTAAAATTATATTAGATCTTTTAAAAATATAATAACATAAATACAATTTCTTTATATTTCTTGGTTTGACCACTTGTGCTGACAGCCTCATAGCACTACTGCAAAATATAACTAACTATAACTATAACTTAGTTGAGCCATTTACATACATTCGGCAAAATAACTATATTATAAATAAGATTAATATGATAATTACAGGAATGTAATATTATCTGTATTTCTATTGAAAAGTGGGAATGGAACCCAAATCTACCTCATTTACAATTGTTTACACTGCCTCACATTAGCTTTATGCAATGTATATCAGGGGAACCTAGTATTGAGACACTTCATTCCCCATTTTCCATTAAAATTTGAGACATTGCCTGTTAAGTAACGGAACTTACCACCGCGGTATGTGTAATTAGAGTACCTATATAAAAATAATTCTTTCCACCAAGTACTCACTCAGGAGAAAGAATTATTGAACCCACAACTACAACCATAGCACCTACCTACATACCTTAGATTAATTTTTAATAGTAACACAGATAATACTCATTAATTAAAAATTATTTAAATAAATGCACCTGTATGTGACTGAGAAGCTTTATTTATTAAGATAAGAAAAAAATAATAGCTTGAATTTGCAAGACCTCAAAGGAGTAAAAAGTTTAATAAAAAAAAAAATATTATTTTTTTCTTATAATAATTAAATTTTGATTAAATCAATCAATGTCAATGTCATGATGACAAATATTTTATATAGTTATATAAGGGCCAATTTTTTTTATGAAAATTTTTGCTTATTAACATAATTTTAAAAAATCAAATCCTCTATATATTTATGTTTCTTAAAAATATTTTTATGCAAATTTTATCTTAAATAAAAGATGTTCCATTTTAGTTATTTATTTTGACAACTGTTAGAAATCTATATAATTTTTATATATACTAAAATTAGCACACATTGTATACTTGAGGTAGAAAAAATTCAACTCATATGATTGGAATTTTTTCTAGCTCTATTTCTACTTATAGTTTGTATTAAAAAATAAAAAATAATACCTCCCATCTCGAACCTAACACATCATCATGGCACAAATTAAATCACTAAGTCACTAAGTCAATATCATTGGTATTTGATAGCACAGATCTTAACTCTCTATATGTGGGAGAGATCCCACACAAAATACTATCACTGTGTCACTGAGTCACCATAACGTTTACATGTGTAAAGTTGGTACCGCGTGAGTAGCCGGTTCTAATCCGGGCTACAGCAGCGCGCGCCTACACTCGTCTCTGTAGGCGCCCGCTGAACCCCTGTTTCATGTTTGCCATCTGTAATATTAAATTATAAATGGTAAATAAATATAATAATAATAACAAATAACAAACAATTATAACAATTTATATTTAAAAATATAAAATTTATTACTTTTATATACTAAAAGTATATATTTTCTAAGAGACGTTGAAACGGCGGACGTCCGTTAGTCTCCTTCAATAGGCTAGTTCCTAATCCACCCTATTTTCCATAGTTTCCGCCTATTACCTGGTGAACATCTCTGGGCAATGGACTGTGGTTACTCAGAGATGGATCCTCGATTATAAGCCACATTAAAAAAAATACATTCTCTAAGAGGCCTCTACATATTGGACCTGTGTCTCAAACGTGCTTGACCATTTTATGATTGCGGGTTCAACTATACAAGTTCACGCCGTATCTCGCTAAGTAGGACAGGCAGTGATAATCTGAAAAGGGCCTATATAAGTGTCTGGACACTAGATTCTTTTTAGTTACCGTGCTGTGCGGGAAACAGAGTGAAATTCTAATCAATGAAAATGTGGTGAAGCAGATAATAACTTTTAAATGCACCAGGGCGGCGGTTGTTATTGAAATAGTTTTTCTAATATATAAAAGATGGCGCTAGTATAAGTAAGTAGGTGTTTTGAATATATTTCTTTATAGTATTAATAGATGGCGTGATTTTATAAAGTATGTTGTAATATTTTATTTTCGGCTTCTTGCTGTACTTGCACATGCAGCAGGGTAGGCAGAGTGAAGAATCTGGGAAACTAGTATTAACACTTCCTTGTCCACTTCTCACCAAATTCTGCGTGTTGAGTGGCGGAACAAAGCAAAGCGCGGCGTTGTGCTCCGCCACTCAACAAGAAGCAAGAACTGGGCGGTAAGTGGGGAACGG
This sequence comes from Heliconius cydno galanthus, assembly GCA_036379175.1. NCBI lineage: Eukaryota > Metazoa > Arthropoda > Insecta > Lepidoptera > Nymphalidae > Heliconius > Heliconius cydno. The sequence continues at coordinate 608,868 of JAKRZM010000836.1, forward strand.
AGGAATATTACACTAAATTCCCCTATTTTACTAAATAAAAACAAAAAGAATAATAATCACCTGGCCTTCTGCAACTCAATCTGTCCCTCCAAAGTCTTTGCCAAGTATATAACAAACAACTGTGAGAGGGCCACTCCCAGAGCCACTGACGCTATGGTATACAGGTTCCTTTCCGCCCACGACCTCACTATTTCTATGCATCCGCTTGTCCAAACTCGCTTACTCGCTTCTGCTACCTGCAAAACATGAAATTAAAAGATTTTATAGTTTTGTTAAACAAATATATTTGATTTAAAGGAAAGGAAGGAAAACTGTCATCACCATGTTGCAATTATAAAAGTTAATATGACTTTGGTAAGCAGAGGGAACCCAGTAGTGGTGTCTCACTCTGTTCCAAGCATGTTCACCAGAACACGCTTGGAACAGAGTGAGACACCACTAATAATAGCTGGATTGGGTTTCTAATTTATTTATACTTTTTAAAATGTTTTTATTATTTTTTTTTTTTTTAAATGATATTTTTCATAATTATTTTGAAAATGTATTCTCGTTTACAAGTAGGTATATATGATTGTGCCATAGCACAAGAAAATACTCTAAATAAAAGAAATAACCTAAAAAAATCAAACGCATGGTACACAAAAGAACGACCGAAAAATAATGCATGTGTAACGCTAGGCACGAGGACGTGTCAGTTTTGCCGGAACGGTGAAGAAGCAAATAATTTAAAATGTCAATATAAACAAATACTTACAGGAAAATTCTGAACACCGTAACCGCACATTATATTAACCAAACCGGAGCTTATATCCGTTGCGTTAATGCAGCAGGAGAATGGAACACCGCACTTTTCCACAGAGGGCGAAGTGCAGTTGAAATATTCATTTTTTGACCAGTCCATGTATCCGTCTGATGTTAGACCGCAGCAATGGAACTAAAATAAATAAATTAACATGTTATTTTTATCATATATTTTAATTTTCATGTATATCAGGTATAGGATAAGGAGAGAGAACCTTGTGTAAAGAGTTAAGTAAATAAGAACTCAAATCCGCAATTTGTCGCAGCTCTAGTATGTGACAAAATGCAGCGTTGAGTTCAACTATCATGTTTATCATCAGATGCAACATAATATAGCTCTAAAAAAATTGGTTAATATATTTTTACCTACATTCATTTGCATTTAAGAGATAGACTCATATAATCTAATGATATTACGAAGCCATTTATATATTCTTCAATTGAAACGCTCAATGGAAGTCATCAGAATCATTCAAAGGAATATGCTCAAAAAAGCCTATTATTAGTTTATTTATTTTATAAATAATATTATTATTTATATTATTTATAATTAGTTTAATATAATATTTTTTTTGTTTAATTAGTATTTTTCCTTCTTTTTAAATCTTGCAAAGTCCGTCGTTTTCGTCTTATCAAAAGCAAATATCCGATATTTTTCAGAAACAAACTATATTGAAAACATTCCACTCCTAACTATTCATTCATATTTCAAAACAAAGCTTACATCACTTTGGGCGTAGTCAATGAAATTCTGCAAATCTGGATCATCTCTGTAGGCGTGAACTACTCTTTCCGTAAAACTTTGCTCCACGAAACCATGTAAAGACCTTGGAAAGACAAAACCGCATACTGCTCCACCCATTTCAACTAGAAATAGTATCAGAAGGCAGAGGGAATACTGAAAGACGAGAAAAAATATTGTTAAGCATAGTACGGTCGATGTGTCTTGGCCGCCATGAAGTTAGCTATGGATGGCTGCGCAAATTGGATGCTAGGATTTTTCTTATTTTAGGTAATTTTATATTGGTATATAGTAGACAAAAAATATCTAATAAAAAATAAAACAATTTTAGCTTATCATAAAATGACCAATTCTTAAATAAACAATTAATAAAATCAACAATTACTGCTTTATAATCTATAACCTAACAACAAATAACTTACACAAAAATACTTACAAATTTAAGTAAACACGTATTTTCTCGCAACGCCCCTATGCATCCCGCGAAACTGACAACGAACACCACACCACCGAGCAACGCGATGAGTAAACTTATGTTCAACATGAGATCATATACTGTTTCCAGCTAAAAACACAGAAAAAGTCTATGTTATATTATTAGTAAAGACTAATATTATAAAGGTAAAGAATTTGTTTAGTAAAAAACTCTTATCTCAGAAACTATTTTTTTAGGTTTTTTTTTATGTTGTCTTTTGTGTTGAATAGTCTATTTATATATACAACAGCACAGTCTGAGTTATCTCAGGTCCTTAGGATGTGTCATACACATCTTTTAGTTATTTTATTTGACAACAGGGCGAAGGATAATTCTAAGTTTAATTAAAAGTATTGTGGCCAGACGCGCAGGCGGAGTGAGTTCAATCTCCACTCGGGATAGTGAACAATTTTTATTTAATGCATGTTGAATGAGAAAAACAATGAAAAGTTCAATTTTAGTTATTTGCCAGGTTGTCCTTTCTAACTTGGCTAATTTTTTATAAAAAAATAGTACAAAATATCCATATCACTTTGTGTGATTTGTATCACAATACGAAAGCAAATTAAACTTGAGAAAAAAAGAATATATCCTCATGATATTATTATTGTCCTCATTATTTCTTAATGAAAGAGTTTAATTTTATTTTAAAATAGTTATATATGTACTAGCTTTTATTGATAAACAAGGAAAACCTAAAATGATTTTTATACCCTTAATAAAATTTTACCATTTATTATCAGCAAGCACATTGTGTGTTATACAAAAAGGTCAAATACAGTTTATTACGGTGTTACTGCTAAAAAGCAAATTTAAATGATTGCTGTTATCTTTATGTGGGAAATATTAATTTTAAATATGGTTATGTTATCACTTATTATATCATCGTATTTCCCTTGTTTATGTAGCAAAGAATTTTAGCTTATAAAAAACCCGCATATAGCAGGGTACACTGCTCTCTGTGTAAAACCTAATATAATTAAATTGTTATTCTACATTAAGGAAAGTAATTTATTTTTTGAATACATGTCAAAAACTTTGTAGCAGGAGCCAAGCTTCTTGGATATCACCCTAGTATTTTCCAGCTAAATATATGAGATGTTTTTATACCTACTTAGGCTAATATTGTTAAATGTTATAATAAACATGTTCCCACAATCTTATTAGAGCATGAAACAAAATGTCCATAATAAATATTAACAATGTGCATTGTTTTTAAAATGTTAACGATATAGTGATGAGATTGTAATGGGGTTGTTTCTGCTTACTTTGAATAAAATAAGACTTATAAAGAAAAAAAAAAAGTGTATTTAAAATATATTATTAGCAAATATATATAGAAGATAATGAAATTAAACAACATATTTTTTCTCTCTAAGACATTGCACATTAAGGAGCGGGACTAAACATCACACTTTGTACTATCAGTGTGATAGTGTGAAAAAATATGAAATAAATCAACACACTTCTATATGAAAACGAAAAAATAATATTTTTTAAATTATAAGCAACTTCAAGAAGCTTTATTATTAAATTCATACATATTTAAACAGTAAATATTCCTGGCATAATAAATAAGTTATTTTAAGTTTTTGTAGATTACCTTAATTAATCCTGTAGCTTGCCATTTGTCAATAAATGCATAGAGTCCGACACCTATCAACAAGCCTCCTAGTAACTGAAACACATAAATTAAAAGTTAGATTACATATATATTTTTAAATTCATACATTTTATTTAAATGTAAGGATTAATTATTTATTGTTACTCAGATTCTTGTTTGTTTGAGTAGGAATAAACCCATGCCTGTCTTATTTTTAAACATTCCATGTTGAGCTGCAAAATTTTGTAACTACTTTTAATTAATATTTAATCAAACTATAAATTAAGGTACAAGTTTTGATTCCTATTTTATATTTATATTGTTATTTAAATTAAATATATAAATAAAAGTTTAAACATAAAATCAGAATCTTATAAAAGTGAGAATATTTCCGATTATTACAGTAAATTAAGTTTTGTTTATTTTGATGTTAAATTGTGATTGTACGAGTCATTTTAGGTACTAAAAATAGACTGATGTGATGATGCATACATCTTTGTGTTGGTACGGCTTATTTTTTATTTTTTATCTTTACTGGGTAGGCCTCTGCCTACCAGCACCCATTGTCAAGACACTCCATTCTCCACCTTCTACCCAAATTTGACATTTTACATAGTGAGTTGTGGAAGTAAAAGCCACAATTTGACTAACTAAAGCAGGGAGATGAAAATTAATTTCAACAATTGGGGATTGAATACACCCACTACTATACATTGTATATTATTCAAATGCTATATTTTGTCACAGTTGTCATAACTCAGTTTGAATATACAAAAATAGCAACTTAATATGTAATTTTAAATAAATGATGAATAAGAAAAAAGAGATTTTTAGTTGCAAAACAATTCTCAAGCAATATTCTCCACATTTAATAAATTCATATTTAAGACAAAGAAATATAAATCTGAGCTCAACTAAAATAAATGATTCACACTTCCAATAACTCACTTTATTTTTTCTTTTTATATGTATATTGCTTGTTTTTTTCTGTGACAAGTAGTCGTATCTCAATAAAATATTTCTATAGTATATATTATAAAAATAACAGGTTTGACTTTTAAATCATTTGCCATAAAAATAATTTAGAATTGAAAAAGGTAGTTTAGTAATTTTGCCAACGGAAACGACTAGCCAGACAATACTTTTATATATATACACATTCATATGCGTAATCTAACATCCATCGCTCAAACAATGCCATGATTCACACACAACAAAGTGAAAATTGAAACATTCTCACAATAGGCTAACACGAAAAACTATAACAATGAAACAATTTCTTTTTTCACATATAAATTTAGAATAAAAGTAATACTCACCCAAAAAATAAAATTCAAAACAAAAATCATATATTTCACGCAGCCACTAACGTATGTAAAGTTGGGTCCTCTCCGCCGATGCATTTTGGGATACGGCTCCATTGTTTAAAATCCGTTATGAAAATTAAAAATATATTCAATAATAAAACGATTAGATTTAATGGTTTTATAAAAGAATAACGCTGTTTTAGCTAGCGATGAGTAATTCAATATACATGTATCCGTCTGTCTCCCGTCAACTCTGAGCATAGACTAACGTTCAATTCAAAGAGTGGGACGGAGCTTAAACTTTTTAAATTTCAAATCATAGAGTAAATATTTTTTTTCATTATTTATACTAAACTAAATTGTATTAATTGTTATTTTAACAATTTTCACTTGCTGATAAAAAGAAATGAAAGTTTAAAATAAAATACTCATCAAACAAGTTACTAAAACTGCACGCTTTTCCATATTGACACTTTTTTTATTCATTGTTTTCCAAGCTTATGTATACTCTTTAGCTGACCGATGTGTGGGATTTACTCTCTTTAATGTTTTGCGTACTGCAGTTTCTTGTCCAGTGTGAAACGTGAAATTGAGTGAAAAATAATACCCATACTCAGCATCGTCATACAATGAAGGTACTGGATAGTCTATTTTGTACTCTGTTGATGATATCAGGAGAGTGGAATAATGATTCACTCCAAAGAAATCAGATGTACCCCGAATAAATTTCTTTTCTTTCTCTGTAAATTGTGGCATACGAGATTTAGCGTAGCCTTGTTCTATACTTTAATGTTTTGCATACTGCGGTTTCTTGTCCAGTGTTGTGACCAAATGTCTTAGATAATTAGCACTAAATTTGGATAGTATAGTAGCCGAAGGAAGGAATTATAAATATGTAGAATAAGATGAAGGAGGGCCATGTAAGATATTTAATATTAAATAAAAACAATTATTTTATTCTTATTCTATTGATTTATTGTGTATTCATGTGTTAAGTCCTAATTCTAAAAGTATTGAGTTCACTGTGTATTTACAATTTATATAATTATTTTCGTTGATAGACTTATTTTCCATTATCTATCCACATAGTGAGGTTTGTGGGTTCAAAATTATAATCAATTACTCTTTTCTTAATAATTTCTTTATATACAAATGCGGATTTTCTAGGAGTTCTTGTTTTGGCAGGACTTGTGAAATTTACTTCATATAGACCGAAACATTCTCTGAAAATATGACAAAAAGAAATTACCTATATGAATAGTTTTTATAACATTATCAGCTAATTATTAGATTTAAAATATGTTTAAAATTTTGAATTATTAACAAAATAATCTGATTTTGTCAGGCTCTTAGATAAACTACTAAGTAGGTGTTTTTATTCTAATAAACTTCGAGTAATGATATCCTCATAAAAGTAGCAATAACAGATATACCTACCTAACTACTATCTTACCTTACCTATATTAAATGTAAACACACCACTTCAATTTATTCGTAGATTATTTGTAGTTGAAATACATAATATAAGCAACTTCACTTCAATTCTAGATTATATAAAAATTAACACTTACGTGTATCCTTGCATCCATTCGAATGTATCCATGAGACTCCACGCCAAATAACCCTTTAATTTTACTCCCGCATCTAAAGCATCCAAAGCACTTTCTAACGAAGCTCTAATATAGCTGATTCTATCATCATCAATCAGTCCAGCATCAGGAGACGTGGACCAGCCATTTTCTGTTATATATATGTCTGGGTAGCCGTACCTTTTACTGAGGTGTGTTAATGCGTTGTACACACTGTTAGGTGCTTGCTGTAAATAAATTAGTCTTATTGTATTATTTTTTTCTAGTCAGTATCCAGAATCTTTGAGAAGGTAAAGAGAAAATATTGGTAAGACAGTACGTTCTCAGCATTTCGTCCGATATCGAGACACTGCTTATTGAGTGGTGGACCTTTACACCGCGGTTCACTTTACCGGAGGGGGAAAATGAAAATATTTTCTTTAATTTCACGCCGTATCTTTCACGTACTGGGGTAGGCAGAGGAAACCTGGATCTCTAGTGTTAAGACATTCTGTTACCCACTTTCCGACGAATTCTCGTGGCAGCGCTTGGCAATAGTGATATTCAAATCCAACTTTACCTACTTACCACTAACCAAAACGAAGCTGCTCGTGGCCATTCAGGTGAAAAATAATACCCGTACTCCGCATCGTCATACAATGAAGGTACTGGATAGTCTATTTTGTATTCTGTAGATGATATCAGGAGAGTGGAATAATGATTCACTCCAAAGAAATCAGATGTACCTCGAATAAATTTCTTTTCTTTCTCTGTAAATTGTGGCATCCGCGATTTAGCGTAGCCTTGTTCGATACTTTTTTTCGCAACCTTTTCGGAGAACTCTTTGGGAAAACCGCCTTCTTTAGAAAAGATTGGGTGGGAGTAGATGTCAAACTAAAATAAAGAGAAAAAAATAAATTAAATTGTATTTATTGTAAATTCCAAACTAGAGGAATTTATTTTATCGTACATCAGCTTGCCTTCTTATTTCTGCTGCATATCTATCTTCATCATTGTCTGTTAGAGGGCCGAATCAATTTACATTGATTGTAATACCACAAATACCGTTTTGTTTTGGTTTAAAATTTTCAGTATAAGCACGATACGCCCTAGCATTGGCTAGCAATAGATTTCTAGCGCAATAATATGTTCCAACGTCAGTGATATTTAACATAGGAGCTTTTGTGTAATATCCATAGCCTTCGTAACAAATTTCCCTTGGCTCATTAAAAGTGATCCAAAATTTCACCCTGTCTCCGAAATAATGGAAGGCCACACGAGCATAGTCTTCAAACCATTTTGGGAAGAGTGGGTTCATAAACCCGCCCATATCTTGCAACTTTTGCGGCAAGTCCCAGTGATATAAAGTGACAATTGGTTTTATATTATACTTGGTCATTTCATTTATTAAATTATTATAGTAGTCAACGCCAGCGCTACTAATTTTACTTGGAAAAGCATTAGGCAAAATTCTTGGCCAAGATAATGAAAATCTATAGGCCTCTAAACCAAGTTCTCTCATCATTTCTACGTCACGCTTGTAATTGTTGTAACTATCGGCAGCAATATCGCCATTACTTCGGTCCTTTATCACGCCAGGATTTGAATGTGTAACGTGGTCCCATATATTAGGTGATTTATCTAAAACATTAATTATAATTTATTTTGTCTTTCTAATTAATTGAGTTTCATAAAAATTAAATCAGCTTCACCCTCTTTCCAGTACAGAGCAGGGTAGGCAGAGAGAACCTAGTGTTAAGACACTCCGTTCGTTATTTCTTCCACTTGAAGCGTGGCGTCGGGTGTGTCTACCTAGCACACAATGTCTCTTTAAGTCCCAATAGACCGAAACTAAGAAAATACGATAACTTATAATTAAATTTGTACTGTTAACATTAAATCTTTATTCCCACACTAATATTTGCTACCGATCCGAAGAGTTGCTTGACCGCGTTAATCTCAGGACCTTTTACTTGAAGATAATGAAAAATTATGTTCGTTACGGGTGGTTCATCTATTGAGAAAGGCAAAAGTTAATGATTTCGTTAATGATTTAATGCAAAAGCTAATGATTTCTCCTGTTAATGATTTTGTTATAGTCCTGTAGTTGTATCTGCGGATCTACACAAGCAATCGTTATAACAATTAGCTCACGGGGCAGTAAGAGCTAGTCTTAAATATTACCATGAGATTTCCAACCGCCTTCAACTTGATATGAAGATGTGGATGCTCCGAAAATGAAATCCTCAGGAAAACGCCTGTTATGTCTTTTATGACTAGCACATGTAGCTGCCACGAAGCTGAAATTTTTACATTTTAATCCATATTTTTGACACTTGAAAGAAAATATTACAGTAAGATCTTATAATCATTTATATATTCTATAAATACTATTATACTCTATATCTTTAATATCTATAGATAAAATAGGTATATTTTAAGAAAAAAAAAATAAAAAACATGTTTTTCTACAACAAACGCAAAATATGCTGTTGATAAGCTCGGAGCTATAAAATTATATCATTCTTAACACGAATGGTTTACTAATACCCTTTGAAGGGCTCCACTATTCAAGATCCTGGCTCCACCATCAAGCCTGTTCGATGATACCATGTTATTATGAATTAAGATAAGCGAGTAATACTGCCAAATTTTATTTATACTACATACTTATGTTATTACAACTTACAAATCGACCTAATAAAAGTGTGTTAATAAAAAAAACAAACTTACCATACAATAAAAAGAAATTTTATCATCTTTTTTAACAGTATAAAAATATTCCATTCACTTTATCTTTTATAACGAATTAACGATTACCTAATATAATTTCATAACAATAAAATTAATGATGAAAAAACTTTAGGAGCATTGCTGGCGTCTTCAATTGCAAACTGACTAACAGATAAATATTATACTTCTATTTATATAAAAGCTTCTCGCTAAGCCACTGACATTACCAAGTTGAATGATCAAAAGATCACGAATACACGAAGGTATCAGTAGGTAACATATCATTTAACTAAGTACAACAAAAATATAACGTTAACAGTAATTAGTAACTAATTGCTTATTGTACATTTCTCTTTCCTTCTAAGCGTTTCGATTTGAGTGACGGAAATATAATTAATTTAAAGTACCCTCAATAAAAATCTATATAATCATTCATTGATTCTATTTTTTAAAGAATTCTTAAATATACCTCCTATTGAGGTTAGTTACCGCCACAAATATTTTAAATATTACGTTTAATGGACATTAAAAACTAATTGATATGGCTGACAGTGCCACAGTTTACATTTTTTTAGCTACGCTGTATATAGGATATAGAAGGATAGGCAGTGGATATCTGAAGTGAGTAGAATATAAAAGAAGAAGAAAGAAGAAATTGCGGGATTTTTTACGTGAATTTTAGCTGAACTGCATTTGTGTGGAGTAATCTTAATGCTGTCATTGTTCTAAACTTCCCAAGGAACCCATATGCCAAATTTCGTCCTTTTCACGCTTAGTTGCAATGGCTTCGAATAATAGTTATTTTAAACAGTATCTATCAATTCAGGACAAATAATATATTAAATTAAAACAAATATTTTATTCATTTAAGACAAACAATATAGTATATTATAGTAATAAATCTGTGACGTCATAACGCATTAAATGTGATTGTTGTCAGTTTGTAAGTAAAGAGCACAGATTTTTTTTGCTTAACGTTGTTTCCCGCATATAGCTGCGTAGACAGAAGGAACCTTCGGATTATTACTTACACTTTGTCGTGCTACCTGAACGAGGACCTTAAAATAATTCTTTCTCGCGAGGAAACGAACGAACGATCTTAGAAAATATGTTGTATATGAAAAATTGCATAAAACAAATATCCAACATAAAGAACGAAGTAAAAAATGTATAATAATAGATATAGATTGTCAGAAATGTTATCACCTTATGTAATGTATTTGTTATTTAAGGCACATCTTTATCTCGAGTGCATATTGATTAAAATTGCGATTGGCGAGGTGACTGAAGCTGGAGGGCTGAGTGAAGATAAAAAATAGTCCATTAGCACGGAGAAAAGTCATAAAGTATCTGTTGAGAGTTTCTTTTTTTTATGTGAAAAGGTTAATTCTAACCCCATGCCATATCCCTAATTTCTTGAATGGCGTAATTGTAACTTTTAGGGTTCCGTATCTCAAAAGACCTCGATCTTAACATCATATTGTCAAGTAGTAGATGAAATTAATATTAAATATCTAGGTCCACGGTCCTTGGAGTATCTAAACAATGGAGCTACTAAGTCAACGCTACTAAAAGATACAAACATTTATGTATCGTTTTTACTGTTTTTTACTGTTTTGTATGAAATTCCGCGTATAACCAAAACTTATAAGATATTAGATATAGGAAATTTTGCATGAAGTGAGAAAAATACAAATGAAACAAAAAAAAAATGAAAAATGTAAAGTACAGATAAAAATGATTACATTCTTATAATTCTAGTTAATTTCATTTCATTATTTCAAGAATAAAGTTAATTTCATACAAAATGGGACGCCCGGAAACTTAAGTTAGTGAAGTTTTCTAAATTATACTTCATTGTTAATATAGAAATATAACCCTGAAAATCAATACGGAACTCTCGGTGAGCGAGTCCAACTCGCACTTAACTGGTTTTTTTATTAGCAGTGACGATAGTACAGTTTCATACACAACATTATTATAATTTATTTTATTGATTTATTCAATTTATTGATTTCATATTGCTATAGAAATAATAAAAATTACTTACACATCCCGCATATAGTATTCCGTGTTGACTGGCGGTACTCAACGCCCTGTACTAACTTGTCTCCAGAGAGAAGAAATGAAAATATTAAATAATTCATTTTGCCGGGAGGGAATCGAACCCACAACCGTCACGTTTACAATCACACGCTTGTAAGACACAAAAGTTATGATTATATTTATTGATAATTATAATATTCTTGACCTATATTCATAAATATGGATACTTATATATTAAATTATATTAACAAGAATAAATTACATTGTTTTCCAAATATTAATTGACAATTTTAGCAGGAGAATAATAATTAATTTAGTAAGAGAAGGTAACAGGTTCAAGATAGGTAAGTAGTGTGTACTGAACGACTGAAGTAAAAATAGATACCTACATACATATATCATTTTATTTTTCTTTTTTTGTTATTAATATGTTACAACATTTACTATGCTATTTTACATATATATGACATTTTCAATACTATCTTAAGTACCTTTTGATTTTGAACCTTTACGTCCCGTATGTCTGCTTGCGACATTGTAGCTTCAAAACATAATTACATACTGATTTTAAAGTGGTTATTTTATAATTGTTTTTTAACAGTTTCACGCTGTATCCCGAAGACTCCTAGGTAACCCAAGGGAACCTAGTGTTAGCGTTCTTTTTTTTCATCCGAATTCTGATTCTGGCAGAACTCTCGCGCTTTGCCTCGACACCAGAGCGAAGAAATGAAAATACAAATTTCATTTCCTTAAGTGAGGATCGAACCCACATTATGTTGCGTTTACATTAACACAACACACAACAGCAACAACACTCGGTCTTCTCAAAACTATATCCCAGAAAATTAATGTTAGGTCTGAATCATATGATCATGATAGTCTTAATAATTGTGTTAAAAACAATAAAATAAAGAAAACAACATACTTCCTTGTTCTTCGCAATAACAACAAACTGGGATTGACGTACGACATTTACGTCTAAATCGTAAATGTTATGATATAACATCATGTTATTTTGTTGTAAGAATTTTATTTATTTTTACATATATTTTTTATTTTTATTTATTTATTTTATTTTATTTATTTAACTACTTGAAAAATATTATATAAAAAACATAATAATCATTATTCATTATTAGCTACTGGTTTTTATACAAACCTGCAAGATTTGAACTAGGCCCAGCTGGTTAAACGTTATCAAAGTTACTACAAAATCTTCCAATTACTTTACTTAGTTTCACGATGTATCACAAATACAGCAGGATAGGCAGAGAGAACCTAGAGTTAAGACACTCCGATCCCCATTTTCCGCCGAATGAGGTTGGCAGGCTTAAAATTAAATATTTACATTGTGTAGTCCTCGAGTGGGAATCAAACTCTCAAACCCAGTTGCATTTACAGTCACACTTTTGTGCTCCTACGCCACGACTGCGCACTAACTTCTTTCAGATCTTCCAATCTTCTAATGTAATTGTAATCAGAATATACTTTTATTAAATTAGTGAATCAATTTTACATTTTTAAATATAAATTATTATAAAAAAGATACATTTAAAAATATAAAAAAACCACTCTTCCGAGGGCGGGACAAGGGTCCCAGCCATCGGTGGCTAGGGCTCCAGAGAGACGTACCTCCGCACAATACGTGCCGTCTCAAGTATAATTGTAATTATTATTATGTACAGATAGTCGTACAATAAACTAATATATATTTTTTATATACGGATATAACAAATAAACAAAACGCTTATCTGGTCCCCCTCAGTTAGATTATCACGTTCAAGAGGTTCACGTGTTTATTTTGCATATATAGATGTGACAAGTATTTTCCTTCTGTAGAGTTTCTCTGATAGGTACCAGAGTACCTTCGATAATGAAGTTGCTTTTGATAATAAGGTGAGTTATAGATTATATAATGTATAACTTACTGTCATGGGTGATTCCTGTTATAGTGACACTCGCAAGCTTAAGATAATTTGATTAAGGTAAGAACCATCAAAATTGGCTTAGGCGTTTGGTCTCTACATCCCCACCGTATTCTACCTTCGTTGAAACACTACGAATAGGTATTTTTGGAAAACAACGCCCTATTTTGCCTAAAGAAATGAATTTAAGCCGTCATGGTACAGAGGCGCAGATGCGACGGTTGTGAGTTCGATTCCCATTCGCGTAGTGAAATGTTAAGTATTTTCACATGTAATTGTAATTGTTGAAGATAAAAAAACTAAATGCTTTAAAGGCAAATATTTTTTTTTGTTATCATTTCAAAGAAAGAGAGTACTTATAAGCTAATTTTTTCATTAGAATTTTTCCTTTTAAATGATACTCGTATCATCCTCTTAGGCTTTTCTTTTTAGCGCATATAAAAACCATCTCGTTTAACTCTCAGTAGCGATTGTTTGAATATTTTATAGTTTATTTGATGTTTATGGCCAATTTGTTACCTGACTAAGAAGGATAATGTGTTCAACAGTGTACGATTATTTCAAGAAATAAAATATAAAATATTCATAAAAAAAAACTCGACTGGATATTACTAAATGCAGTCGGGATCTATTCTTTAAGCTATTAAATACTCCCTAGAAATCCCGTAATTTAACTGAGTCCCCGACTCTTAATCGGTAATCTTGATGGACTATTGGGCTTATTTTTTCTTCTTATTTTCTTTTTTAGATTTTTTAATTTGGTTGGTGTGTATGGAAGATTTTTAGTCTCTTTTCAAGGTACTCTATTTTCCATTGCCATATTTGGCCAATTTCATGTAGGTGTCTATCTTTTCTCTATTGAAACTGTAAAAACATTAATCTATACTATACTATACTATTACTATTTTACTATTTACTATAATTACTATATTACTATACTATATACTATATACTATTATACTATCTATATCTATACTAATATAATAAAGCGGAAGAGTTTGTTTGTTTGTTTGTTTGTTTGTTTGTTTGTTTGTTTGTTTGAACGCTAAGATCTCTGGATCTACTGGATCGATTTACTTTGTTTTTGTTTTGTATGAAAGCTGCATTCTTCAGAAGTGCTATAGGCTATATAATATTACATTACACATATATACTAATAAATTAAAATACTTTCTAATTTGACATGCAATTTATTCTGCCATGTTAATAACAACCGTCGTCGCTACGCGATCGCGTTCGTTACCGCGTCATTTTGATATTCATCCTTATGAAAATAAATATAATAGTCACTTTTAGCATTTCATCTAAATTGAAATTATATTTCTATAGAAATTATATTCTTATATTTCAAGCAGGCGTAGCCGCGTCCGGGTCCGCTAGTATTATAAAAACAAATAATTGACGATGAACGTTAATATCCACCGCTTCAATGAAACACGTCTGTTAATAAGTGCATTTATATTTTGTTTTCAGTGTGATTGTGGCCAGTAGTCATGCTGACAGGCGGTTCCCTGATGACTTCCTGTTCGGAACTGCGACAGCCTCTTACCAAATAGAGGGAGGGTGGAATGCCGATGGTTATTTTTTTTCTTTTAAGCCTCTAAATTTTGTTGAACAGAATAATTTCTATATTATAACTATAATAATTTTAATGTTATATTGACGAATTTGGTTATTATAGCTTAGATGAGGAATAAAATTTCAATATGTACTCCTAATGATCGTAAATGATATGCATTGTTCTTACCTGTTACGTCATTCTTTAAAGAGACGACTTTTTCGCGAGAAAGACCTAGCTATCTACTTCAGAAGAGATGTCAATTTAATAATTCTTAATCACAATAATTTTTTTTAGAGAGAATGACAATTATTTTGTATTTTTCAGACAAGGGGGAAAGTATATGGGATCGTATGACGCACACTCAACCGCAAGTTATTAAGGACCTAAGCAATGGAGACGTTGCAGCCAATTCCTATGAAAACTATAAGAGAGACGTAGAAATGATGAGAGAACTTGGACTTGATGCCTATAGATTTTCATTGTCTTGGTCTAGGATCCTTCCCAATGGACTTTCAAATCAGGTCAATGAGGCTGGCATAGAATTTTATAACAATTACATTAACGAAATGCTCAAATATAACATTACTCCAATGGTCACTTTATACCACTGGGACTTACCTCAAAAGCTTCAAGATTTAGGAGGATTTATGAGTCCACTCTTCCCTGAGTGGTTTGAAGATTACGCACGTGTGGTATTCGATAGGCTAGGAGACAGAGTGAAGCACTGGATTACGTTTAATGAGCCTAGAGAGATCTGTTATGAAGGTTATGGATGGAGCACAAAAGCACCAATTCTAAATGCAACTGATGTTGGTACTTATTACTGTGCGAAAAATCTTGTGTTGGGTCACGCGAGAGCGTACTATGCATATGTCAACGATTTTAAACCTAGTCAAGATGGTGTTTGCGGCATCACAATTAGCGTTAATTGGTTTGGACCTTTGACTGATTCTGAAGAAGACGAAAAGGCTGCTGAAATATTTAGACAAGCTGAGGTAAACTTAATACTTATATTTCTGATCGTATATTTTTAAACGCCTTACATAAATTTAATTTATTTTTTATTTCTTATAGTGGGGTTTATATGCTGAACCCATCTTCTCCGAAGAAGGTGGATTTCCAAAAGAGTTTTCAGAGATCGTAGCACAGAAAAGCTTGGAACAGGGCTATCCAAGATCTCGCATGCCTGAGTTTTCGGAAGAAGAGAAAGACTTCGCACGAGGATCCGCCGATTTCTTTGGTGTCAATCATTACACCAGCAATCTCATATCAGCCTCTTTACATAAAATAGATTATCCTATTCCTTCCTTGTACGCCGATTCTGATGTTGGAAACTATATTCCTCCAGAATGGCCAAGATCTGCTTCAAGATGGCTTGCTGTAAGTCTTAAATTGTACTTTTATAGTTATTGTACTGATTATATTATCTAATGCAGTAGGGTACTGTCTGTCTTAGATATATCAAGATAAATCAGATGATAAAAGTAGCACAAAGAATATACATTTTATTTGTTATTTAAAACAGTTTAGCAATAATAATTATTTTGAATATTTTAGCAAGCACCCAACAGTATCTACAATTCATTAACTTTCTTGATGAAAAAATATAATAGTCCGTTGTTTTACATAACTGAGAACGGTTGGTCCAGCCCTCCGGAGGCTGGGGTCTTTGACGATGACAGAATCGCTTATTACAGAGCTGCCTTAAACAGCGCTTTAGATGCTATTGAAGCTGGTGTGAACCTTAAAGGATATATGGCATGGAGTTTGATGGACAACTTTGAATGGATGGAGGGATACACGTAAGTAACTCGTTCTCTAGATTCGAAATATTTTTCTTATATTTATATTAAGAAAGTAAAAAAATAAGTTTGATTTATATGTTTATAAGTGGCGGAATTTCCAGCGAAGTAATAATAGTAGGTATATTAAATACGTTACTTCTTCGAGTAGGAATCGAAAACACAACAACCGCGTTAACAGTCACACGCTTGTGCTCCTTAGCCACGATAGTTTCCTCGGTTCTGTACAAGCTCTTAAATATCACTTTTTATCAGATACGTAATAACGGTGTAATGATAAGAATAATTTACCTGCTATTCATCCAATTTAACTAAATTGAACCTAATCTCAGTTAGTAGATTGTAAATTGTTCTTGTAGATATTATACAACTGTTACATTATATGTAAGTAATATCCTTATATAATAAGCTATATAGGTTCTGGCAGAGGAAGAAAATGGACACAGTTTTGATATATTAACTAACTACGCCACGACGTTCTATTTCTATGAATGTCATATTATTATGTAGAAATATTATTTTTTTCTAATTTCAGTGAACGTTTCGGCTTATACGAAGTAGATTTCGAGAGCCCTGAAAGGACCAGAAAACCAAGGAAGTCGGCGTTTGTGTATAAGGATATCATTAAGAGCCGTATGATCGATCCAGACTATGAGCCAGAGAGCCTCGACATGTGGATTGACGAAGGGCACTAATTAACAAATTGTATTATTATACATATATATAATATATTTTATTATTAATGTTAATGTAAATATATCTCTTAAATTGAAATTGCTTTATTTTTTGCCTATCATCCAAAATGGCTTTTTATTTCACAAATATATAGTTTTAAATTTCCAATCGATTTAATTCGCTGCCATGTGCGGGATACAGTGGGAAGCTTAAAATATCGTAGGGTAGTTCTATAATTAAAAAAAAAATACATCAAAATTAAAGAGGCTGTCGTGGGTTCGATCCCCACTCGAGCAAGTGAAATATTTATTTACGCTTATATTTCCATTTCTTCGCTCTGGTGTCGAGGCAAAGCGCGGCGTTGAGTTCTGCCACTCAACACGCAATGCCTCCAGAGTTCGGCAGAAAGTGGGGAACGGAGTATCTTAACACTAGGTTCCCTCTGCCTACCCTGCTGTGTGCGGGATACAGCGTGAAGCTGATTTATTTAGTTCTATAACGAAGTCTTAAATATTAACAATATTAGAATTTTTTTAAGAATCAGTAGGTACCTACTTAGAAATATTATTAACTTACACTTAAACGTAGCATTTGCCAATATTTGCTCAAATGAATTTGACAGGAGAACAAAACATGAATTTTAAAAAAAGCAGATAGAATATCTTGAAATGTTATTTTTTTGATGACGTTTCATTTGTATCAGTTTTAACAACCAATGTCCTTCGTCTGTTCCCCCTGGAACGTTAGATTGGCCGAGGGCTCTGTACTCAACTGAACAGATTACAAACCCCATATCTGAACTTATAGTATGTACATCCCAGTGCCTACGTGACAAATCCTTATTACTTTTTGTACAATTATTTCGAATTAGAGCTCAAAGGAATTTGAACCCACGACCCATTGGACTATGAAGTATTGGTTGAAATTGCTACCGCCGGGTTCATGCAGAGATCCCTTAGCACCTGTAGTCCGGGTCCCTGCTGCTGGCCCGAAGGGATCGTGAGGATTTAGGGTGGATCGTGAGGATTGGGTATTATGGATGATCTACATCTGTTAGTCCATAAGTCCCACTCAGGCAGTACTCGTATATCCGTAAAAGTTTTCCTCGTTACAAAAACAGAGAAGAGTTAACACTCCTCACTTTTACCATAAACATTTTAGTTTATAGTATGGGAGACATTGGGCTTGGAATTTAATTTTGATACCTATATAGATAAAACTAGTACATGAAATGCTTATCTGGTCTCCCACAGACAGTACATCAAGTTCAAGTGGTTCACGTGATTACTATGAATATATAGAGGAGTAAGGATCATTTCTCTGCTATGTTAAAAGTACTTTTAACAATGAAGTTGCTTTTGATACTAGGGTGAGTGTACTATTCATTTTTTTTTCAAAAAGAAATACGATAGAGTTGTAGCCCGCAACTACCATTCTGTGGACTACTAAACGTGAAATCTCGCAGTTTTGCTTCTCTGTATATTCTAAATTTCAGCGTTCTACACCGCATAATTTCGGTTGTGTGTTGTCTCTAACAGTCACTAAGCAACAGAATAGTCTTATTAATATTAATATTTCCTCTCATTTCCTTGTATTGCGTATAGAGGCGCAAATCAACGCCGCGGTTTGCCTTGTTATGGGAGGGAAGAAATTAAAATATAAACGAATAATAATTTCTCTTTTCTCTGGTAATAAAACGAAAAACGCGGCACTGTCGCCACTCACCACGCAACATCTTGAAAATTGGGTAGAAAGTGGGAAATAGAATCTCTTGAACTCTTTGGCTCTACGTTCTCTCTGCCTTTGCTGCTATAGGCGAGATACAAAGTGAAGCTAATCTAATAATTTATTTCAATAAAAAAAAAATCACTCCAAGTGGTGGGGGATTGGTTTTAGGTTTTCGGCTTAGGTATTAGATGCGTTATGGGCGATAAAATTTTGTTTAATGAAATACTAGTAAGACAACTAAAAATATTATATGGTCTTATACAATATTTTTAGTTACCTATGTTAGTTATAATTTGCAATCATAAATGTTATCTTACTAGCATAAATGAATAACATTTTAGGTCATAAATAAAAGCTTTTTTGTTTTTGCAGGTTGGTTTTAGCCAGCAGTTACGCGGACAGGCGGTTCCCTGATGACTTCCTGTTCGGAACTGCAACAGCTTCTTACCAAATAGAGGGAGGATGGAACGCAGATGGTTATTATATATTTTATTAATTATTAAATTTTCTTTCTATCATATCTTCTATTTTTTCCTAGATTTTGGTTGACAAATGCATAAAATTATGTTTTTCGTAGACATCACGACATAACATGACATTAATCATGAATCACTATCAATACTACAAATTGCAGTAAAAGTAGGCGCGGACGCCTAATAGAGTGCATCGAACTGTGCCTG
Source organism: Heliconius cydno galanthus (assembly GCA_036379175.1). Taxonomy (NCBI): domain Eukaryota; kingdom Metazoa; phylum Arthropoda; class Insecta; order Lepidoptera; family Nymphalidae; genus Heliconius; species Heliconius cydno. Next base: position 628,514 of record JAKRZM010000836.1, read on the forward strand.
AATGGTCTCATGTTACTGAAGAAAAATTAAATGGTAATAAACGATGTTACCAAAATATTTGGTAACATCGTTTTATCGATCCTATAGGATCCTATAGGTATCCTAAACGTTCTAGGTTGTGGGTTGGATTCCCGCTCGAGGGAATGCAATATTTTATAATTTTCATTTCTTTCCTGGTAACGGCCCAAACCACGCTTTTGAGTTCTATCCCTTAACACACAATTCCTCCAGAATTCGGAACATATTTAACTAAAACACCTGCTAAATAAAAATGTAGATAGTACATTATTATGAAATTGTTACCGAAATGATAAAAAAATATAATTTCCGGAAGATAAGATTATTTTCATCCAGTAGAGATGTAAGTACCAAGTAACATTACATAATATTAGATTACGATTACGCTCTTTGATAATGTCATTGCGAATCTGTCGTCGACTAATCTAAATTATCATTGATAGCTTGACGGATGACGGATGACGGATGACGAATAGATGGAAACAAAAGTATTACACCTTTTACACTCTATATTTTTCTGAATGGTTTTTATTGTTCTTATTACAATTATTAAGATATTTGGCATATTTTAAAACATTGCATATTGGATGAACAAATACAAGATTGAAGTATTCCGGGAAACCGCTTATTCTTACTAATAAATTTAAATATTCACTATTATAAAACTATATTTACTTCATTATTTTAAAATCCAAATAATTTAATATTTAAGTTGCAGAACCTGTGTTGTCAAATTTAATAGTTCAAATAAGAAAAAGCAAAATAGAATATTTTTAATTTTTTTTACAGGTAAAGGTGAAAATATATGGGATCACATGACCCACACTAAACCTAATGTTATCAAAGACGCTAGCAATGGAGACGTAGCAGGCAATACCTATGAAAATTACAAGAGAGACGTAGAGATGATGAGAGAACTTGGATTAGGTGCCTACAGATTTTCATTATCTTGGTCTAGGATCCTTCCCAATGGTCTTGCAAACCAGGTCAATGAGGCTGGCATAGAATTTTATAACAATTATATTAATGAGATGCTCAAATACAACATTACTCCAATGGTTACTTTATATCACTGGGATTTGCCTCAAAAACTTCAAGATTTAGGAGGATTTATGAACCCATTATTTCCGGAATGGTTTGAAGACTATGCTAGAGTCGTTTTTGACAGGTTAGGAGATAGAGTAAAGCACTGGATCACATTTAATGAACCTAGAGAAATCTGTTATGAAGGTTACGGATGGAGCACAAAGGCACCAATTCTAAATGCAACCGATGTTGGTACTTATTATTGTGCGAAAAGTCTTGTGTTGGGTCATGCGAGAGCATATCACGCTTATGCTAAAGACTTTAAACCTAGCCAAAATGGTGTGTGCGGCATTACAATTAGTGTTAATTGGTTTGGACCTTTAACTGATTCTGAGGAAGATGAGCAAGCAGCGGAAATATATAGACAGGCTGCGGTAACTTTTTAGTTTATCATATTATACTTGTAAACTTTAATATTTATTATTTTATATTCTTTTATATTTTATAATATGTTCTCTTTATTACAGTGGGGACTTTACGCTGAACCCATTTTCTCTGAGGAAGGTGGCTTTCCAAAGGAATTTTCACAAATTGTAGCACAGAAAAGTTTGGAACAGGGATACCCAAGATCTCGTATGCCAGAATTTTCCGATGAAGAGAGAAAATTGGCACAAGGGGCTTACGATTTCTTTGGTGTCAATCATTATACAAGCAACCTCATATCAGCCACCTTACATAAGACAGATTACCCAATTCCTTCCTTGTACGCTGATTCTGATGTCGGAAACTACGTTCCTCCAGAATGGCCAAGATCTGCTTCAAAATGGCTTGCTGTAAGTTTATAGTTGTTGTCTTTTTTTATCAAACAAAACTCAAGTTCGATTCCCACTCGATGAAATAATAAATATTTTCATTTCCTCGCTCTGGTAATCTCTGCCTACTCTGATATGTGTAAAAAAGTAATCATTTATAATTTTTCAGCAAGCACCCAATAGCATCTACAATTCTTTGACATTCTTGATGAAAAAATATAATAACCCAGTATTTTATATAACTGAGAACGGGTGGTCCAGTCCTCCAGAGGCTGGTGTTTTTGATGACGACAGGGTAGGATATTATAGAGCTGCTTTAAACAGCGTTTTAGATACTCTTGAAGCTGGTGTGAACCTTAAAGGATATATGGCTTGGAGTTTGATGGACAACTTTGAATGGATGGAAGGATACACGTAAGTCATTAAAAAAATATATAATAGTAAAAAATAGTGATTTTTGTTTTAAATAAGAATGTTTCTCCCAATAAGTTTGGAGCGTAAAAAAATGGAATAGATATATTTTAATAAGGTCGCTTACCATCAGGTGACCCGTAAGCTCGTTGCCTTGTCTATTTCCATATTTTTTTTTTTATAAAAAGCAAATAATAGCCAGCCAGTAAACCATTAGCAACTAATCCATTTTCAATTGCAGAGAACGTTTTGGTTTATATGAAATAGACTTCGAGAGCCCTGAAAGGACAAGAACACCAAGAAAATCAGCGTTTGTGTACAAGGAAATCATTAAGAGCCGTATGGTCGACCCAGACTATGAGCCTGAGAGCCTTGAAATGTGGATTGATGAAGGACATTAGGTTTAAGTTTATACATAATTAATACATAGTATTTATTATATTTTAATATTTTAATTAGTCTTTTATTTCTCTCTTATGATGATGATTAGACCTTTTTCAACAACAAAGAACTAAAATATACCAACTGTTAGAATGCTGAGACTATACAGAGACTAAATGTGTGAGAAATTTCTCAAGACAAAAGTGCTACGATATTTACCGATGGATTGGAATTTAATGAAATGCGTTTGTGGCATTGAATTATCTTTGTTAATAAATTGGAAATAAAACATTAAGGACCTGTATCACCGGTTATGAATAAAGGTTTAGATAGTAATCTAATAATTAATATTATTTCAAAGACTGAAAATATAAAATAACTGTTTCTTATATTTTCAAGAATAATTTTCTCATTTAAGAACGATAATATTTGTTACATTACATTTTTGAAATACAAATAATTAAAAATGAAATGCATGTGTCAAAAGTGTGTCAACTAGATATTGCTATTCGAGACCTGTGAAAGCAAAAATTATAGCTAGTCTGTCTATCAGATAAGGCCGTAAGGTGCCAAAAATGTGCCAAATCTGTGGAGGTGAAACTGACCCTAAAACTGAATAATCCCAAAGTGCTGAAATGAAATTTATAATATCTAACTAAAAAAAAATTGAAGATTATCATATGGAGGTCGCATAATACAGCATAAGTAATTTAATACCATGAACTCCAGACCTTCAATATATTTAATTTATTATTTTTTAATACGTTATCGTTTTTATCAGATTTTTTGTTTATATACGCGTTAAATAAATTATGGCCGTGACCATCGCACGAATACGATGTTGATAAAGAATGTGGGGAACGGAAGTGTTTTAATGCAAAGGGAGTGTCTTAACACTGGGGACCTAGGTTCCCTCAGCTGGCCTGTTTTACGGAGAATGAAACGTTGATCTAAAAAATATGATTCTTATAACTAGCACTGGCTTGAGATCGTCATGGCGTAGCGGCACATCGTCTGGACTGTATTCGCGAATGTTGTAGGTTCGATTCTCACTCGGGGAAATTAATTATTTCCATTTCCTCACTCTGGTAACATCTGGTATTTAGTGAAAATACAATTTACTGAGTTTCCTCCGATAACTTTGCTAAAATGTTGAAAAGTATGTGTGATGAGAGTATATATTAATCTGCATCCGGGAGCTAATTTATGTACATATGTATCTACTATATATATACATTTAAATAATAATTATAATTTGCTTAATCATTGCTATACGCTAAACATACGATGAATCGTGTATATGTCTACCGAATATATTAGAGGTCAGTCCTGGTGCAGAGGCTGTGGGTCCGATCTCCACTCGAGAAAATGAAATATAAATATATTTCCTCCAGAATTCGGTGGATCGCAGAGAACGAAAGTGTCTTAATAGAAACGTAGCGTCACTAGGTTCCCAAGTTCCCTCTGCCTACCCTGCAGTGTGCTGTCTACAGCGGGGAATTAGAAATATAAAAATAAAGACATAATACATTTTCTTCAAAATTTTCGTCAGTGAATTTTTGATTGTTTTTAATTTCCAAAAAGAAAAAACTCTCGATTTGCCTTTCTTTCTCTTTTTTGTCTATAAGAACGAACTTAAAACGTAAATTTATGAACAATTCACAAACGCCTAACCAATCCGAAATGGCAAATACATGCCATTATATTTTGAAAATATAAATTAATAGATATATTGACGTTAAAAATGAAGATTTTTTTTTTTCAATAAATCATGGGGCCGTAGATATGGGTATATGATTTGAATTGCAACTCGATATCTCCAAGCGTTCCTGAGATAAAGGCTCTTGAAAGACCGACAGACAGACGTACGGACAACAAAATAATCTTATAAGGCTTCCTTCTTTCCTTAAAAGGTATGGGCCTTAAAAACAGCGGCGCTAGTCACCGAATTCTTTAAAGTGAAGGTTTGGACCGCAAGCCCACCGCAAGGTGTGCCAACAGATAAAAAAAAAGATAATAAAAATCACAGATAATCAAAAACAAATAATATTCACAGATTGTAAAAACATACTAATGTTTTATCTATATATTAGTATTTTAATCGTATATCTATCTATAAGTATATCAGTATAATTGCTTTATCTGACATAAGGTCGCTTGCGTTCGTGTCTTACGGTAATGCAGTGTGTAATAAATTTAGTTTTAATTTTAATTAGGTAAGCCTTTTCATCTTATATAATATTTATTTTAATAATTAAAAAGTCTCTTAATCTATCTTAGTTTTCTGTGAAAGAAAAAAATTATATAATAATTAAGTAATAATAATAATATTTATGACATATTATGAACTAGTTTGTATAGTATTATTATTTAATACTAATATTTGGTACTCTACGAGTACCTATAAGTTGTACGATGTTTGTATATAATATCAAGGTCACAGTGGCGCAGTGGAACAATGTCTTATTAGCACAAATGAGAGTTATGGGTTCGATTTTTATCCGAAGGAAAATTTATTCGAGACATTGCATTGAACGTTGCACTTTGTCTCCCAAGTAAATAAGAACAATTCAGTCTCAAAAACCAAGCATAGGGAATCGAACCTACTGTATATACAATATATACATAATACATTATATTTTTTTATTTTTATATCCAGTATATATGGAATTCACGGATGGACGGACACGAGAGTGAGAAGATTCAAAGATGATTTCCTTTTCGGTGTATCCACATCTGCTTACCAGGTGGAAGGCGCTTGGAACGAAGATGGTAAAAACCTTTTAAAACATTTCTTTTATCAAGAGAATGAATGACGAAAGAATGGTAAAAGTGGCTTGTAAAGTTAGAGTGAATGGTAAGAGACTGGCGGGGGGAGACATCGGTTGACCTTCGAGGACAGTGTGGTACTGTCAAAGGATATGTATTGTAGCGCGGATTTGAACACGCAATACCTCGAAAAATTTTACGGAAAGTGGAGAAGGGAGTGTCTTAACACATGGTTATCTCTGCCTACTTTATATGCAAGATACACCGTAAAATTAAAAAAAAAAACAATAATTTAAATTTAACTATCGCTCTCGCTATCTAATTAAGTAAAACAATCAATGCGTTTATATCTAAGGTTATCTTTTGCTATTAATTTAATATATTTTTAATGATAGTTACCGTTTTCAATCTATAATTTATAAGAAACAATTGTGTGTTGTTAATTTGGTATTTAATTGACTATACTTGGTGAATGTGTGTTCAAATATATTTGTGGGATGTTATCCTATCCTATCCTATATCTTATAAAACAAAGTCGCATTTTGTGTCTGTCTGAACTTTCTAACTCTTCTTCTCCTAAACCACCCAACGGATTTTGATGTGGTTTTCACCATTAGGTCGAGTATTTTTCAGGGAAGGTTTATATATAGTTTATTATTTGTACATTCTTATGTAAATTACCATAAATACGATAAATGTGTATAAAGTCCTACCCGTTGAGACACTTTTGCGCATGCGCTGCTTTAATGGTAAGTCCTACATGAAAATAATGTACTGAAGTATTGTTCCTCTTAATAAGATCTACAAAAAAGTCCGCGAGAGCATATTCATATTTTTTAAGGATAACGTGTAGTGATCATATTTCTGTCTAAAAATTGTAATTTCAATATATTTTTTATTGTGAGGGATATTTTTCCATAATGTTATTAATCCTTATCCTTTAAAATACTTTATTAAATTTCTACGTTAAACGAAGATAAAATTTGCTTTTTACACAAATTCGAAATTGCGAATAGTTTTAGAGAAAAACGCATTTAATTGTTAACACATAGCGCCGTTTACACATCAGCTGTATCGAGTCAAGTTTTACTTATCCCTTACTCTCAGCATATAAATAAGTATATTAGTTACGTTGACCATTTAATGTAGATCAAAACTGTTATTTACTGTTTTTCATTTTAATAAGTACTTTAGAAGTTGTTACAATATCAAAAAATCCTTGCTGCGAAACGCGCCTCGCGACGTTATGCTTATACAAGCGAGTCCACCGCGCCCGCCTGCCTTACACGCATCGGTGGTTCAGTGGTAGAATGCTCGCCTGCCACGCGGGCAGTCCGGGTTCAATTCCCGGCCGATGCATTCTATTTAATTTTCGTCGCAGGCAGCCACGTAGTGCTTGCTTTTCATCAGGGACAGAATACTCTCTTCAGCATTAACCTCAAGCTCGAAAAAAAAAACCCGCCTGCCTTTATAGCAACGAAGATTTAGATGCGTTTGCACGTATTGGATAATTCGAGTTGAATGTATTATTTAATGTCATTTAACTATCTAAAAATAGTAATTTAAATATATTTTAATAAGTACTTGAAAAGATTAGTAGCACAGATTTAAAATTACGGTACCTACTAAAAAATCCTTTCTGTGTAAAATAATTGGAAAATCCTTATTGAAACTACGAAAATGCGGGTTGCATTAGGGTTTAATTAATTTTCACATTATCTTAAGTGCTTTGCAAATAAACATTATATGAATAATTCAGTAGTTAAAGCGGGCGAAGCCGCAAGGGGGTCGCTAGTTCGGATATAAGGAAAGAAGAGAGTGATCTTTTACCAGTCATTATTTACGTTTGTCTTTAAATATTAAGGTAAACAAACAAATAACCAAAAAGTAATATTTTTTAATTAAATTTTAAAGGTTTTATTTCCAAATATATTTAATAATAAATACTTTTTAAAGGTAAAGGACAAAGTATATGGGACAAACACTTCCACGACCACCCCGAAGTGATAACCGACGGAAGAAACGGAGATGTAGCGAGTGACTCCTATCACAACTACAAGAGAGACGTAGAGATGCTAAGGGAGCTGGGTGTGAATCATTATAGGTTTTCTATATCTTGGACTAGGGTTTTGCCTGATGGTAAGATTTTTTTAAAACTAGTGGTAAATTAGAGCCAGCTATTAATAAAATAGGCCAATCGTGGCGCAGGGGCACAGAGTGTACCTGTAAAAAACTGGTTGTGGGTTCGATCCCCACTCGACCAAAATAAATATTTATTTAAATTTATGTTTCCATTTCTTTGCTCTAGTGTAGAGATAAAGTGCGGCGCTGAGTTCCGCCAATGAACTCTCTATTCCTCCAGATATCGGCGGAAAGTGGGGAACGGAGTGTCTTAACACTAGCTGGGATACAGCGTGAACGTAATTTAGATTTTATTAAGCAAAATTATTATCTATTTTAACTTTTCTTTAACAGGTCATCCAAACAAAACAAACGAAAAAGGTCTCGAATACTACGACAACCTAATAGACGAACTAACCAAATACGGCATAAAACCAATGATTACCTTATACCATTTCGATTTACCACAAAATTTCCAAGATTTGGGGGGATGGAAGAACCCCTTGTCCGTGGGCTGGTTTCTAAATTACGCAAAAGTTGTATTTGAGAGATATGCCCACAAGGTTCCATATTGGATAACAATCAACCAGCCTAATTCTATATGTGCTGTGGGATTATACGACGCGATACAATTCACACAGGGAAAAGACAGAAGTGATGTTTATTCGTGCATTAAAAATGTGATGTTAGCTCATGCGAAAGTCTATCGATTGTATCAAAAGGAATATAAGAACAATTATAAAGGTATAGTTTTTTTTTATATTTTTGTGCATATTTGTTTGGCGTACGTGGCGTTGTGGGTAATGGCTTCGATTGTCACTCGGTGGGACGATTTTTTTAAATATTTTCATTTACCCGCTCTGGTCTAGATTTCGCAGCGTTGTGTTCCGCCGTTTACACAAGCTATAAAAATGTATTTTTCTATTATTTTTCATCTTTTTTCTCTTTATAGGGTCAGTGGGTATTTCACTCGGTCTGAACTGGGCGGATCCAGTAGTTAATACGACAGAAAATGCTGAAGCTACAGCTTTATATAGAATGTTTACAGTAAGTTTTATATCATATATCCTTCTTACTTGTATTGTTTCTTCTTATTAACCAAGTTCAAAAAAGGAGGTTATCCCTCGTTTAATTATAATTTGTGTAGTACTCGAGTATAGGCTTTGGGGCACGACTGATATCGGACAGAGAACGAATCGTGACCGACACTATAGTGGAAACCAACTCTTCGTGTCACAACACTCCTTTTTATATATATATTTTAAATATTAAATATATATTGTATATTTCAGCTAGACATGTACCTGCACCCAATATTGTCTAAAACTGGTGACTTCCCTATAGACGTCAAAAGACGAGTAAAAGAGTTGAGTACGGAGCTCGGCTACAGCCACTCTATGTTGCCTGAACTTAGTCGTGAAGAAATTAAGTTATTGAAAGGTATTTATTTGGAAATTATAGCTTACTTTATGTAATAAAAAGATAAAGGAATAGGCAAAACGCAGCGTTGAGTTACACTATTCAACCCGTAATATCTCGAAAAAGACGAACGCCAAATTTACACATCAAAGCAGTTTTTCACTTCAAATGATTTATTTTACACTCGAAATTCGCCGTTTTAAGCCCCAAATAAATTACTTTTACACTTCCAAATTAGTTCTTCTTGTAAAAAGAAATTAATAGTATATTATTGGATAATAACATTTTTGAGGTTGTCGTGATGTGGTGCAGGAACATAAGAGTGCGACTGTAAACGCAAAGGTTGTCGGTTCGATTCCCATTTGGGGGAATGAAATACTTACAGTCAGATACTGTCGCAATACGTTACAACGGTAGCCACTTTTTTATACTTATTTTCCTTTATTACAAATTACCTAATACTTTTTCATAGGTTCGTCAGATTTCATTGGAGTTAATCATTATACTACAACGTTAGTCAGTAAATCTGAGGAGAGTTGTGCCCATTCAGGCTTAGAACACGATTTGGGTATAAAATTGAGTTACGGAGAAAAGTGGGCAAAGTCACAATCGTCTTGGTTGAGGGTATGTAAAATTTTATGCTTTAAATTTTTTTTTATATTTAAATATCTATTTTTTTCTTAAATGGTTTCGACGTTTGGACTTGTTACTTAGGCTCACATCTTGCTAAATTAACATTTTATTTTAACTATTAAATTCCCAGGGCGCAGCATACGGCCTATACAGAATATGTATCTACATCAACCTGAAATACGACTACCCCCCAATGTTTATCACTGAACACGGATGGTCAACTGATAAGGGCCTAAAAGATACCTCACGAGTCGAAAATATAAGGCAGTATTTGAAGGCGTTACTATACGCTTTGGAAGATGGTGCAAATGTCAAGGGATACACGCTGTGGAGTCTAATGGACAATGTTGAATGGTTTGCTGGGACTAGGTGATGAAAATTTTATTTATTTTTGTATTGGTCTCAATTTTTTTTGTATTTATTGGGATAGACAGAGATATTTTTTTATTCATGTTTTTTATTTTATTTATTATCAATTAACAAGTTAGTAAAAACATTAGGCACATCTAAACTCCGTAATATTGTGACGGTATTAAAATTATTGAGATATTACTCTGTTCTCAACATTTTGACATATTTTAGATATTTTGTCGTGATGTCAGACCTACTTATAACGTTGCACTAGTCTTACTTTAGTGGAGAAATGGAAATCAATAAAATATAATATGCTTTTATCATCTATGAGAACCCAAAATCATTGGTTTTGTAAAAATAACAGAAAGTGAAAAGGAGAGTATATTAATACAGGATTATGTTAACCATCTGCTTTTATTAGCTTCACGCTGTATCCCGTACATAACTTAATAGGGAACCTAGCGTTAAGGCACTCCCCATTTCTCGTTTTCCGAATTCCGCAAGCATTGTGTGTTGAGTGGCGGAACTTAACTCCGCGCTTTGCCTTGTTACTAAAATGTTAAATATTTTTTAACTCCTAGTGCGAATTGGACCCATGCGTTTACGTCTCACGCTTGTGCCCTTGAGCCACAAAGTCCTTGAATATTTGAAAGTAATAAAAGATATACTAACTATCTATTTAATTATGTGTTTATTTATTTATTAACATTCATTTACAAATTATTGTTTTTCAGTGAACGATTTGGCTTATACGAAGTGGATTTTGATTCAGAAGAAAAGACGCGTACAGCCAGGCTCTCTGCTATTGTATATAAAAGGATTATAAAAAAGAAAATTGTAGAGGAAGACTGGCAGCCTAAAAGCCTAAGTATTACTGTTAGTAAAAAAAAGAAAATCGTTAGAGATGATTTGTGATAAATGATTAAAATTTTGTAGTTATTTAGTTATTTTTTGTTTGGATATTTTGTGTCGTTTTTCCTATTGTGATTGTTTTATATGTTTATTGTTGAGTGTAGATTTAATTTTCTGAATTTTTGATTGTTTTGATATTTTTTTAATTTTTATTTTTATAAGTCACGATAAGCGAAGACCGGAGTGACATAGCATGTTACCAGTGTATTAAATATTCTGTAAATTATGAAAAATTTGTTAAATTTTAAAAAGTATTCGTTTATTACAAAGTTTCTCTAACATATTATAGAAATCGATTTATGTTAAAGAATAATATTAATTCAGTCAATTTTTTGTTTCAGAGTAAAACGCCATCTATCGACATTATATAGGACTACGCCTCGGATCACGATATTTATAGATACGCTGTAGTTTAAGCTATTCAACAAAAGAGGGCACAAATGACACTAAAATTAGTACTTCTATTCAACACTAGATGGCACGTGTTGTACTGAGATTGTAAACTAAATATATTTTTTACAAATGTATTTATATTTTTATCTTATGAAAAACAGATCTTCTATAGAAAATTTATTTCTATCTTTTTGATACAAATTTCTTATAAGTGCTTTTACTTAGTCTATATTTACTTAACTCTTCTTTAAGTCAAATCCAAATCCCAAGTTGGATTTTGACTGGTTGAAACAAAATTTAAAAAAGGATACGTGGTCAAATCCCGCTACGTTTTTATGGTATGGTTCTTTAAATCTGGCGTTCCGAGCGTGCCAGTTGAGCACATATCACTTTGCCAATGTCACGTTGAACGTTTTTATTCCTAAGGTGAAATTATACTTTTGACAACTTTATAAATATTTAAAAATAAACTTCAATAATTATAATTATACCTTCAAAATGCGATTGTAAATTATTTTTGCATAAAAATTTGACCTCTGGCAATTTAGTAGTTATTGTGAAATATATGTGAAAGATGCTTTAAACTGCTTTATACGCTGGTTATATATTTTTTTCTATCAGACTCATAAACACATAAACGGTTCCAAACATTATTTACTAAACATGTATATTATAAAAATAAAAATTAAATTTGACCTAAAAACAAACAACAATAAACATAATATTCTCACAGTGGTATTTTTTCTATAAAAGTCCTTCTAACAAAAGAATTAAAACACTTTCAAAACGCCGAAGCGAATCGACATGATCCGATTTCGGATTTTATATCTAAGTGCTCTTCACCTACCGCTCATTGACTTCAATGGCTTTTTGAATATAAGGAAATAATTAAAATATACTTTAACTTAATTGAATATGGTATATTTTTCATTAAATCATTGCGAAATTTAAGTTAGTGAAAGTGGTATAAGTTTAAATTACGATTTTTATGTTTATAAGAATAGGTTAGGTTTTAGATTCTTAAAGTTATTGTTATACTCGTATTAGAGTAAAATTAAACAAAATTCCACCGGTAACAGTTTTTTGTTATGTATAAGCTATATTACTGTAAGGTTTAATCTAAATCCGCCGTCATGGCGCAGCAGTAGGAGAGTGTGATTGTAACGCGACGGTTTTTCTTCTAATTGGACAAAATTACCTATATTTTAATTTAAAAAAAATAGACAAAATCTACTAAAACAAATGTAGACCTATTCTTAAAGAAACAAAATAAACATGACTTATACCACTCTACTGATAGACCGTACGAAGAATCAAAAGTTTAGTAATTGTTTGTTTGTGCCACCACCCGCGGCGCGTTATGGAGGATAGTCTCTATCCCCGCCCTTAGCCTTTGTTGCGAATTTCGATCCATTATTAAATAAACTAAATACCGAATATAATGAGTGGAAAAATTGGATAATCCATTGTTGTTACATGCTTCTGTTTTTTTTCTTTTTTTGTTGTGTGTTGTGTTTGTTTGAACGATGTACTCGTTTATGTATGGGCTGTGTGATGTAAAAGGTAGCGGGAATCTAGTGTTATATTGATGACAGGGAAGAGATGTTTTAAGAAATAATAATTTCTATTACATATTTATTTATATTTATTCGGCAGAAAGTGGGGAACAGCGTGTAATACTGTTCAATAAAGTTATTAATATTCCCACAGATTATAAAAGTAATTTTAATCATCTCAACCTTCGCAAAAGAATACGAATCTTCTCGGTAACGGAACGAAAAGCAGATCTGGAACTCACCACGCTATGTATGTTCAAAAACCTATGTCCAAAACTGGGCGGTACACGAGGAATGGATCGTCTTAACTCTAGGTCACACGTACCTACCCTGCTGCGGGAAAACGCGTGAAGCTACCTTCCAATTTGAAATAAAAAATAGACCTACAAAACTAAGCAAAGTCAGTATTTTTCCATAGCAAATACATATCTCTCTACTCAAAACAGCCTTGACGCGACGAAATGAGAGTATTCACATAATATCATATGGAATACCTCAGTCTGAAAGGCTTTTATTATATTTGCTGTTTGCAAGAAATATGGACGGGATGATGTGACGAGGACTTGTATGTATGGAGATGGATTTTTTGTTATTCTTTAGTTTTAGGTAAAGAAGGCGTAGTGTTAAGATACTACCATTCCTTGTTCGGTTTTATGCCTATAGCAGACGGAACACCGAGCTTTTTGCCTTGTTGCCGTAAGATGGAATGAAAATATTAATAAATAATTAATCCCCGAGTTGCAATCGAACTCAACTCTCAGTTCTCGTTTGTCTAATAAGCATCTCTCATCTCTACTTGAGGAAATAATTGTACAATGGGGCAGTGGCAGTCACTTTTCCCGCTCTGTTAAGGCACTGCAACAGGCAATGCATCTTGTTTCTTTAGGTGGTAAATGTTGAAAATAAACTAACTTGACACTAAGTCCAGGACCTTGCAAAGTATGGATAAGGACAGATACAGGTCTATACTTTGCAAGTAGAGCTTGAAGCTGCAAAGAAGTATTCATCATCATCATAATCATATCAGTCAAGCCTCTCCGCGAAGATCAGTCTTGCGCTTTTCGCATCCAAGGACTAGTAACAAAACAAAACTATAAAAAAAATTTGAAACAAGTATTTTTGTTACAAGATAGCTGTTTCCATATTGAAGTGAGATCGTTCAATCTAGCTAGAGTATTACACCAGACTACGTCTGTACATCTCCACTCATCCGAGAGACTTACGAATATATCAAATTTACCCTACTTTATATAAATCTTGCTGGCTTAAAGGCATTTCTGCGTTTATCTATAATATATCAAGCTATATAAAAAACAGTTTGCACGCTATTTTTCGCATAGCAGGGTAGGCGGAGAGAACTTAGTGTTGAGACACTCCATCCCCATGCAACGTCCAACTTTCGAGACAATGTGTGATAAGTAAGGGAACTCCACTGCCTTTGTTATGATACCAGAGCGAGGATATAGAAATAATTAATTCCTACAAGTAAGAATCGAATGCACAACCGTCGCACTTACAGTCATAGGCTGTGCCACTACGCCATGACAGACAAATTTATATTATTTTATAGATATCTCGGCGCAGTAATGTTTTAACTGGCTGATTGTAGGGTTTATAGAAAAATTGATATTAATAAAAACTAAAGTGCAAGATCATAACAGAATCATAGCAGAAGTGAAATTCTCATTCATATTTCTAAAAGCACAAGAGTCTATGTGTACTCTAATACTGTATTATACTGTGTTCTTTGAAGTCCTTTTACTCGCCCCGTCTTCAGTAGGTAATTGATTGAACCTTTCTGCACTTGTTTTGTTATACAATATATATAGACCTATTGGAACAGGTTTGGTCTATCTTTATAATTTATTTTTCATATATTTCCAACTAATGACCCACTCGCGGCTTTGTCCGCTTTTATAGCCAAATTATTATTATTTTTTAAATAAATTATATCTTATGTTTTATTCTGTTGTGTACACTATATTACTGCAAAGTTATAAAAAAATGACCAAATCCTCAACCATCGTGTTTCTAGGCAGATGCTGTCCCTTAAATTTATTCTGTATTCTTCATATTTTTTTATTAAGAATCCAGGCTAGACCTAGGCTCCAGGGTAGATGAAACGGAAGTATCTTAGTGGGAATGGAGTGTTTTGACATTAGGCTCGTCGGTTCCTTATATTCACCCTGCTATGTGTGTGATACAAAGTGAAGCTAAAAAAAAAGATAATTATGTCGAGATCTGAATTTAGTTTAAATAGCACACTAAAAAAAAATATACATATCCTCCAATATTTAACTATTATTAACTATTACTAATTATTAGTTAATAATTTATAAAAATAATAGATAATTATTTTTAAAAACTTGAAGACAGATATGGACCACGTGTCCTTTTTAAATGTCTTATTTAGACATTTTACTATGTTAAACCTTTTTACATATATTCATAATAAATATGAATTTGCAACATATATATTAGACTAGCGACCCCCTTGCGGCTTCGCCCGCTTTTACTACTGGATTATTCATATAATGTATGTTTGCAAAGCACTTAAGATAATGTGAAAATTAATTAAACTCTAATGCAACCCGCATTTTCGTAGTT
>JAKRZM010000836.1:646177-742250 GCA_036379175.1 Heliconius cydno galanthus
TTTTTTTTCCATACTAACTTTCAACCCCTATTTCGCCCCTTTAGGGTTAAAATTTTCCAAAATCCCTTCTTAGTGGATGTCCAAATTACGAAAGTAAACATCTGTCCAAATTTCACGTTTCTACCATGAGCGGTTACGGCTCTGCTTGCGTCTTACCTCAGTCAGTGAGGACAAGTCCTTTTATATATATAGATTACAGGCATCTCGATAAGATTTTATACACAGAACTAGCTTAACACATACATTTATTACAATTATTTATTTTAATTTAGTAAAAAAAAAAAATTCTTTCCAAGTGTGGAATATAATAACATGTTAAAAATGTCAAAAATACATAAAATATTTGTATAATTCCTACGACTAGATATTGAACTCACAACCATCTACTACACCACAAATAAATAATTCAGTGTGAACAACCACCAGCATTGGGATTACGCAAGTATTGTTGTTACATCATTGTTAGTTTTAAATGCATTCAAGTATGATATAATGCGATAAGCTCACTCTTACCTTTGAGAGTCTAAGGAAATAACGTACGCGTGTAGAATATTTTGACCGCAAATTTTATTTTATATAGCTCCTATAGTATTTATTTAAAATATAATGTAAATTTATTTTCGTTGTCCGTTCTCCATTTTTTAATAGAAATTATTTTTATTAGAAGAATAGCAAACAGAATGGCTTTCATCTTTCAATGGGTAGTTTTTCAAAAGGTCGCCATTGATGTCCGCCACACGTAATGTCTCGAAAATTGGGCGGTTCCAAGCAACGGAATGTCTTAAATTAGCACTGGGTTCTCCCCATCTACTCTACTATATGCGAGATATAGAGTGAAGCTAAAAAAACACTTTCCTTTTTTTATTTTTATCAATGGTCTCAAATTACGTGGACCGTGTCAAATCCTAAGAAACAAACCTAGCCAAATAATACCAGATTCCAATGTTTTGTGAATAATGGCGCCCTGAGTGTTTGTCGTCACACCGATCGTATCTGATTATACATTTCTTTACAGTAGACTATTTTTATGTTTTTGGTTCTGTATAATAAAAATAATATATAATTTATATTAGCTGTGGTAACATTGTTTGACAGCGATGGATTGTTATGGATACGGTCCCTAAAGGGGGGTTTAGGTATGACTATATGATAAGAAAAAGCGGAGTTAAGTTCCACATTTCAACCTGTAATATGTAAAATTAATGATAGAAACTTTTTATTGTACACCCAAAACGAAATACAAGAAAATACATAATATAAAAATACAACAAGCGATAGGCAGCCTTATCGCTAAAATAGTGATTTTTTTCAGGCAACCTTAAGGCTTATTGCGGTGGAGAACGGAGTGTCTCAACACTAGATTCCCTCTGCCTACTCTGCCGGATCAACATAACGCTAAAAAACGTATAGGCGTTGGTATTGATCATACGGTGATAAAAATGATGGAAATAAAAGTTAATATATAATATATTTACTTTTATTTCCATCGAACCCTAAAAAAGATTTGTCAATATATTTGAATGCGCGTGCGTTAGAGCGTTATCAATGTTTCCAAACGTGTTTACAGATTAAGATAAAGTAATAAAAGAAAGTGTCCCTTACATCACCGTGGCCGTCTTAACTTACTTTAGCTTCGAAGCTCTTAAATAAGATAAAATCACAAAAGATTAAGAAATATAAGATATGCAATGGGTTTTTGGATGTTTTAGATTTAAACAGTCGAGTCGTAGTGGTACAGTGGATCAGGGTATACACGTTTGGTTTCGAGTTCAATCTCCATTTGGATTAATTTTATTATTTTAATTAGGCGCTCATGATACTGGATACTCTCTGTTTTCCCTCCGATGCTGATAAAAACGTGAAGCGGAAAAGATTTTAATATTATAAGTAAATCTTTGATCAATTTTACGAATTTCGAGACATTGTACGTTAAAAAGCGTCAACGTTAAACCTTTCCCCGCCCTTTGACTCATAGTTTGATACTGTATTCCGCACATAGCAGGGTAGGCTGAGGGAACCTGGGAACTACTTCCGTTCCCCATTTTCCGACTAATTCTGGAGGCATTGCGTGTTGCCTCGACACCCGAGCGAAGAAATGGAAATATAACGTAAATAAATATTTCACTTCCTCGAGTGGGGATCGAACTCACAACTCGAAGTCGCGTTACAGTCACACCCTTACGCCGCTTCGCCAGGACAGTCTCAGAAGCCTTAAAATTATAACACTTATTACGAAAAATAAAATAAATGTGTGCAATTTTGAACTCACTACCACCGAATTACAACCAAGGTGTACAAACGTGGTAGTTAAGTATAATATACGTCGAGTACATTAAGGCACCCCCACACGCGACTACAATTTGCACCGTACGATTATATCAGCTTACATAAACGTAAGGGATGAAATTAGAGGGTGTTTTATCTGTGCCGATCATCGACTTATTAATTATCTGTGATGAAAAATGTTTTTTTTTTATTAATAAAAATAGTAACATCAATATTTTTAAGTAGATAAGGTAGAGAGTGAGAGCACCTATATAGACAGTTTATTCTGCTACAATTTAAAATGTCGTCTAGATTTAAATATTTTAAAGTTAATTATAATTCCGCTTTCCGTTAACATGCTCGGAAATTTTCAAAAATGCAAATACGTTATTGTTGTACTTCATTTTTTAACACACTGGATTTTTATAAGCTCTTATTTGACTTGCCGTTTTTTAAAAAGTTCATAATATTAAATTTAAAGGAATATTATCGTTACATTTTTATATTACAAAAACGTAACGATAAAGCCTCGAATTTGTTTTTTTATTATCTAAGCCGTAATATAATTTCTAACTAGCTAGAAAGACTGTACTCTTCTCTAGATTGCGTCACTAGATTTTCTCAATATTCATAAGATAGAAAAACATTTTATTGACAAACTTTTATAAAAAATAACGTTTTTTCTAAATTTCTATAATTCACATATTATCGCATTATATCAACCCTTCATCCTCTACTTATCAATCATTAAAGCAAAACTCAAGTTACAAACTATAATAGGTGGAAAAAAGAACTTAAGTATCACTTAGTTAGGAGACCCAGCGTTCGGCACGCGTCCGCCATTAACGATTTAATTAAATACAATACTCCTGGTGGAGTGGCAAAGAGGTTTGTTATAACAGTGGGTTTCACATGGGTATTTGTGGGGTGGGATTTTGAAAATGATTACAGAATCTCCTTCTAAAGCACCTTTTTTTGTTTGCTTCATGTTGTATCCCGTGTATAGCAAGGTAGACAGAGGGAATGTAGTGTTAAAACATTCCGTTCCCGACGGACCCCCCAATTTTTGAGACATTGCGTGTTGACTTGTGATTCTTAATGCTATGCTTTGTCCTCTTACAAGAGCAGAGCTTTCCTCGGAAAGGTAATCGAACCAAAACCGACGAGTTTACAGCCAGACGTGCCACTAGGCAATAACGGCCTCAGAATGTATTATAACATTAATTAAAAGTAAAAATAAAAAATGGCGACAATATTTCTCACTGAAAAGTCACGTGACCGCTTATGTATAGATATTAAGTACTATACAACTTTTACATTTTGGTTTATTAAAAAACTAAAAGTTCTTTGCTTTAGACTCTCATTATTAAATGTAGTTAGTTTTTTTTAAATATATCCATTATACGCCGTCAATTACGCCGCGTGCCATATCAATTGCACTTGAAAATTTTACACATTTACTGAACAATAGACTTTATTTATATATGCATAAGGATTACAGTTATACATCTTTTAGAAATTATGCAATTCTAAGCTTGCAGTTTAATTATGATTCTTATCAAGTAAAAAATAAAGTTCAAAATGTTTGAAAGATTGATTGAAAGGAATTTTAATAACAAAAGATGTTGTAACGATAAAGCATCGAATATGTTTTTTTTTATTCATTTAGCAGTTTTTTTGTTATGAGAACTGACTGAGTTATAAATGTTAAATTATATTTTTACTTGCTTAGTATATTAAAAAATATTTATTTAACATTAAAAACTAATTAGGGTATGTAGAGGGAACCTGGGAACCTAGTTCTGAGACACTGCGTCCGCATTAAGTTACTTCCGTTTCCTGCAAATTCTTAAGGCATCGCTTGTTGAATGGCGGAACATAACGCCACCCTTTGCCCCGTTAACAGAGCGAGTGGGAATCGAACCCACAACCTGTGTTCACAGTTGCACACACGTGCTCCTGCGCCACGACTAGCTTTAAGTATTAGTAAAAACTGCATTAAGGTCTGTCGCGTAACTTGAGAAGAAAATCTTTTTTAAACTAAGTATATAAAGAATATCTTGTTACTTTCTATAACACGACATTAAAAAATCACAAACAGGTACAATATTTATTTATTTTGTTTTTTTTTGTATTCTAAACGACATTATATTTAAATACTCTGCAGGTAAAAAATTGGTGTTGCAATATTTAAAAAATAACCATTTGGCAGTGCTTTGCTCTTTTCTATTAAAACTATTCATTTCATTGAATCGGGAGATCATCTAGTTTTTCAGTTTTTATTAATAAAAAAAGCCGAATATCGTGAAACAAGCACATCGCCCATTCATTTACAATATCAAAACGTGCCGATTTTGAAATTTGAATTGGGTATGTAGGAGGACTGCTTTGAACCCTGTTTACATTAAGTCGGTACTATTTTTATTTGTTTTATAATATTTTAAAGTGTTATACGTATTTGTATACCTGAGCCTACGTTGATGTCAGAGTCATATTTGTATTGTATTTCTATATTTTTTATTCTATATTATATCTATATATTTTTTCCTGACAAAAAGGCCATCTAGAATTTATTTAAAATGATGGGTATTTTTTTTAAATACTTATAATTTGTTAATTAATTACTTTTAAAGTACAACTCTTTCAGCTTCATGCTTTATTTCATATGTTAGGTATATATGGTACAAGGCAAAATATAGATAACCTTTTGATATGATTTTTTTTTAGTTTATATATACATTTTTTTATAATTTTACACTGTATTCCACACATGGCAGGGTAGCAATAATTTGAAGATACGCCTTTCTCCATTGTCTGCCCTAGTTTTAGGAAATTACGTGTTAAATGATTGGACTCAACATCGCCTTTTGTCTTATTAACAGAGCAAGATTGCCGTAACCTTGATTTCCCGAAGATGGCATCGAATTTAGACCCATCGTGCTTAAAGACACCTATAAGTAATTTATACTTTAAATCACTTTCACGCTGTATCCCGCACACAGCCGGGTAGGCAGAGGGAACCTAATAATTTATACTTGTTTAAAATTAAAATGTTTGTGTAATGTATTTATCCAACTATGGACACGATATCGTACAATCCATCAAATAGACCTCCAATTTGGCTGATTGGCGTTCGGTCTCGATTTTCAAACGCTCAAAGACTTTCGGCTGACGGTAGGCTCCAGCTTCGTGCAAATGAGGCGGATGCGATGGGTGCTGTTTGAAGGTGGCTTCATGGTGCTTGTATGTACGAATACATGGAAATAATATGTGTATATATAAAATTACAAAGAAAACTCTAGGAAAATAAAGTCCTTTAGGCGATGCTTGAATAAACAAAAAACTTAATATTTAATTGTTTTTTTTTTTAATTTTAAGATTTGGTATAACAAACTAGGTGAAAATAACTTTCCTTATATCTGACCAAGCCATAGACGAATCTCATTCCAATTGACTTCTGAGTCTGTATAAGGATGAGCTTTTAGCTGCGACTTTTCTCGCGTGGTCTAATGGAAGTAAGGTTTTTCAATTCACTTCAGTAGCTCCTCAGATTAGCACATACAAATAAACAAACTTCTCAGCTTTATAATATTAGTACGAGTTAGTTGAGCTCAATTGGAGAAAATAAAATAAGAAAACTACGTCACTTTTATTTGACATAAGTGTCCGACGTACCTACTTCTGACTTTTCTGCCTCATTTTCGCCCTCTAATACTACTCATCGCTTTGTTACCAGAGCGATTAAATAAAAACAATTTACTCCCCTGAATAGGAATCGAACACCACACATCCAAGCCACGAAGGTCTACAGAATATAAACTTATACTATACAAAACAATAGCTAGAACTTCTATCAGATCTACACAGCCGTGCCTCCACACTTGGCATAAAGATGGCGTCAAAGACAATGCGTGAAGCATAGCAGATAGCATCCACAGCTGAATCCTTTGTTGCGGCTAAACCTAGCTTTCAGTTCAACTATTCTGACGAGTCACGCTCAAGCCTTTACTTGATAGAATTTCCTGTCGATTTTGTCTATATATTGCGTTGTATGTTTCGAAATCAAAGTATATGTAACTATTAATATTATAAAACAGAAAAAGTTTGTTTGAGTGGGGTAACCTGACTTCCCTAACCTTATGATTGGTTTTCAAAAATTATGTTTATTTTTCACGTCACGCTATATACTGCACATAGCAGGGTAGGTAGAGGGAATCTGGGAACCTAGTGTTAGTACACTTTCTCCAGAATTCTTGAGGCATTGCGTGTTGAGTGGAACACAACGTCGTACTTTGCCTCGTTACCAGAGCGAGGAAATAAAAATATCAAATATATGTCGAGGAAAATACAAAATATTTCATACATTTGATATTTCCCCCGATAGGGAATCGAACCCATAACCTGTCGCGTTTAAAGTCTTAAACTAACTTGTGCCCTTGCGCGATCAATAGTCCATTCAATCGTTTCAATGTACAGAGTCAGTGTTACGCACTTCTAACGGACCACGCGGGCGAAGACGCTGGCAAAAACTAGTATCGTTTAAATATTTACTTATAAGAAAATATACTTGTAAAGGAAGTGTCTTCATAAGGAAGAGTTTCTTAAGATGAAGATAAGTTTCAAGGTGCAGGGTCCGGTTCAATTTGTTAATTCATAAGATGGAACGAAATATACTTAAATGTTGAATAACCGTATTTTAGTGATTATTTGACAGATGTGGTTGATTTTTAGTTTTTTTTTACATTAATATTAAGGGCAAAAGAATGTTTGCAAGTAAACTAACTGATTGTCTGATTGGCTGTCTGAATTATTTAGGTTCCCGCAGTATCTCGCATAGGCAGAGAGAAAATAGTGTTATGATACCCCGTTCATCACGCACTGCTCAATTGTCGAGGCAGTAGCTTAGTGAGTTGAGGAACCTAACGCCGCACTTGCTTTTTTTACCATAGCGAGCGTTCCTGAGTGCTAATTGACAATGCGTAAATAAAACTACTGGTGGACGTTTAAAAATTGACATGTGGCATGCCAATAAGTTACAAATGTGTACGTTAGCACTAAGAGAAATTTTCACGAAATTATTATAAAAAAAAGAAAATTGAACGTCTTTAACTTAATTTAACGCAAACAAAGCTGCAGGCGACCCCTAGTAGCTACCTATTACAGAAAACGATCACCAATATCACTAAATTGAATATAATATTATAATAAAAAAATATTATATAACACATTTACAATAATATATATACTCTGTCAAAATTTCCTGCACAGATTAGTACAAGCGATACCATCTCGCGGGGACGGCCGTTAATCGTAATTAGGGCGCTGCTTAGCTCCTTATAATTACTTAAATTTTACTTGTGACTTTCTTACCACCCTGGGGCTTGAGTAACGTGGATGAAACGGATATGGCTTTAGTTTAATATTAAATTAATATTTTACCAGATATTAAATAATTACCAGATCGAGGAAAGATAAATAATAAATAATTCATTACCCTGAGTGGAAATTGAACTCATAACCGTCGGACGCTGTGCCGCTACGTATCGATGGCAACTTAAACAAATGGCAACACAAAAAATGTTAATAATTAATACTTTTTGGATTCAGTCTTAAATTTTGGCTGTTGTATGCTCGTCTATTATGAAACAATTAAAGATTTTTTAATAACTATATATTTTCTACTTAATAAATATGGTTTGTTTATGTACTTATATACTAATATATAATTTGTTTTCTACTATAATGTATTTAATTTTTTTCCTCACATTTTTAAATATCATTTATTACCATAGTTATACCAATATTTAAACCATTTTAAGTATGATGATGCACTGGTATTTTCAATTGTAACGTAATATAATAAAATTAAATTTAGGATAAGCCATATCCATATTAAACTAGACGCGGTCGAGGTATGATACAACATTTACATTTAAGAGGCGGTGCGCAAATTTGCGGGAGACGACCGTCTTAGCTGGTACTTGTGAAGAGAAAATTATATTTTCTTCCATAAACCTTATATTTTGAAAAACATGCATGTTAAATTATATAATTATTTTTTTTATGATACCATGCTGCAGTTGAAAATTGTCAGAAAGCTCTCTAAAAAAATGTAAGCTCATTTCAATAGTATTTCTGCTTTATATCCTATAATATTCTGCCATTTAACGGGCTATTACTAGCTGTCATTAAATTTTCTCTGTCTTTTCTGTAGATGCATGAATAAAAAAATATAAATTATAAATCTTCTTAACAGTTGTGTACTCAAATGTATCTCATATTGTAACTTAGCTCTACACCTTTGAGATATTCTTCTAAAGAGCACGAATAAACTCTTAAATCTCGACACAATCATCTTGATATTTGTATAGATATTAAATAAATAAATCATCTTCACGCTGTATCTCGCACAAGGTAGGGAAGGCAGAGGGAACCTAGTGTTAAGACACTCTGTTTCATACTTTCGGCCGAATTCTGAAAGAATTCGTGTTGAATAGCGCAACTCAACGCCGCGCTTTATCTCGACACCAGAGCGAAGAAATGGAATGGTAATTTTTGATTTTTGAAAATGATGCTATTGTGGCTTAATGGTCACGAGTTGTGGGTTTGATTCCCACTGAGGGAAATTAACTATCGTAACATGACAAAGCCTGGCGTTGAATTCCGCCATTCAACACGTAATGCCTCGAAAATTCGGCGGAAAATGGTCATCAAATGATGAAACAGAGTATCATATATACGGACATTAGATACACAGGTTTCTTCTGCCTACCTCGCTATATGCGTTATACAGCGCGAAGCTGAAAAAAATAAATTTAAAATATACAGTATCAAGACTACACGCGACTTATAAACCCCAAACCTCTTAAATGAAGTCGAGTCGTTGAAATAAATAAAGTTGCGTTTGCGAGGGACTCGCTAATTACCTATACGAGATGAGAATAACAAAGAATGGAAGAGGTAAAGGGAAAATATTTTCATTTTTATAAGGTGCAATAAAATCTAAGAAATTGAATTTAATTTTAATTGAAAGCCACTGATTGTAGGTTCAAAATATATTCTTTTTTCAGCTTTGCGGTGTACCCCGCAGAGCTAGTCTGGAAATCTAAAATTAAGACACTCCATTCCCATTATAAAAAGATCCTAATTTAATAGATTGCTTCTTTCACCAATCAAAAATTTATAATACTAAAATACACATATATGTATGTGTACATAATATAATTTTGTGTACATAGTATAATTTTTTTTGTAAAACGGAAGAACAGTGTATTTTAATGATATCATCCATAAACGAGACAGAGAAAAATAATATTTTACGGAGACAAAAAATATATTGTACCTACCACCTTGCCACATACCACTTCCGAATTATAATCCGAATAGGTATATAAGTTATGTCAGTTATTTCAGAAAGTCGTAGACGTTTACTTACAAAGTTCCAAGAAGGGTGAAAGATAAAACAGATTCTTATCATTATGCCTTAAAAATCTTTGACCCATGCTTTTAATCTGAACGTCAGTATATTTGACAGCTGAAAATGGGATTGTGTGGGTTCTATTTCCACTCAGGGTAAATGTTAGTTGGTTAAAAATATCGGATTTTAGTTTTAATATTAATTCATGTAATTATGTAAATACCTAAAAACTAGCGACAAACAATATTTTAAAAACATTTTTTGTTCTTTTTTTAGCTTCACGCTATATCCCGTACATAAGACACTTCGTTCCCATTAAGGCACTTCCGTTCCTCAGTTTCCGCCGGATTCTATAGAGAGAGATAGAGATATTTCAACAGAGCAAATAAATGAAAATATTAAATAATCAATTTTCCCGAGTGGGAATCAAACCCACGACCGTCGCTTTTACAGCCACAGGTTTGTGCCTCGGCGCTACGACGGCCTCGAGACCTTTTTCATTTTCTACGAAAATTTGTTAGCTTTAAATCAACATAATGGCTGAACTTACTCCTATTTTGAGGATACTTCATGGTTGATTGAACATTTTACATTTTTCATTTTATATTGCTGTTTCAGTGAAAAGTGGCGGCTGAAGAACGAATATTTCGCTTGTCACCCGACTGCAGTGACATTCAAAAGCAGTGTTATGTTGTAAGCGCGAATGTATGTATTTAATTATGTATGTATGTTGTCTCTGCGTACCTCTTTTCCTCTCTCTCTTTCTTCATACACTTCCTCATACTACGTGCGCTCCGTGACGCAGAATATTTCTTATGTCACCTTACGTAACAAATAACATACCTACTAAATATATGTATAGGTGAAAAGTTTTAAATACAAAAGACCATATACAAACTATTAATAATAACTTTCAAAATTTTGTAGAAATCCATTCAAAACATTACCAATTTGAATTCAAATGTGACGGAAGCGTTGATCGGGCGCGGGTAGGAAAGGGCGGGAAATAATTAGCCGTACCGCCTAGGGCGAAGGAAACACGCTATACAGCCAGCGACTCGAGGATCATTGCTTGTTATGTCGAAACGTATTTTTTAACCTTAATAATTTAAAAAAATGTGTATGTCATATATTAAATTATTGGAATGTTTTTTTTTAATGTTTAATGTAAATTTTGTTGTTGGCAGAATGGATTATGATTATGTATTTTATGTTGTAATATAAAAAGGGACCACGTTTTGCCTTTATTTTTCTTTTATTTAAAAGTATGACAGTTTTAATGTCAATCCACGCTGTCGTTTGGTAATGGGTTAAAATAAAAAAAATTCTGCGCTCAAAGTGCAACGTTAAACTTCGTTACTTAGCAGTCAAGGTCATCATGTCATTTCGCTAAGGAGAACGACCACCGTCAGGTTAGATAAAGGAATATGTGAAAGGTATACTACAAATACCTATTCCAATGCTATGTATTGTAAACTAATCACATATTAGGAATTATAACAACATATAATAATAATAATAATAACAAACCAATAATAATAATAATAACAAACCCAACATATAATAATAATAATAATAAAGAACAAGCTGCGCTTTGTCTTATTATCAGAGCAAGAGAATCAGAGAAAACAATGCTCTGAATAACACATTCCCTGAATGAGATTGAACCCACATTGGCCGCATTTGCAGTCAGGCGCACTGCCACTGCACCTCGACGGTAATTTAGAATATCAAAAGATACTTGGGCGTGAAATTTTAAAAGAAATAATATCAAAATACAAATCCGTACATGACAGTCACAAATAATAAACTCCCAAAATCGTATATATATCCCCAAACGAATTGGTCACGTATCCACTCTATACCCATTTACGTCACTTTCAATTTCTCATGTGGCAACACAGGCGAAGGGAGAACAAAATGGCGTTATTATCATAGCTAATAAAAATTCTGCGCGCGAAAAATACCGGATGCTGATTGGTCGACGCTCCCTCGAGCCCTCATCCCATTGGCCGTTTTCTGTTTATCCCATTTCCAAATTAACTTTCGCTGTCGTACGGTTATCCCTGAATTTATTTATTTCCACGTTTTATTAGCTGGAAAAGATTTCATATAATATGGCAAGAGAATTTAAATTTTTTGTTTATGATTATCTGTATTTGTGTTAATACATCATATGGAACGTGATTTTTTGTAAATACATTTCCTTATTACGTTTTGTTTTTATATATTTATTGTGTTTTTTATCAGCTTACCGTTAAGACAGTGTCTTCCCATTAAGACACTTCCGTTCTCCACTTTCCGCCCAACTCTGAATCGATTGCATGTAGAGTGGCGAAACTTAACGTTACACTTTGCCTCTACAATAAAACGAAAAAGTGAAAATATGAAATATTTCATTTCCTCGAGAAGGAATCCATCACACAACCTGTCGCGTTTACACTCACACACTTCTTTGTATAAAAGTGTGACCATAAGCGCACTGGTTGTGGGTTCGATCCCTACTCGGGGAAATGAAATATTTATTTAAATTTACATTTCGCGCGCAGCGTTGAGTTCCACCACTCAGCACACAATGCCTCCAAAATTCTGCAGAAACTGGGATCAGAGTGTGTTTTACACTAGGTTCCCTTTGCCACGCTGTTGTGTGCGAGATACAGCGTGAAGCTGAGTTACTTCTTACACAAGTCACAACTCCTAGTTATTCCGATTTGACCACACAGACGAAACCACGAATAAAAGCTTATTATTAAATAATAGTTAATAACTAGCTTTTAATCAATATAGGTACATGTTACTTACAAAGCAAAATAAAAAGTTTATACATATCTAAGTTATAAAATAGCATCATTTACCTTAAACCCTCGACATTGCCAGCTAGATTGGGATCCGTTGTAATTTTCTTCTAAAGACTCAAAGTATTGGGGGAAAGACGGCGGTAATGCCACAGTGTTGCTAGTTAAACGCAGTTTTTACGACGCACACTAAATCTATCTCATTTTGGTTAGATCTCGGGAAATTGTTGTTTTTGTTTAGGGTAATTTTGTGTGGATTGTTTTTTTATGTGAAGTTTAGACGTGCAATGGTGTGGAGAGAATGTTTATTTTATTTTATACTATAATATAACGTAGAGTGTATAAACTATTTTCCAGATATAAGGTGTTGAATGCCGGAGCTAAAGGGCGCGCTTTGTCTGGTTACCAGTGTGAGAAAATGAAAATATTTCAATCCCTACATTAGGAATTGGACCTACAACCATCTTATTTATAGAGACGATTGTTACGGCACCACTGGCTCTATATTGCTATTATTAATTACATCTTCAATTACCAGAAGGTGAAAAACAAAGTGATATTTATTCTTTATACTTTGGGTGAAAATAAGAAATAATTATAAAACCATAAATTTTTCAAATCATCCCTCACATCCTTTGACAGCTTATGACACATGCGTAGATACCAATATATTTAGATAGTAATCCAGTCTATTCAAAGCACGACAAAATTAATCACCGGATAAATCGTACGCGAATCAAGAAACCATTTAACAACCAATCCGTATTTTATGAACGCGGCATCACAATTTGCCGCCAAAACTCGTTTGACGTTTCAATATATACTCTATACCAATTACCATAGAGTATACACAAAACGTTAGACAGATTATTTTGACAGAACACCATATTTAATCACCTACAAAGGATCTCGTTGAGTTCAGAGCTACATACACGCATTGAAAACTAACAAAAGAAAAAAAGCAATCTTCTCAGATTGGCATTTGGGGGGCACTGTACAAAAGGGGCCTCCTTTTAGGGGAATATTGTTAGTACAGATTGAAAAGCATTTTGTCGTCAACATGTTATTCGGTAATTTAGTGTTGCCCGATCGAAATAACTGGGGTTGTAATTGGAAGAGGTTTTAATGCATGTGTCTGATTGATTGCTTTTTGCATGTTTTGAATAGACATCATAAGATTTAAACACTGTTTACATTCCCTTACGGGTGGTATTTTTAAATGTTAAGTTGTTAACTCGCTAAGTAAAATTATAGATATTTTTATTCAGTATTATTTTGAGTGGTGGAACTCAACGCCATATTTTGTCTCGTTACCAGAGCGAAGAAATGAAAAAATTAAATACTTCATTTTCTCGATTGGGAATCGAACCTAAAGCATGTCGCCTTTACAGTTACACGTTTGTGTCCCTGCACCACAACTGGCCTCAATTAGATTTTTCTATACTAAATAATATAATTATAGATACAACGTGGCAACGTAGACCACGTTTACCTGTAAACGCGATGGTTGCGGATTCGATTCCTGCTCGTTGTAAATCGTAATGGTTGGTTCTCGATATCTGACGAAAATAGAAAGTATTGTTGTTATATTTAGCTAATTATTGACACACGTGACTAAACAAGGCGGCTAAATAGTAATTTTACTGAAAATTTTTGTTTTTATCTATAGTTGGACTATTTGATTTTTTGATTGAGATATTTTTAAAGTGTTATTTCACGTTAAAAACCAAAAATATAATTAAAATTTGAGAATTTCAATCCAAATCAGGGTTTTAACAAACTGGCAACTCTTGGGCAGTTTTCAGGAGGTCCCATTCAAGATATCTTTTCTTTATATTTTTTAGTAATGATCACTAAAGATGTCATGCTATATGTCAGCTAGGCGGAACTCAACGCCGCGCTTTGCCTCATTACTAGAGCGAGGAAATGAAAATATTAAATATATCATTTCCTCGAGTGAGATCGAACCTATAACCTGTCGAGCTTACGCACGTACGTTTACGTTTGTGCACCTGCGCCACGACGGTTCAATATACAATACATACCTATACATTATCTTATTCAAATTACATAACCCAAAACTCCCCCATTTATTACATACGAACTACGACTCGAGATGAAAGATTCGATTTGGAAAACCATTTTTTTTTCTATAACTTCATTCCTTTCAATAATTCACTTGGGACGCCCGTGTTAGCTCTTGGACAAGTTTTAATATGAAAAATGGTATTATCATATCAGGCAAAATATTGTTTTGTATTCATAAAAAAAGTTATTTTGAAATATAAACTTTATTTAAACGGAACAAAGTTGAAGATATTTAAGCGTGTTCTATTCTTGAGGTTTTCATATTTTGTATTGATACAGTATAAACATTCAGTATTTGCAGTCGCTGAAACGTTCAATAGTACTTAATTCTATGGAAATAAGATAAATTTTCGTATAGTTTTATATTTTTCGTCTGCCCTGAACGTATTTTTCACCTGACTTGCCGTATAACAGAGAAATTGTTTAACATTCGACACGAGTGGTTTTTTCAATAAATATTAATGAGTTTCAGATGGCTATAGGATCATTTCTGTTACGTTACTTTGATTAATAAAGTTTCGCCTTTTTTGATTATATTCTCCAATGAATACGTTTCTATTTGCGATTGCGATTTTTCGTATAGAAACGGCGTGTTAGAATTTTTATCTATACGTTTTATATACGAATACAGTGCATCAGATATTTAAAGGCTATATAGTAGTAAAATTACATGTTGTCATATATAGTAAATTTGATTTTTAAGTAATTAAAAGTATAATATAAGTACAGTATAGTTTTTGATGCAAGCGTACAACTGTAAACGCGACGGGTTGTAGGTTCGATTACCACTCAAGGATATGTAATATTTAATATTTTCACTTCCTCGCTGTGGTAACTAGGCAAAGCGCGGCGGTGAGTTCCGCTACTCAACACGCATTGCCTCCAAAATTAGGAACGACAGCTGAGTTTTGGCACTAGATTCCCATTTTTTTATATATGTAACATAGTGATGATTGGTTTTTGAAACATCAACAGGTTTTTAAAAAAATCGACGTCATTTTTCAACAAAAGCAGTCATTAAAAGCAAAGCAGTCATGAACTTTGTCAGACGTATCAGATCATTTTTATTATACGTTTTCATAGTAAGGTTGCATATGTACATTATATACTGCCAGATATAAAATTTATTTTTCATTTATTCACCCAATGACAAAGACTGAACATCACAATGCCGAAAAAGGAACAGACTATTTGAAAAAAAAAAGGAAAAAATTAAAAATATCGATCGTGGAGCGTTCCACTGAACCTAAAAGATCCAAAGCTTCAATCAAAAATGGCGTGAATGAAAAAAAAAAACATTATTTTTTTCGCTCCACTGCGACAAAGGCGCGACGTCAAATGCCATTGCTTAAATGAGAACGCAGTCATTCGCGAGCGTAGTGATATGGAAAAATCATCCGATGAAAAAAAATACCGTACACCGTGAAATACTATGTAAATGGAATGGCGATAGAAATGACACTAAATTGCTTTATATTTGGATTTATGTAAAACTAGCGGCCCGCTCGCGGCTTCGCCTGCGTGAACTATGTTATTATTAATTTCTGTCTATGGGAGTACCTACGTCCTATCAGTGACGAACATGCAAAATTTGATACTCCTAGAATTTGTAGTAACGAAGTTTCATACAAACTTTCAACCCCAAAAACAACCCCTTAGAAGTCGAATATCGCAAATTCCCGTCTTAGCGAGCACCTACGTCCTGTAAGTAACTCCTATGCAAAATTTGAGATTTCTAGCACTTGTAGTTTCTGAGATTTCGTGATGAGTGTGTGACCTTTCGATTTTATATATATAGATTACATGTGTTTTTGAATTTAATGTGTTACCTTATGTAATGTATGTACCTTTGCGTACTTCCAGCATCCATGTAGGTACATAAGTTAAGGTAACTTATTTAGTACCTACCTACATAAAGAAATTTGGAACATCAGGACTCTTATCTTACACGCTAAAGCACATTAGAGTAAAACTACGTACAGTCATTGTGACAGTCGTCTTATAGTAGCGGCAAAGGATAGGTGCCTGGAATTACTTTTTTTTTTTTTGGAATCTGTAGGCAACCTTGTGACCACGTTTGTCCACCCATGTCCACGGACTAGCGTTGCCAAAAATGTATACAACTAAGACATGGCGCTGCAAAATATATATGCGATTAATCCTATTAAAAAGTTTAATTGAGTTCAGTTGTGGTCGCAGGAAAAATCGTGCGACTGTAAACGCGACGGGTCGTGGGTATGATTGCCTCTCAAAGAAATGAAATATTTAATATTGTAGCTTAGATGTATATTTAATATTGTAGTTTAGATAAAAAGGCATATGCGGCGTTCAGTTCCGCCAGTGCCTCCAGAATTTCGCGGAGAGTGGGAAACGGAAACGTCTTAATGAGAACGGAGGTTAACACAAGGTTCCCAGATTTCCTCCGCTTACAGTGAAAAAGAATAAAAAAGAGTTTCATTTAAATTGAGTAAAAATTGCGAAAATAGAACATCTTATTATAGAATAGAATTGTACTAAGATATATGCATAAGTATAAAGATAGTGTTCAGTTGTTAGAAATTCAAAAGTGTCACTTGTTTGTGTTGTAATTCTGTATTTGGGGCGCGGAATCGTTCGGAGACACCTTTCACGTGGATGCTGATTACGAACACCCAGATTAGGGGTCAGGGCTACCACATTTCAATGTCTATTTTCTATTTTTTTAATTTATTACAGGTTGCACATAGTTTGTTCATTTCCTCGCTCTGGAACGAACATGTAACGTCTCGAAAATTTGACAGAAATGGGAAAAAGAGTATCTGACCGCTACGTTCCCTTTGCCTACCTTGTTATATGTTTAATACGAACACCCAGATAAGTACTCAGGGTGTAATAAAAGTGTAGCTTTTTATGGAATTTAGTGACTATTTTCTATTTCAAAGTGAAGTAAAAGTGAAATTTTGTCTTATACCTATAACCAAACTAGGTAATTGAAATTGAGTTCTTAGTTGAGTGTTCCCGCAGACTACTAAGAGAATATTTCTCGAAATTGGGAACGGCAGAAAACTGTATTTTCCATTTAACGTCTTAATGCCCTTACAAACAAAATTGGGAGCGACGACTAGTACAAAACATTTATTTACTGGATCTATTTCATCACCATGTACCTTTTATAAAATACATACTTAAATATAAAAAATAGGTATATTTTTTTAAGTAAACATATTCCAGTCTACACCCCTACAAAGCCACGCTATGATTGGCGCTCGCTGTGCCTTGGGAAATCAGCGGTTACTCTACAGCTTGACGAGCACAGATTATATTCGTGACATATATATTACCTAAAATTGTCATAGATAATATAAGTGACGTCTTAGATTATTTTTAGTTGAGGCCTGCGGCTGCGTAGTGGGTTCGATCCCCACGTGGGGGAATGATTTATTTATTTATTTTATTTTTTTCTACACGGGTAGATGAAACGTGGTGTTGAGTTCCGCTACTCAGCACAGTAAGTCTGGAAAGTTCAACAGTGCGTGGGGAACAGTGCCAGTACCAGACTGTAGGTACTATAATATGATTGTGGGTTCGGCACTTAAAAAAATGCTGAGTAATAAGAAAACTTCTAATATAGCTTCCTCTCCGTCTTGAAAAAATAAAGTAGAAACTTTTTTTTTTTAGATTCATGTTCATATAACAGGGTGGGCAGAGGAAAATACCTCATTACCCAAATCCGAATTTAGTCCACAATCATCGCGTTTACAGTCAAACCTCAAATATAAATTATGATGACAATTACAAATGAAAACGGCGTTGAGTTTCGCCGGTCAACAAGCAATGCCTCCAGAATTGAACGGAAAGTGGGGAGACGAGTGCCGTAACACTGCCTACTCTGCTACATGCGATACACATGAAGCTGGAATAATAATTACAAATAAACAATAAAATAAATCTAATTACAAATATAAGAAAAACCAAATCAATGAACATGTCAAAATAACAAATATGGTATCTACTAACGTAGAACACAATTACATTACATTACGTCCGAATCAAGCTTAACTCCCGTTTGCCCCCGAAATCACTATCGAATAGACATCTTAATAAATATTATGAATATATCTCTAAAGGAATTTATACCTTATTTACTTTACAATAAAAGTAATTTTCAAATGAACGCGTAACACACAATCATAGAGTATAGAATCGAAATAAAAAAGGTGTCAAAGATCGAATTTACGATTCATTATACTAAATCCGTATAAAATTGAGGGTGGATTTGTTTTTAATCGAATTTGAACCTTATGCGCTTACAATACAATTCATTTATATATAAAATAATTGTTTTAAAAAAAAGCATTCGACTAAAAGTGCTCATATAAGTGCCCATTGTGGCGACAGATGGTAGTTTTAGTGTTAATTAGAAAACGTCGTATGTAGAAAGTTAATATGAAATATAAACATTTCACGTAATTGAGATAATTGGAGCATAGTGGGGCAGGGTTTCGCTAAACGCGATGGTCGGGGGTTCGGTCTTCAACTCGCGAAAGAGAAAATTTAAATTACGGCGTTAAGGTCCGTCACAACAAACAATTTTATGAAATGGAGTAATTCAAGTTGTAAAAATTGACAACGTGGCTTAATTTTTATGTCACATTTAGAGTATAATACTATAACAGAATATAATAAAAAAATA
Organism: Heliconius cydno galanthus; assembly: GCA_036379175.1. Taxonomy (NCBI): domain Eukaryota; kingdom Metazoa; phylum Arthropoda; class Insecta; order Lepidoptera; family Nymphalidae; genus Heliconius; species Heliconius cydno. Next base: position 665,415 of record JAKRZM010000836.1, read on the forward strand.
TTTATTTTAATAGTTAGTAGGTATAGATGTTTGTTGCGATCATGGGTTCGATGTCCACTGGGGAGTAAAAAGACAAAACTCGGCGTTCAGTTACACCACTCAATACAGGACGTCTCAAAAATTGAGTTACGTGTGGGAAACTGAGTTACATAACACAGAAACAGCATGAAAGCAAAAAATATGTTTTATATATTGAGGTAATAAATAAAGAGACCATGACCATATCATTCTGTTTTCCATTCTCTACCAAATATGTGATATAGCCAATACAAATTATCTTCATTATATTTTCAATATCTTATTTAAAGTTTATATTAAAAAAAATACTACAAAAAATTATTTTAAATCAGCATCACGCTGTATACCACACATGGCAAGGTAGGCATAGAGGGACCTAGTGTTAAAACACTCCGTTCCTCACTTCGTTGGTAAAAAATAATTTTAACATTAAAAAACGTTAGGAGGGTTCCATAATTAACTCAGTGAATCAGTTTCCGTGACAATTACTTTATGAATAAAATGATTAGCGCCCACCACGCCGGCAACTAGGGTGTGGCTCTAACCTAATAAGGCTGAGTTAGCTGTAAATAAATGACGTAATACAGATATTAATACAATGTGTTTTTTATAATGGGCAACATTAATTTCTATTCTTTTAATGGCCGATTTTAATGTTTGTAGGAATATTGGTAGTGATTTATTTTGTTAAGTCACACACGGGTGATAAGACATTCCATGTTTCTAACCATCAGGTCTACATACAATCTGACATTGTCCTAGTATGTTTAGAATATATTTATTTAGATATAATAAATTATCTTCCAGGATATTGGACGCTTACATATCTGATTCCTAGTAAACCTTAGATCTTATATTAGTTACCAGAGTTCGTAAAGTTTCTGGACTCCAAATTGTCTCTGCCTATACCGTTGTTGGTATGCGGGATCAAGCGTGAATGTAATAGAAGCTGCCTTTACTTAAGTGCAAAATACACTTAAAAACTTTCTTTGAAAGTGAAAAGCAGGAAAAAGCAGCCACCTCCTAGCAGCCAAGTGCAAAATGACCTAGGATGATTTCATAGCTCATTAAACTTAGAAGCTATATAGACACACACCTGCTATTTCTACCTCAAAATATAGAATATAAGACAGAAAATAAAAAAATAATCTAAATAACATAGAGCACAGATAACATAACATCGTAAAGAATTGATCTGCAATAAAAGCGGGGCTAATAGGCGAAATGAATTCAAAATATGTGTTGGGCCATTAGTGGGCGCCATTACGCATCCCGCGGGCACTACGCCTAATGTTACATAGATTATGAAATATACAGATATGGGATTAGTTACAAATAATAATCTATTTTTATTTTTGAGAACGTGAATTTAGTGTCAAGGTTCTCCAATCTTCTGTTTCCGTCCGAATTCGGGGCATAGCATGTTGATAGGTGGAATTAAACGACGCACTCTTTTACTTTGTGAGTTAATTAATTATTATCTTTTTTTGGCTTCACGCAGATGGAATAACCTAGTGGTAAGACACTCCGTTACCATTAAGACATTTTGCTTGCCAGTCTCTGCTTAATTCTGGAAGATGTAATTAAATAAAACATGGTAAATAATTACACAAATAATGATTGTGAGTATATATGAAATGGTTCTGTCCAAAGAAAATATTTATTTGATCATTAAATTTCTTTCCTCGAGTCTAAGTAATAAGTTACATGGCAAAAAAAAGCAATATACATATGACATTATTTAAATTTAATGTCGTATAAACATTTAAAAGTAGTAGGAATTAAACCTGCGCCTCTCGGAAGCTGTCCAACCCACTTTGACCACTAAGACATACATCCTGATCACGCAACGTCGGAATTAAAAAGATCAAATATTTATACGTTTTCTATAAAAAATATTTTTCTTTCCTAAGTGTGGAAAAATACACAAAAAATGTAAAAATATAATATCTTATTATTACTTAAAATAAAATTAAAAATAGGTATAAATAAATGCGATTTCTATGCCATATAAAACATCTCTACACAAACCGACCTATAAATTTATTAAGTTAATAGAACGATCGATGAATGTAATTAAACTGTTTATATCTTTTGTCTAATACACACTGTGTTGTACAGTACGGCCGACGAGTTGTGGCCACCCTAAAATTAGGCTTTCTAAACATTTGCGGATTGTTCACCCGGGGAGAAAAATAATCAAAAATAAAAAAAAATCCTATATAAATGATCCGTGCAGCTATCTACAGTTAATTTTTAGGGAGCCACAACTCGTCGACCCTACTGTACTCGTATTTTATAGTTGAAACGACGCCCGCCCTAATGTTTTTGGAAGTTCCGAGGGTCGGATTTCGCGCCATTTGGCCAACCGGTCGTATAATAGCGGTAAGGATGGCTAACATTGAAATTATTTTATCATTGAGTTGTGTTATTTCAGTTATAAGTTACTCACAGTGAGATTTATTTTGGCTCACTATATGCTGAGTAAGAAAAATATGTAAAATGGAATTGAATTGTGTGGAAATAAGTGTGAAAAGTATATTAGAGAAAATTTAGTGTTACACTACTTCATGTTCCATTTTTAGCCTATTTTAGAAATTTTGGAAAGTGAGGAACAGAGTGTCGTTATACTCAATTCCCTCTGTTTCACCTGCTATATGTGCAAGGCAATACTGCATGAAAAATAAAAAAATGTACAACGCAATACTCCATGAAGTCAAAAATATAAAAAAATATAAAAAAAAACTGTCTCACTGTACGTCGATCTTTACGGCTAATGTGCCTCAGTCATTGTCTATTTGTATTTAAAATAAGCCCACTCAAACCGAGATGTTTGTTTTCGATTCAATGGCGACGGTTAAATTTGATTCGAACAATTGCTAAGGAGTTTTGGTGATCTAAATGACTTCATTAGGGTAGAAATATCTGAAGACATTTATTAACAAAGAATATGAAATATATTTTTTTAAGATAATACGCGTAAGGAAGGATGTTGGGAACGGTAGTGTCTTAATGGAAAACGGAGTGTCTTAACATTACGTTTCCGGGTTCCCTTTGCCTATCTTGCTGAGAGCGGGATACAGCGTGAAGCTAAGAAGAACGCCTTCAACAACACTTCACCTAACAAGAATGGCGTTGGCGGAATATGCTTTTTCTTAAATTTTCTGGTATATGTATTTCAAGTACCCTTTAGTGAACTTAGAGAAGTATTTATACTTCATATAACTCAATGTTTTTACAAATCACTGTTACTAAATCACTGAGTGAAGTGTCTGTCATCTAATAAGTCTACATAATATTTTATACATACACACATACAAAGAGACAAACACGTTTTTCTCCGCATAAAGGAACAGGAATAACCTAGTATTAAAAAACATCGTCCTCTACTTTCTGTTCATTTTTCAAGGCAATGGGTGATGAGTGGTAGAACCCAACACCACGATTCACCAGCGTGAACCAGAGCCAAGAAATCAAAATAATTACATTCCTTATTATACAAATCCACAACTATAGCCTTTATAGTCAGGCTAGGCTGTTCCACTGCACATTGATAGCCTCATTTCCTTTCTAAACATATTTCCACATTAATATCTATATCTCTTAATTAAACAATAAATTAATATTAATAACAAAAACTAACAACACTGTATCCGGCTCGAAGGACCAACATCAAAGCACTTCAAAGGGTAGTAATTACTCCAATACTAGCGTTTTTGTTAGGGTCGGTAATTGGATGAGTAGTGCCGCCTCAGGGGGTTGATAGCCATAAGATTTACGTTATAATGCTATGTGGAAAGAACGAAATGTACGAATATATGATAGTAAAGAATATGGAGGATGGTAATAAACAAGGAAAAATATATAAGCAACTATAAAGTTTTCTTTGTTAATAGGTACACCACAGCTGAAAAGTGGTTGACTAGAAGACTGTAGGTTCGATTTCTTTTGATTTAAATAGTTGAAGATTTGTTTAGTTTTGCGCTGTAATTCGCATACAATAGAGGATGCAAAGGAAACTTAATGTAAACTTGTAAAGGCTCTTCACAGATTTAACACCTAATGTACATATTTTAAGACAATGCGGAATGAGTGACGAAACTCAATACCGTGCTTTGTCTTGTTACTAGAGCGAGAAAGTGAAATTATTATTACTTTCATTGCCCGGGTGGAAATCGAACCTACAACCGTCGCGCTTATAGTCAGAAGCTGTAAGACTGAGCCTATTAATAATAACATTCATATCCAATACCATCATAATTTAACCACTCAATTATCCCAAAGAAAAATACCATAAAAAAGCCACAACCCAACCCCATGTATTGCTCAAACAACTGGCAAAACATGGCAATTTTATGGACATATCAGATGCAATATCCCGGGGGATATGGATGGTCCTCGCGGGATTCCCCGTTGGGACTCCAAATCCCGAACTCGGGATTAGGGGACAATACCTAGGTACTTAATGACTATAAACACTAGTTAAATGATTGAACACAGGGGTGTCTGTACATGTAGAGAAGTATTATAAGAAATGAATGATCGAGATATTGATGTCTATTATTTTCTTATTTTGTGTACGTTTTAATTCGTTTAATTTTAGGGGTGGTTTGCAATCAGTTTGACTAATGTGCGTTTGTATTCTTACTAAAAATCAGCTTCACTCGTATCTCGCACACTGCAGGATAGACAGAGGGATCCTGCTAAGATACTTCGGTATTTTAAAATATTTATAAGTTAAATTATTTCAAAAATATATAAAAATATCTCCATAACACATAGAAGCTATTAAGTATAATGTCATAACCCACTCGCAAATCCCATACCTTCTCCAATTACACGCCCCATGGATATAAATAATGTTGTGATATACTTTGTTTACCGAAATCTGGCGTAATGTCGTTACAAAATGAAAATAAATATAATTGACACCCTTGTGGTACAGTTGGAAAGCGAGTGTTTATAACGGTTGCCAGTTTGATCCTAGATTATAATTTAGGTATATTAAAAGCCGTACAATCCTTTGCCTGGGCTGTAACCGAGGTGCAATGGGTAATGGGTTAAGCTGAAACATGTGAAGTGATGTAATGAGGCCTTCCTCCATACATGGACTACAAAATACAATAATTATTATTCAATTCGAATCGGTAGTTTTATAGTTTAGTGCGATTAATCCAAATAATTTCAGCCTTATATTATTTTTAGCTTTACGCTGTATGCTGCCCATAGTGGTAGAGGTAGAGGAAACCTGGGAACCCAAACACTCCATTACCATTATGAAACTTCCATTCTCCACTTTCAGGCATTATGTGTTGACTGTTGAGTGGCGGAATTCAACGCCGCGCTTTGCCTTGTTACCGCACTTACGTGTTTACAGTGGCAAGATTGTGCCTGCGCCACGACTGACCTCTAGCCTTTTAATATTAATATAAAAAAGACTATTCACTATATACATTTTTAACTCAAAAGGATTTCTATATAAATAGAAAAAAATAAAATAGCCATCTAGCATGAAAAGAGACAGTACAATAAATGATTAACCAAGGTAACCTAATTATAACTATTACAAAATATTTTATCTATCAAAACAATTATTACACTGCATTACACCACAATGAGATGGTCAACAAAATTGGTAAATTTCAAATTACCGCCATCTGCCATGTGACAGATCCCAAAGGGTTTTTGGCGCGGTTTTACATCTGTCAAACGGCCATCTTTGTGCCACAGACGAAATTTGCGATTTTACGCACCATAGAATACATACAGTTTGGTGAAATTAAGCGCACGCAATCCGTTTATTTTAATTTATTACAGCTTTTCCCATTTGTAGACCCGTTAGGTTTGTTTTGTATGTAATTCATGTGGAAGTAACTGTTTTTACATTTGCTTGCTTTTAAAAGAAAAAAATACCTATATTTTTTTTATATGAATCTCTTATAACCTTGAAGGTAAGTTTAGAAGGTAAACAAACTATAATCACTTTATGGAAAATTAATATTAAAGCAGTTTCACGAATTTTCCTGCATAAAAATTTACAATCAAACTATTTAAAAATGTATCGATTTCCTCCATCATTATAACAATAACAATATATATAAAAATAACAACAAAATAACTTATATTAACAAATAGCACTTGAAACGGGCGGCGGTCATACTAAGGCACTCACGCTGCCGAGCGTGAGATATGGGAGCATCGACAAAGGAGCTAATAACTCGTATGAAACACCCTTAGCGCACCCTCTGTTTGGTACAAGAGTGGAGAATATTTAAAATTTTATTATATTTTGTAATCTGTAGTTATTTTTGTTATTTTTTTGTAATTTATCGTTCAAAATATTTTTTTTGTATAAGTTGTCTAAATTTGTAATAAAATGATATCAAACGAACTATATAAAAAATATCTGATAATATTATAATTGTGTGTTTTATTATATTTTTTAATTGATAATAGCATATGCCATGCATCTGTTAGATCAACATTATAAAGCCTTATTTTTGGAAAAAATAACTAATTATTTTATTAATTTTGCGTAATGGGACATCGAATGTAAATGCGATGGTTGTGAGATAGACAATAGTTCCTCGCTCGTAGAAATAATTATATTCTTATTTACCCGTCCTGGTAGGAAAACCCCTGCCTTGAGTTTTGCCACTCATAATACTAAAAATGGGAAAATGGAAAACGAGCTGTCTTAGCACTAGGTTCCCTTTTCGTATCCTATTTGCGAGATACAGCGTGAAGATGTTATGTATAAATTGTATATAAAATCGCTTAAGCCTATCCTTTGCACCTTACAAAACGGTGGCTATGGAAAAATATTATTTATCTGTACTAGCATCGGTAATTCCTTTGTCGGTTATAAAGACTATTGTTGGTCATAGACAAGCCATTTTTTTCTTGGCGTCTGCCATTTTTTTTGCGATTGAACGTTTGTTTTATTTTTACCGAAGCGAATGGCTTATTATTTAGAAATAATATAATTATTGATACAAATTTATATTGACGTGTATAAAATAAGGTGTTCGGATAAAATCTATGTAGTTTTTTTATAGAAGTTTAGAAGTATTCATAATCTTTGTAGATTTATAAAGATAAGTTTATAAAATTTTCGATCCTTGAAACTCTAAGTTACTAGCTGATTTTCATAAATATATTAAAATATAAAAATTATGAATAGAATGTTAGAATCTCTCTTCATATGTATTTTCAGTTGTTGTGGTAATCAGTAGCACCTTCTGTGCCATGTGGGTGGGACCTTTTGAACTCTTCTATCCACAAACCAAGCCTTCTCATAGGATGTCCCCTGTAGAAATAATTTACCTTCAAAGACATTTTTACAGTTCTCCGCCAACTATATTTAAATGTTGAAAATTTTTTTTTATATACTTTCAACATTTTTAAAGAGTTATTTTGAAAGAGGGATTTAGGGTCGTAGTCTTCGTTTACAATATCTAGTTTTTGATTTTCTTTCGTAAAGAAGACAGATAGATCCTAGCGTTAGCTAACTTCGTTCATCATTGTACTCTATTTCTTATTGTTCAAGTTTCTTCAGTTGTTTTCGGGAATCGAATCTACATTCATCTTGGTGAAACACCAACTAAACCATAATAAATGCTAGTTAATTATTAATATTAACTGTTAAATTAAGATGCAATTAATGTCACACATAAATTACATCTTCATTTATTAAGAAAATCTGACCTGCCAGAATTTTCCTTCCAAAAATATAGTAGGTAGGTCCGCAGCAATAACAGGAGAGTAATCCGAACTCAAAGCCGGTCGTAATAACGTTACTTTGATGGTTTTCATTCGATTTTTTGCAACCCATTTGCAGTGCGCCACTTTTTAATTCTTTTGACGATGGGCGCCGGCATGTAGGTTTAGGGAGGGGCTGAGGGTTTATCGATATTATAATGATTATAATTTTTGTCTATATTCTTTATATTTTGGGTAAAGAATAGTTAATAAAAGGGCTCTCCGTTCTTTCTTTTCACTGCTCATATACTTTTTTCAATTAATTTAGGACAATCACGTGTAGAACAAAAATTAATAAAGTAGGTATAAAATCGAGATTAGGTAGCATAGACATTGTGCATTAACAAAGTTTAGTAAAATCGGTAATCAATTAAAATAGTAAAATATTTTTTTTTATGTTTTCAATACATGTATCGAGATATTTTTTTTTGAAAGTCCCTTTGAATAAACAATTGTAGATTAAAATTTTATTTTTTTTAATTAAATTTTAATTCGTCGCGTTTGTTCAGTATTAAATTTAAACCTATTAAATTTTTGGAAACCCAACGTTTCGAATTATTTGAAACTTTGATATGTGCAATAATTATTATGTCAACTGACAGATGAATACCATCTCAGTGTCCTCTGATCTGTCCGGAATAAACATACCTCCGCGATTAAGCTGGCTTAAGAGTTTCATTTAAAAATCCTCAATGATCCCATGACTTCCAACGATTGAAACAGCAAAAATCAATCCTCGACACATCACCCACCCACCCCTAGTACCTGCACGCTCGCATCGGGAGCAGCCTTCATATTTCATTTTTATCATTTTATCCAATCCTTTGCCGAAACCATACTTTTAGAAGGCCCGCCTTTTAATTCGTTTTGCTATGATAACTACGGCGGGCTTTTTATTCGTCGAATATTACTTTTGACTGCACGGCTTCGGTGTAATGTACACTTTTGTTTCATATATCGTATTTGATACTAATGTTTAGATTCTAGTCCTAACCTCTGAGACACTCTGCTCTCCACTTTCTGTACAGTTCTCGAGACATTGAGTGCTAAGGACTCGGCGGAAGTGGCAGAACTCAACGCTGGGGTTTATCTTGTTAACATAGCGACAAAATGAAAATAATTATTTCTCCTTCGATCGAATTTCGAATTTGATAAATATTTCATCACTATTACGCGATATGCAAGATTGTGAGTTCGATTTCCAGTCAGGGTTATCTTTTGTCCTCAAGGTCCTCATATTAATAATTATAATTATAATACAATAGACAAACTAAATTAAAAAATAAAATAACACCTAACCATCAAAAGCACAACAGCACCGAACCCACTGCCCTCAACGGGACAGCCGCTTGATGAAACGCGTAAATATCAGTTATACAGTCATTACTGAGTTATTTTATTTACGAGCGCTCCGTCCGCGCGGCGTTATCGTAACGTATGACATCGTGTATTTATTTCTTGTACCCGTGCTTTTGGTCTAATGGTTCTATGTAGACAATGGACGAATTTAGTATAACTTAATCCATACCTATATTATAAATTCGAAAGTAACTCTGTCTGTCTGTCTGTCTATCTGTCTTTTACGCAATCAGGGCCAAACTGCTAATTTAATTGTGATAAAACACTCATATAGAGATACTTGAGGGTCCCTGGATGAACATAGGATACTTATTTTTCTCATATTTGTAATATTTTTGATATATACCAATATATTAAAATATTTAATAATTTGACATGCAATTAATTCCGCCATGTTAATAACAACCGCCGTTGCTAGGCAATGATTTGCAAAATTTGTTGTTAGAAAACGTCACCCAAAATAAGCTTGCTTAACGCATCTCTCTATTGAAAATTGTAAATAATTTCATAAATATATTTAATAAATATTCTTATAGTTCAAGCGGGCGTAGCCGCGTTCGGGTCCACTAGTATATATATATATATATATATATATATGTATTTTTGTTTAGAAATTTTGTTGCCAGAGTTTGAATTTTGGATTAATCTGTTCCACTTTACAGGGATTTCATCTGGTCCATTGGTTCTTCTGTCCTGTATTACGACATCTAGTCATCGCTTCTTGGGCGTCAGTGAGGTCTCACTCTAGCGACAGATATAGCAATTCACCTCATTCCGACATATGTATGCAAGTCTGGATTGCTATATAGATGATTGCACAACGTGACAACATCCATAGGTCAGGTGAAATTCATGGAGCTCTCCGCTACCCATTCAGACGTTTCCATTTCGCATTTTATGTCGAATTCTTGTGGCATTGTGTGTTTAGTGGCGAAACTCAACGCCGCGGTTAACGTAGTTGCCAGAGCGAAAAAAATCAAATATTACATTTTTAATTCCCTCAAATAATGACTGCCGCGTTTACAGCTAGCGCCAAGATGGCCTCGGCAATGGCGGATAAAGCTTCACAATCTTAAATATAATTAATAATTATAACATACATTGAAATTTATACAAAAATAACTAATTCTATGAAACATATTGTCATAATCAATTACCAAATATAATTTGTTGATGATTCACAAAGGGCGGTCGCGTTAAATAATGTTTATATGTAAATGTATTATAATAAGGAAACACTATCGCTTCTAACGTTATTTGAATAAAAACACAATTAGATGCGCTGTTTTGACTGCCGCGTGTTAGATTAATTTGGTATTACTGATAGTGGGTGCGACTACTTACAGTTTGAAGTTAGGCTGGATGTTGTTTTATTGTATTTGAGTTAGGAAATTGTTAAATACAAGTATTGTACTAGCTTTTATCTATGGCTTTGTTCGAGTTGTTAAATCGAAATAATTAGGAGTTGTATGATAAATGACTTTTTTGTGAGTCTCTACCATAGTACTACGATACTCTACTATAGTTACACTAAGATAGTACGTTCTTGAGATAAACGCCTTCACCAAACAAACTCTTCAACTTTATAATATTTGTATAGGATATAGTCGAGGAGTTATTAGGACGTTTTAGTATTGCATAATAAGATTATTAGATGAAGATTTTACCATATTTCTATGTACAATTGTATTTTTTGCCACGAAAACATAAACTGAATGTGAAAATGTTAAATATAATATTCCTTTTTACTAACTGTTCCCGTTCTCTTTTCTAGTTATGACATTTATAAAGCCACATAATACTAGTATGGTCAAGCAAAATATTAAAAATATTGGATAACATTAAAAAATACAAAAACATATATAGTTTAACCGTTCTTAATCGAAGTCAACAGTTTCCGTAGTCGCCCCACACATTTTCGGGGGTGGGTGTAGATTCTTATCGGATGTTCTTGTCCGAAAATTAATTGTTAAAACTCGCTTCTTGGAATGCTTACGTTTAATTTTTATTCAATAACCTTTTTATTATACACTCATATTTTACTTTTAATTTTAACCAACTTTAAAATATTAGTAGTTTATTTTGCATTAAAAAAAATATAGTACTCTTTGATTGAACGCAATTATCGTGAATTAAAATACTAATGTAGTCATAATATATTCAGAAGTCGTCATGAAGCAGCAGTACAGCTGCCGTATCAGACTGCCGCGACTATCCAAGGTTCGAATCCCATTAGAGGGAATGAATTATTTTCATTTTCTCGTTGATAAAAAGCGATGCTTTTATTTGAATTCCGTCACTTCCGTCAAAATTAACCTACATTTTACAATCTAGAACAATTTAACTATTGTTATTCTAATACCAGCAGATGGTCAATAGCCATTCACGACACGAAGCGAAGGTGACAACCCCACCGATAACGGCTTAATTGTTACCCCTTATCAAACGATAGATAGAATTATTATTTATTATCAACATAATATATAAGGAATTTTAAAAAATAAGTAAAGTATGTCAGTATTAATTAAAAATTACGTTGGTATAGATAAAATGGTAGTTTCGGTTGTGTTTATATGTATATTATATGTTTTAGGCCATTTAGGTTTAGTTGTAACGTATTTTACTTAAAGAGATGGCAGTGGATTCAAATCAATGTTGGGGAAAAAATGTAGTAATATTATAAAAAAAATACATTTTTATGTTGTTTCAACGCTATTTATTATTGTAAAGATATTATTATTTTTCATAAGTAATTAATTAAGCTGATTTAGTCCTAAAACTAAAGATACAAGTGCATACTAAGCCATAGAAACGAAAAAAATATTATTTTATCTACTTTATACTTTTGTTATGAAAATTCTTCCTTTTTTGTCTATTTCTATCAAATCTAATCTGACTTTTTTTATCTGCATTTAACTGAGCAAGAAAAAACTAACGAGGTGAAGCACAGATAACTTATTAAGACATTCTGTTTCTCGCCTATTTAAAGAAGATTATAAGTTGAATAGCGGAAGTCGAGCCTATTTTTAATAGAATTAATAATATCAAGTAACAATAAACGCACTGTATACTAAATTTATCATAATAATTACATAAAACGACTTTTGCTCTACAATTTAAGCTTATTATCTAAATACATTTTAATTTCCAGACTTTAATATTAAAAAAACGACTTTAACATCTTAAAAATAAGGTTTAAAATGTAATTTAAGTGAACAAATCTCCACATTAAACGATTTGTAACAAGACTCCAGAGTATTTACCTATTCATTTTTCAAAAACGGATCTGGACGCCCCTATACATGTATAAATGGGTGACAAAGAAAAATAAACGGCTTTGTAGAAATCGACAAAGTTAAAGATGCTGTTGAATTATCAAAAGTTATCCTTATTTTTAATGAAAGTAGAGTACATTTTCTCTTTAGCAAGTTAATACGTTATGTGTGTATAACAGAAGTTGAAAAGAATAAAAAGCTTGCCTTTCAATTTTTTTAAACTGTAATTCGTAGTTTCGTATTGCGAATCTAATTTCAAAACATCAGTAGGTGTCATTGGACACTCCTCCCGGTGGTGTAGCGTGAAAGTTTTAATAAGCAACTATAATTTAGAGATGTATGTATGGGTATATTTTAATAAATAAATATTGAAAATTAAAGAATGTCTCACAGTGTCCAGCATATGTCCAAGGTAGGCAGAGGGAACCTAGAGTTAAGGCACGTTTCCCATTTTCCACCCAATTCGCGAGACATGTTGATTTGCAGATCTTCAATGCCGCATTTGTTATTTATACATATTACATGCATACAAGCACGGACGTGCAAATAATTCATTCCTCCAAGTGGGCATCGAATCCACGACCGTCACATTTACAAAGACAGTGTTTCTGTGTTAATTTCTTCCTACTTAATATAGAAGTCAAATGAAACGCAATGGAATAGACTATTCCTATGGTGTAAGAAATTAACTTTTAATAAATTCGATATATATATAATATATTTAACAAAATGACACGAAATTTCTAAATTAGTATGCAACATCACAGCTGGAACAAAAACAACAAAAATACTTTATAAACTGAATTAACTAAGGTATAAGAGACTTTCGCCGTGTGACCTTTGGAAAGAGCCTACAGAAGCTTCAAATAAGACGTGTAATCAGAACGTGAGATGAATAAATGGTGTTTGTTATAAGATCATATACGAGTATATTTAAAGATTTTTTTACCTGTATCTGGCATATAGCAGGGTAGGCTGAGGGAACCTAGTATTAAAACACTGCGTCCCCCACTTTCCACCCAATTTTTAAAATACAGTGTGTTCACAAACTCAAAGCCACGCTTTAGCTTTGGTACCAGAACGAACACTTTGTCTACCAGAATGGGGAAATTAAAGAAATAAATCTACTGGAAATTGAACCTGTACAGGTGGTTCAATTACTGTCATCACTATGGGTTTCACTGCGCCCCAACGGTCAACAAATATGAAAGAAACAATTATATTTAAACAGGCACTTTGTATATCATGAAATGTAATTTATTATACATAATAACGATTCAAGTTTATTTGCCTTTAATTGTAGCGGTTCAATAAGCAACGATATTAATTAAACGAGTAGGTAGGTACCAAACGAATTGATTGCGAGTACAAAATACTGATATAAAATTAAACTTTTACAGTTGATTGTGATAGGTTTATAGGAATATTTTAGGTTTAGGTTTTTTTTAAACATAGATAAAATAAGAAAAATAATTAAATTTAAAATATAGGTAGGTACTTGCCGTCGCTCTTTTTTAACACAGTTAAAATACTTCCCATGCGCTTCACAAATGAATCTAACTTGTAATAGGAATCTAATGTTTTTGAAGGCGACGCCTAAACGCGTTCATATTGTCACTATAATGGTTACTCATGTTACTAAACGTATTAAGAATTTTAAAAAAAACATAAAAATGTGTTTAATCTTTATTTATTGAAACTTTGAGATTAAAATTTTTGATCCCGTATATAGTAGGGTAGGCAGAAATATACTGTGAAGAAATTCTGTTCTCCATTTTTCTCCAGAATAACAATTTATGCACTGATTATTTGAGTTGAGGAACTCAACGCCGAGCTTTGCCTCGACACTATAGCGAAATATTAGATATTTCATTTCCTCGAGTAGGAATCGAACCTGTCACATTTACAGTCACATACTGCGCCACATATAGCCTCGTATATAACAAGGCCAGTCGTGGCGCACCTAAAGTAACATGTGTAGGCATCATCAATTATTCTTTTCAATGCAAATGTCAAACGTTTTTAATAAAACCGTATTCGGTAAGAATGTCATTTTATATATGAGAAAATATCAGCTTAGTTACTTTTAAACTTATACGAGTATATTAAAAAAAGAAGTAATTTTCATAATATTAATGTCGATAATAGAAATCGTTGACTTTTAAATATAATATAACGCATTTAAGCCTATTAGTTTCAGCCTAAAAATAAAGTGAAAAAATAATAAAATTAAATATACGTTTTATTAAAAAATTACAGCAAAAAAACTCGCCTGTAAAAGTCACTTTAGTTCTAAGTAAAGTGTATTTACTTTTCATCGCTAATGTTTATTTTATGTAAAGCGCGCGTCCTCACTAGGAATTAGTCGAAGCCAATTACAGTTTATACAATGTTGTATAATTCTACATATACTAATAAGAACACACAGTTCTGTCTGCTTTTTTAAAGTAAATATTTAAAAAAAAAAAGTTCTGTTAAAAAAAATTCTAACAAGTAAAGCTTATTACACTGTTCAAGAGTATTTAGAGAATAAACATGTATGGAATAAATGTCTATTGAACGTAATGCAGGATAGCTGCCAGCAAATGTAATAGATTGTACCATTGATTTTGAAAAGAGCAACTGTTGAGTTTCTTGCCGGCTCTTCTCAGCAGAGCAGAACTGCCTTCCGAACCGGTGGTAGCTTTTTGTTTATATGTTCATTCGACGATTCAAAAGTGCTTATAATAAGTTTATTTGAATAAAGAATATTTTGAATTTGGATTTGAATTAAAAGACATGGTTTTTTTTATATTTCTGATTTTATTTCACTAGCTGTTCGATTTTTTGTAACATTGTGTGTTGAGTGACAGAACTCAACGTCGTTCTTTGTTATAACATTACGTTTACCCTCATATTAGAAAGATTACAATTCAGTTTTTATCAAAACAAAATAAATTATCACCAAAAAAAAACTTCGAATTGCATAAAAATTCAATTAACAATTAAAGTTGTTCTTTCAATATAATGTTATCTAGAAACATTTGTCTGTCCGTCCGTGTATAATTAGAAGATAATATATGCAAAACCCAAAACACAATTATACTGGAAAGGAATTAATAGATTGTATTAAAGAGCAATTTATTAGTTAGAGTTAATGTATGGAAATGCGACTAATTTCTTGAATTAACGGTTGACTGGTTGGAATTAGATACGGTTTTATCTTTCTCTTTTCTATCTTTCGAGTTCTAAACGACTAAAATAGATATACTGTGTTTTTTAAAAATGCATATCTTCGCACAGAGGTCGCCTAACACTTTCTAAACATTATAAAAGCTATTCGCGTTATTCGGTGGAACTTAACGCCGCACTTAATTATTCATATCTCACTTAACTAACTGACGGAGCGCGGACCTCTTTCGCCTCCACTGTCTCTGTCCACTGTCATTCATGCCTTCCTTTATACATGCCTTCCAGGAAGTCTTCAAAAACGGAATTCTCATATAATATTCTGTATGAAACAATAATTATATATTGCAATATTATTTTTTTAACTACATTATTTATTCCGAATCTAGCTAGGTAAGCACACAGTAACTGAAGATATTCCGAAATTAAAATATCAAACAATTCATTGAGTGGGAATCGAACCTTCAATCTGTGGCCATCCTGTGCCACGACTGGCCTCAAGAACAAAGACAAAAAGAAGAAATTTCCCCAACTCGAAGCTCACAACCGTCGGGTCGCGTTGACAATCACTTTCTACAATACGAGTATAACCATAATTCGCAGAGAAAAAAGAGAGCGGAATAAAAAATCACTACTTCCTTTCTCAACACACATTAACCTAACCATTTACTATTAAATTTACTGCTTCAGTATATAGGATTATAAATGCTATTTGCGTGGAGCTAATCTTGTTACAGCTAGTATACGGGAACGATGCACAACCGTTTAAGTTGCTTTTACTTGATTTAACAATGTTCTTAACTTAAATAGAATTAGAATTCATTAGTTATATAAAAGTAGGTTTTCTTTGTTTTAATTTTCCATTTAGATTATAACACGCCCAGAGTTGAACTCGTAGTAGAGTCACACAACCTTTGACTGTTAACAGGAGAAGGAATTATAAGACATAACGCGACGTTAAGTTCCGTAACTCACCATATATTGTCTTAAAAATAGGTCATGTTTCTCGGTGCGTGAGGAACGGAATATTTTAACATTAAGTTTCCTCTGCTTAACCTGCTTTATGCGGAATAGATACAGCGTGAAAGAAGTTAATGATAAATTTTATTTTATTTAATACGAGGCCAATCGTGGCGCAGAGGCACAAGTATTACTGTTATACATTTTATACATTTTATTATAATTTATAGCCAAGTCGTTACTTCCTCTTCAAAGAATTAAAGGCTGAAGTTATAAAATTAAGTGGTATACAAGGTATTTTTATATAAAAAATACCTACAAAAATTGTCACACTAATGATTAAATATTATCGCGTGAGGTTCATCCGTAAATAAAAGCACATTTGTTAGTCGTCCCATCAAATTGGGGCGAAAGTCAAAATTACTGCGCGCGCGCATCGAAAATTTGATAATTATCTACCAACTGAGATCTAACCGAGATACGCCAACGGCCGGTCTGTTTGCATTGTCATGTTAAATATGTTAGATTGACTGTTGTTACTGACTTTGGGTATTGAATTGTATTTAATTTTTCTATTTATTATATAAGCAAAGACTTCTAGAGATTCTATTTAAAAATATAGAATTAAGTAACTGATTAATCTCTCTGTAAATTTTGATATGTAAGCTTCACTTAAATCCTGTTACTTTTTTTTTCAGCAAAATATGAACGCAACAGGTGACTGGAACCCGTACATCTTGGAAACTGCTGCTGCGTCGAATCGCCATCTTCTTTTTTACTTGTCATCATTATTGTACGAAATTGGACTTTAAATATAGGGGGCATTTTCAATTTTCAAGACATATTGTGCCGCCGCGCTTTTACTTATTACTAGAGCGAGGAAATCAAAAGAATTTATTCCTCTGAGTGGAAATCGAACCCATAATCGCGTTTAAATAGTTGGTAAGCCTCTGACCACTCACAAACGACATAATTTATGATCTTATTTAAAAATTGGGCTTGAAAATTCGGGATAGCCACTTTTAGTTTTGACCCTCTGGCAACCGTCCAGTTAAAATTTATGTAACAGATATATCTAAGCGAATGATCTACACGGTTTTTGGCAATATAATTATAACAGCCCAAATGTATTGAATTAACTATACTCGTTTGTTTTTTTATATGTTTAGGGTATCTCTAATATGACTGGATAATTTTACTTCATAATTTTCCAAAAACACAATTTGATTTACTTTGAGATTTTTCTTTAAATTTTCCATTTATAAAGCTAAAAGTTGTCTTATATAAAAAAATCCCTCAGAACAGGCTAAGCAAAAGCTAGTGTAAGCACGCTTTAGTTTCTGCTCCAGCCTTTAAGATTTTACTCGTAAATATAATAATCCTCCGAGTACGAATCGAACGGTCGCTGTTACAGTCAGATGTTGCCACAAGGCGATGCATGAAAGCCTCAAGTCTTTTTTTTCCACTCCGTTCCCATTTAAACACTTCCGTTCCCCACTTAACTCCGAATTCTGGAGACATTGCGCGTTGAGTGGCGGACCTCAACTCCGGCCTCATTATCAATATTTCATTTATAATGAAATATATTTTCACGTGGGAATCGAACCCATAATCCGACGTGTTTACAGTTGCACGCTTGTGTCCTGCGCCACGACTGGCCTCAAATAAAAATATTTAGTAATATTAAATAGTGATGTCTTTATGCTCATACAAACGACGTATTAACGATCTATATTCAAGTATTTGATAGCACTTTGTGTTATTAATGCCTAGAAATTTGTTAAGGAGACGTTGACTCATTTGTTTTTTTAATTAAAATATCTTTTTTATAAGGTGAATCATATTCTGTCTTGTATGACTCTTTTTTAGTAAGGCTATTTGTGATTTATATATTTTACATGCAAAGTATTATTTTTTCAGCTTAACGCTTACGTAATCTAGGGTATTGTTATAAAGGGTAGGGATAAGACACTCCGTTCTCCTTTTTTCGCTAGAATCCGATGCACTGGATCTGAAATTTATTTGCTAATGGAGATGCTATTCGACTGCGGAATCTACTGCTTATAATATACTGTCTACTATTATAGAAAAAAAATGTGTAACGGATAGGTTTTTTTTAGTGCCATATACGATTTAATTTCTTATAACACCTTAAAAAGTAAAATAAACTATATATAATAATTTTAAAATTAAAATTTAAAATGCTAAATTTTCATTTAAATGTCATATAAAAGTAAGCCTCTTAACAATGAAATATATTAATAAAACGCGATTCGCACGGCATCCGCTCATTATTACTGAGATCACTTACCGTCAAGTATTTCTTCGACTGTGGGTTGGGTTATGTATATATAATAAATTTCATAATAGCTATATTGAATGCATAGGTTTATAGTTTATAGATATAGGCCGCAACAGTTGCGGGCACGTTTCCCGTTCAGGGGAATTATTTATTTTCATTTTTTCGCTTATAAGACTGGCTGTTCTGGTACAAGACACGTCATGAAAATTCGATGATTGTCTTTTCTATGTACTCCTTGACGATTTACTAACAGGTGTAAGGAAATCAGCATAACACGTCACTCCTTATAACAAATCTTCAACAATTGAAAGTGACCTAACTTGAAAATTTTATAATTTGAAATTATTTACTTTTTATTTATTATTTTGAAAACTGACCATAAATTGTCATTTATAATTCTATACTAATTTAATATACTCATATATTGCTAATTTGGTAAAATTTTGTCTTATTCTGTTTCGGCGTAATTACTTCTGCGAATTTGTCCTAAACACTACTAGGTGTAGTTTTTACTATTAATGTAAAGAACAAGAGACCTTCGTGGCGCAGTAGTGCAGCGTCCGACGGTAGCACAATGCCTATGGGTTCGAACCAACTCGGGGGAATGTTTATATTTATAGTGCGTGAAAGCCCCTATGCTTAACTTGATATGTGCAAGACACACCGTGAAGCCTGAAAAATATAGAAAACGTAAATCATATATTTTGTAAACATTTGTATATATTTTGGCAATTACCGCCATACGGCGTGAATAAACGCGCGGCCTCCTTTAACGATGCAGATTAGTTAGTATCATCGACGTTCACGAGTCATTAACCAATTTAATTGATGCACTACAAACTTTTAATTAAACACATCATTACTTTCCTGCGGACCAAATGTAATTGACCGTTTTTTTTACCATTATATTCCTCAAAATAAGATCCATAACAAATTATAATTTACCTTAAAAAAACTAAATAAATCATTTTATATGAAATATCGCTTATGTCTACATAAAAAGGTTTGATATCGCTCAAATATTTTCAAGTACAACTAAACGAGCACGCGTTGAAATTCGATTAACGTATCCGAACGCATCTGCCGTTCGAAATTTGAATAATTACAAGTATTAAAAACAAACATGGTTGACAGCGAGCCGGCCATTAGCGGCCATTTCGCTTATCTGTCACGTTTGACAGCAGGATATATGACATTTGAACTAAATTACTCAGTAATTAATGGGATCTCTATAATTTGTATGACCATTACACAAAATTCAAAAAATTTAGTGAATTTGCTAATTAATAGCTATAAATAATAATATTGATGAATTGTATTTAGATTAAAGTCATGTATTGTTTGTTAGCTTTTAATTTAGTATCAATATTGAACTTTTGTCTACTAGGAACATGCTAAATGAAATGAAATTGATAGACCTGCCGTGTCACTGCCAGTGAAAAAGTGTTTCAGACTAAAGAAATATTTGTACTTTTAATATAAACGTTTTTTATAGTATTTAAATATATTAAATATTAGAATTTGTTATTTCTCGGAGTTATTTACATTAATCTAACATTACTTGATTCTTCTCTAATCTCACGTATTATCCTTCAATAACAATGACAATGCTGAGTGAACATTGTCTAACACGCCCTATATGATTATTCGCCAAATTGGGATTCGAACTCATAACTGTCGATCTCGTACAAACAAGTCAATAAATTTAAAGAATAATTATCATTTTGGCTTCGTCCAATTGAAGCCTCTTTAGTAGGTATTATAAGTTAACTAGGACTTCCATTTTTTAGTTTTACATGCTGATGACGAGATGCATTGAAGGAAGTTGAGGAGTGGAAACTAAAGCACCTTGTGTAATAAGATTGAGGACTTATTATTATTAATTTAAATTCCCCTAAACCTGATTCGGATTTATGATCTTCGTGTTTAAGACTATCCCTCTGTGCCACGATAGGAAAATATAGAATTTTAATATCACCTAAAATTTATTATCACATACATGGTTTTACTATAAAGGTTACCTTATAATGAAACATTTTAGATTTAACTATTAAATCATTACAGCATGCATTAACTAAATTTACGCATTTTATTATAAAAAGTATATATAGAGATTTTGAAGCTTCATAAACAAGTATTCCATTTTATATTAACTTCAATCAACTTCACTGAAAGAAATCTGCAAAATACCGTAACGATATTAAAATAATATAAATCTAAACGTAATCAACAATCAGATAAAGAAATTAACAAAAACATTAAAATAAACGCGTTTAAAATACAATTTCAATAATGAAAATAACAGTTAGAAATCAGTAGCCACGTGGCAACACTTGGGGGCACGCGTCACAAAAACCGTTCACTTTTTAATTAAATTAAAATTCCCCGCCTAACTCGATCTAACTGCCGATAGATGACACCACTTACAATACTTACAATTTAAACGCCATTGAAAAATCAATCTTATCTCTTTAATGTAAAGTAAAAATTCGTTCACGCTAATTTGATTGGAAGTGCTAGATTAGTTTTACAGAACGGCCATATTAATTCAAGCTTTATCTCCTAAATTTAAGGTTTCTTTTTAAACAGACAGTTTCAATGGCGTGCAATTTTGTACGGTAATTAGAGAGGTTGTGATAAAGCAATTTAATCTGTATTACCGTGCTATAAAAACCAAATTGGTTTATTACACTGGTTCCGTGACGGTACGTCGTTTGCGCGCCAAAGTCTGTTTTAGCTTTTTTACGACGAGTCATAATCGAATTAATATCGCGAATCGCTTAATTAAATAGATATCTTTACATAACGATAAGGGTGTAGAATTTTGTGGGCATTAGATAATATGGAATGTTTGAATTGAAACGTTTTTAATTTAACGAAATGTATAAAAATTATGTTTGTTTAACTTTATACTATATCCCGCATACAGCAGGGTAGGCAGAGGGAAACTCGCATTAAGACACTCTGTTCCTTCACGCACCGCCCAAATTAGGAGACATTGTGTGTTGAGTGGCGTAACTTTACATCACGGTTTTTTTATTAATTTTGATATTGTATTTAACATAGATTTGATGTATTTATATATTTTATTAGTTTGGTCATAATATCTTAATATAATTTCCGCCATTCAAGTCTGTTAGCTGGTTGGATAAGAAACAACGTAGAGTTACGCCTAAAAAAATAACTTATTTCCTATATCCCACAGGCAGCAGGGTAGGCAGGAGGAACCTAGTGTTACCACAGTCTGTTCTCATTGAGAGAATAGAGAAATTGCCTGATGAGACGAGGAAAAGTATTAAATATATCATTTCCTCAGGTGGGATTCGAACCCACAACCCGTTGCGTTGACAATCGCATGCTTGTTCTCCTGCGCCACGACTGCTCTACAATAAAGATGTTCTTACCTAAAAATTATTGCCACCAATATTGTAAGTTTTTCATAAATTTCTGGCCGTCATGGCACAGTGTCAGTGTCTAACTAAACACTCGATAGTTATGGGTTAGAATCTCTCTCTCTCTCTGGTAAGAAGATTTGAGCCAACATAGGCAACGGAGTGTCTTAGTACTATATCCTCTATTGACTCTGTTAGATAGCTATAAAACTGGTTTTTAGTTTTGGTCTTTTTATAACAAAACATACACACTAAACAATTTATATTTATACTTATCAAAAATATATGTTTCTTATTCGTTTACTTAACTATTTCTAATCAGTTGTGTCTGTATTTAAATGTTTTTTTACAAATTTTAAACCACTCAAGTTTTAGTCCATTTTTAAACACAATTTCAACAATTATCGATCTACATCATAAATTACAGACTTTTATCTATTAGGACTCTCAATTATCCCCAAGCCAACTAATGCGACAGTAATATTTATGGGTATGCTATAACTAAAGTTATCTATAGTTATCAAAGTCCGTCAACGTGTAATCCACCCTCGTCGTACAATGAACAGGAAGCGCGCGGTGTTGACCGGAAACATTGGTTTGTTAGCGTGTGCCGACACTTAGCGTTATGCATGTTTAATTTACCCCTTTTTGGTTATACGATTGTTTCTTTTTTTAATCTGTGGCGATTTTAATTATTTATGATTTTTAAATGCTTATCTGTGACAATTAATGTCAAAAATAATTGGATTTCTTTTAAAAGGGATATTTGCTCGATGATATATTTATTTAATAAAACAAGTTGTATATTGCATGATTTCTTTATTCATCCCCTTATCTCAGCGTCATTATAATATGTAGTTCAATGTAATTTAAAGATAGTTAACTACTATCGTAACATTAATATTTAGAATCAAGCATTAGGCTAGCATTTATAGAGTGACATTGACAATGTGGCAACACTTTATACAAAATCAAGATTACCCGACTATCGTCTGGGTTGCTAGCGTTGACAAATAGTTCTACCAATTTTTCAACCTTCCAAAAATTTCTTTGCTCGTCCATATTGAAAAGGTTTTAATTAATTTTAAATTTACTTATTAAATTAAGTTATAATAGTAATCGCAAACTATATTTGAAATTCACAAGATTTGCTCAATAATAATGAAACAATAGCACATTGCAAGAAGCACTCCGCCCACAGATTCCACTAAATCTATTTACAATATTAGCTAGCTTAGCACAGAATAAATACAAGAAGATATTAAAACATTTTCTATTTACAATAATATACAATGTGGAATGACAACGATTTTGTACGTTACATTTATTCTATTATATCTACTCACAACTAAAATATCAATTACAAAATACAAATATTAATTTGGCATTTGATAGCTATGACACTCACTGGTATGACTAGTCCGCGCCGTTACAAAAATGTTTTTGTTTAATTTGTCTTTCCATGTCCTTCAGCCGCGTCGCTTTGTCGCGCGACCTCAAGCGGACACTACACTAGACTAGACAGAGGTGCTCTGGAGGTGACAGGGGATGCAGGCAGAGGCTGCAACTGCTGTGGAGCTTGCTGCGGGAAGTACATCCCAGTTTCGTTCGAAAACTGTGGATGTATCGGCAATGGTGTGTGAGGCATCGAAGTCGGTCTTGATTCATGGTACAAAATTGGTACTCTCACCAATCTTTGAGCTGCATGTGCCATATTAGCGGCCTCTAATTCCGCCGCTAGCTGCCTCTTCCATTTATTCCGTCTATTTTGAAACCATATTTTGACCTGAGTCTCTGTGAGGTGGAGACTGGCGGCAAGGCCAGCTCGCTCAGAGCTGCTGAGATATCTCTTCATATCGAAGGTTGATTCCAGCTGGAAAACTTGGGAACGAGAGAAAACTGTTCGAGTCTTTTTCTTTCTCTTGCCCAAGCTGGAAGTGGGATCTCTTTTTTCGTCTTTATCAAAGTCATCACTTTCGTCAACGTCTGGGTCGGAATCTTGTGTATCAGGTTGTTGAGGATAGAGAGCAGGGTGCAGACGCGGTGAGCGTGGAGAGGAGCGTGACGGCGACGGAGGAGAAGGAGCACGAGGTGGACTGCGTGGTCTTGGTGAACCCGCTGCTGATCCATCTTCGTTAGTCGTTGAGTCTTCTGTAACAAAATATTATTTTTAGCCCTGCATATGCACTATTGCTAATATTTCTTTCTAATAATTATTGAATAATATAATAATATTTTTTAAAAATAAAGATAACATAAGTTTTCTTTTTCCATAATGTCTCTCGTGTTTAACTAGAATCGAATTGAAGTAAGGATCACTTAAGAATATTTTTTATACAATCGTTTTCTCTGTTACCTATTAAACAGCCATAAATAGTTTATCGTACCTTTAAAAGGTTTCGCTACAAATCGACTTGTTATTTCAAATACGATTTCGATCCAATTACATTATTAATCTAATCGAAGGATTTTACGCCATTACGCCCGTGATTGGGCAATTTGGCGGTGTTTCTTGTTAGGAGTTTAATGAACACGGAAGCCGTAGTAGACTAATTAAAAACAAACATTACGAAGAAATGTAAATGGGTGAATTATTATAAACTTTATATAAAATATATTGTATTGTACAATATTTTTATATGCAAACCTCACAAGTTATGTTATAAAATAAATTTGAGTTATTATAAAAAGTAAATAAAAAAAAAAGTAAATACGTGAACGTTTTTACATACTGTACCTATAATTAAAAAGAAAGGCAATGAAAGTCATGGATTTAAGTACGTCCATGGTGGTTTGGTTACGGATTCCAAATCCGATCTACAACTTGTTTTCAACCTCACACTTTCAGTTCAACTTCTACGAAAAAATAAGACTCGTTTTCTTTTCAATTCTATTTATATTTTAGTATTACATAAGCTATTACAATACAATTCAATATTTAAATTAGATTTATTTGATACCCAACTAGTCGTGTAGGCAAATAGAAATATCTACCCGACGGACGGAGGCGTGAATTCAAATGTCATCAACGCCGTTGAATGAATCACTACAACCGAAACGGGAACATTCCCTTCATCGACTGCCAAATTGATCTTTAACGATGAAAACATAACGTTCAAATTAGCTAACCCCATTTTTTGAGACCACCAACCAGTCAAACTTGAACTTAGTTGGTGTAAATAACTAATAATAAAGGAGGTCTTAATAAATGGTAGTTTTGAGCAGTGATTCTCATTGATTTTAGAAGCCATATCAGGTAATCCTTTGTTACCGTTCGCTTGCTGTTTACACAAACGCTTACTAGTTAAGCAGTTTATGAATATGGAATTGTGTTTAGAAATTATTAAATGGGCCGTTGTCTTATATTTGTCGCTTATGAATATGTTTTTGTATATAGAACGATGTCATTAATTGTTAGAAAGTTCTTCATTTAAATACTTTATAAATTTACTAGTTTATTGCTAAGTATGTTAAACTTGATATATCTAATTAACATTCGAATTTGTTCGATCAATAACGACTCCATTGTATATTGACAACAAATGATCAAACATCTGAGATGAGCCGAGTCTATACAACATTTTATAGCTGATTTTCAATTGAAATGTTACTTTTCAATTTTCTATCAACACAAATACTCTCTTAAATAAAAGCAGACGCACAACCTAGATATATTGAGTATCGTTTAATAGAAAGAAGAAAAAAGAAGCACGTATTTATTTGGAGCATTCATTCCTGACATCGATCACCATAAAAAGTAAAAGAGCAAATGCACTCACAGCAATCCGAACAAACCGCATTCGAAAATTAAAAGAACCGCATGCGACATTACCACGCTTTCGGATCGGGGAGTCCCCTTCGCGCGAGCGAGACGGACGTATGTTTGACAGGCCAGTGTTGCTATACCTATGAACGTATAGTAGAATGGTAGAAAACCATTGTTCGGTCGGTTTGGACCGCGTGAAATGGCGCCGCCTTTTGTTTTCCCCGGAGATGGGTTTTGGAAAATTAAAGCGAAATGAACGGGGTTGAGTGCAGACGAGATGACGATTGCTTGTTGGTTGCTATATAAATATAGTCCCGCTAACATACAAAATGTTGTGTGTTGTCAGTTGCACAATGCGGAATTAATGTTTAAAACTTCGATTTTCGCTCAATAGTTTTGTGGATCTTTGCGCGCTTGGGTTTGTTTTTGTTAGCTTTGGGCGGTGTTGATTTAGACTTTTGATAGGTTGTTGAAATCTTCTAAATGTAAGTAGATAAATATTTATGTATATGTCTTTGTAGCGTAGTCTAGTGTCTAAACTGACACTACTTTTGAATCACCTACTACTGGGGGTAAGGAATGGCGTTTTATACGACTCGACTACACTTCAAAGACATAATATTAATACAATAGTAAAAACAACGCCTTCGTGGAACAGTTGCCAAGTATTAGAATGTACACACAAGGATTGCAGGTTCGGTTCCCATAAAGGGGACTGAGACTAGACAACATTAGCGACAAAAATTCAACACCGCGCTTTGCCTACCAGAACTAGAAAATGAAAATAACCATTTCCCTGATTGGAAACCAAACCCACAACCATCAGGTTTACAGTCAGAGAAATTAAAAAAATAACTAAACCTATAAAAAGTAAAAGCATGTTATAGCTAAATCAGGTGTTAACGTATCCATAAGCTCCCCTTTATAAAATCTCGACGGGCCTCAAGGCTTATACAAAATCGATCGTGAAACAGAACACCTCTATCAGCTGCTTTAAAAATGTTTTCTTTAATATTTTTTCTATAACAAAATATTTTTGTAGTGACGTTTTAACAATAACTATGTGTGTTGATTTCATTTCATTTAATTTTTTTTTCTCTTACAAGAAAAGAGTGTTTACATATAATATATTTAAATATAATTACTAAAAGACAGTGTAACATTTTTTATGGAAAAAGACAAGTCAAACAAGCGTACGGGTCATTTGATGATAGCTGATCAGAGGAGCAGCAGGTGCGTTACCGGCCTTGAAGGTGGATGTAGATGTCCTTTTTGAAGGCACCCCATGTCATATACATACTGCCGCAGATTTGCCATTCCACGATTGTGTGGCAAGTGGAAGGAAGTTCCTACAGAACAGAACAGCGGAGTCCAACTTGTTCAAATGGTCCCACGATCTAAATGGTATTTAAACTTGTGAGACATACTGTGCAGTTAGAAAATTCGATGCCAGATACCAGGTCTCGCTATGC
Organism: Heliconius cydno galanthus; assembly: GCA_036379175.1. NCBI lineage: Eukaryota > Metazoa > Arthropoda > Insecta > Lepidoptera > Nymphalidae > Heliconius > Heliconius cydno. The sequence continues at coordinate 692,888 of JAKRZM010000836.1, forward strand.
GGTCAAAGAGATCGCATAGCGAGAAGACGTCTCTATGCAAAGCCAAAGTGTCAAGTCTTTTACAGACAATTGGGTCCCCAACAATTTGAATAGCTCTACGTTGAACGGTTCAATCTGATACTAGGATGCACCAGCCCAAAGATGATGTCCAAAGATGATGATGCCCAAAGATGATGTCTAGGGTTTTTTTAGAGTAAGAATACTTTGATAAGAAAACAGAACCCAGCGTTGAGTTTCGCCCTTCAACATGCAAAGTTTTAAAAATTGAACGCAAAAAGAGAGACGGAATGTCTTAACACTAGGTTTCCTTTGCCGACACTGTTACATATGGAACATAGGATGAAGCTAATGAAAGAAAGTTACGAGTATATGTAATTTAACCCTCCTATATGTTCCTGTTATTATATATGATACTAATGAGGTCGTGATTTTGACGAATTGATGCTAAAAACATTTATATAATTGGATACATGAAATTGTTTTTAGCGGAAGATTGTGTCATGTATGTGTATGAATATCACGAGAGACTTATTCATCACTTAGAGTTGACATTTTGTGATTTTTAGAGTTCCGTACTTTTTAAAGAAAAAGGAGCTCTTATAAGATCTCTCTGTTGTCCGTCTGTCCGTCCTTCTGTCTGTCCTTCTGCATAAAGGAGTGGGACGCCAAGATGTCAGTCTCGAGGAGATAAAATATTTATTTCAATTTATATTTCCATTCCTTTTCCATTATTGTACGGGATATAGCGTGAAGCGAATTTGTTTTTGATATTGTGTGAACTAACCGGGTTTCCAAAAATGTATAATAATGAAATATAAACCAAAACCGGAAAAGGATTTTCATTTAAAATGTGAATGAATCTAGATAATCAAAGTATTACTTTCCTTCACATATTTTTAGGCTATTTCGTTAAAGTAACAGACACACAGACAGCTCATATTACCCCATACATTAACAAGTAATTAGAGCAAATCACGGCGTACAATCGATTACGCGAGGCCGTAGCAGTGTTCAACGGCGAGATCGATGTCAACTTGTTTTATGTCCAACCATATTATATTTTTACTTTAAATATTTAAATAAATATTTCATTTTTATTATATGCATTAAGTAAGACACGATCAGAAAATAGAAAAAAATATAAATAGAAATGAAAGAAACATCTTTCTTCATTCAACAATGATGATAAAATTGAAAATGAATGTCGGTTGTATATTTGCTAATATTTTAATAACTATTTAACACATTTACAGTGTTATTCTACACGTAGGAAAGAATAATACTTTTCTAAGAAATATATGACAATTTGAACGTAGCGGGATTTGTCGCGGGCGTTCGAAGATTGTAGCCAAGTGGACGGTTTTCAAGAAGTGCGGGTTCAATCCCGATAGATCAATATGTTTTTTTCTATATTTTGGCCCCGCTATTGTCTTAATAAGAATAATTTCACCGAGTGGGAGTGAACCTACAACCATCGCATTTACAATCAGACATTATTCCACTGCATTCTTTACTAGTGCATTCTTTAAAACCTACACACGGCTTCGCCCGCTTAATCTTATTGTGATAATGGTGCAGTTTTATACAAAATTTGCACATTTATAAATTATCAACAAACATATATCCGCATAAGTTTTTATATTTATTATATAAACGGGATACTTCTTTTATATTGAATGCAACAGTTATTTTTTATTTATTTTTATTCTTTTTTGCACAGATAGAAAAAATAAATAATAAAAACAGTTAATTTAAAGAAATAGATGTGCAATGGCGGCCTTATCACTAAAAGCAATTTCTTACAGGCGGTTGCCTGTATATATAAACACAAGAAATTTATTTTTAAAAGACTGTTTATCTTTGAATTAAATCCTAGCAATATAACCTATAAGCTGAATTGCATCAGTTAGATTGGCTGTCTTGGCACAAATTGCCAAGCTACTATTAATTATTATAGATATTCCAGTATATTATTGCCGGTATTATACCGGCCCAAATCAATAATTCTTGTTAATTACAGTCTTGCATTGATATGCTGAGTTTGACTTGAATTTGCCAAAGACAAAGTTACGGCGTTGAGTTACGGCACCCAATGCTGTATTTTGTCTTTAAAATGAACAAAGATAAATAAAACAATGATAATACGATATTTACCTCTAGGCGGAGTTCTTTCGTGAGGCCTCTGCCAGTACCAGGGTGCAGGTACGAGCCCTCCGTACCGTCCCGCTAGTGCGCTCCACTGGGAAATTAAGCCCAATCTGTGACAAAAACAAAATACATAATGAATGATTTTTTTCATTTATTTTTTTAAAGTGTTTTTCAAATTTATAAAGAGTTTTCCAAATTTAAGAATTGGGGCGTATGCTAACGTATGTATATTTATTTAATAACTACTGCTACTAAAGTTCTACTACTACTAAATAATTTAATTATATTTGCCGCGCTTTGTCTTGTTACCACAGACGAAATAAAAATAATTCATTCTTCCGAAAAGGAATCGAGCCCACAACCGTTGTGATTGTAAGTTAGACATTATCCCACTAAACAACGACGGCCACGATTTAATTATATAGAATATTTTTTTTATTTTCATTCTTCAAAACAACTAGAAATGACAAAACAAAATACATTTAGTTTTGTATTAGGTATATAAATCCAAATAGACTATCAAACGACAGGTAAACTAAGTAACTATAAATAAGTGTAAAGTGATAAATCACTACATGAAACGTTGTTTGGAAGCCATTGACATAAACAAGCCCACTCGCTTGCATTGTAGATATATAAATATCGAGGACAAAGAGGATTGGAGTACTCCAGGGATGTAGTGTAGTGCCAATATTTAAAGTTGTATCGATAAAACAAAGGTTGCGCTTTATTAAATATGTTAATATATTTTATTTGTGGAAAATATCGAAATTTTATCATTGACTAGGGTTTTGCTACTAGCTGCGCCCGCGTGGATTCACGCCGTTTCACGCTGTATCCCGTCGTAGGATAGGCAGAGGGAATCTAGTGACAAAACAAAGCAATCTCTGCTGTCTTATGATTTATAATTAATATAAGTATCCCTCAGTGGAATTAAAAATATGAACAGAACGTAAATGGTACCATCATAGTACCATCTTAGTCAGGATGTATTTTTTATATTAGACAATATAATGCATATAGTTCGTTTCTGAAAATAGAAGTACTCTAAAACATATTATTTATTCCATATTAATACTTATTGAAGCGTCGCATAAAAATTTTGAATATAGCGGGACTTGAACCCACACCTCTCACGTGAGAGAAAGAACGTAGTGGTCAAAACGCTTGGACGTTTTCCATGAAGCATGTTAAAAATATTTATTCTTTATTATTTATTCCTTTAATTAATCTACTGATAATTTAACATTCATCTTTAGCTTTTAAAAAAATATTTGCTTCCTTCAATTTCACATATTTATCATGCTACGTGCGGTAACCGGAGAATATCTAATGATAAATCACTCTGTAAGCAAATATAAAGTATAAACATTTTCCAAAATGGAAATGGAACTCACAACCTCAAGAGTAACATTCTTTACAACTACGCTACGATAACGTGCTACGATACATAGTATTTATTAATTGAAATATAATAATCAAAAAGCAGCTTCACCTTCCGTTTCACATAGCATGGTAGACAGAAGAAATCTAGTGTTAGGACACTCCATTCTAAGCCTTTCAAATTTTCGGGACATTACGTTTTAATGGGCTCGAGCGTCACTCGGCGGAATGATTGTTTTAAATTTATTTTCATCTCAGGTAAAAGAATATAAATTACCAATAACAACCGTTTACAGTAAGACGGCCTAAATTATATGTGAATATAGTAATAATAATAACAAGGACAGCAGAAAAAAATAAAAAATCTAACCATAAGATTTTCTATACATACATAACATCAAAAATAAAAGGCGGGAGGACTCTACAAGGCATCTACGGGGCTCTACGAGCGTAGTACAAAACGTCTACGACGTAGCATTAACAATTGTAGCATTTGTAGCGTCGTTTCAAGTTATAAAAAATGCTTATATCTCTTTAGTTTTGTGTATTCTTATATAGATTGCTTGTTTTTTATATAAATATGGTTTATAAACTAATTTATTTGTCATGTCATGTAAGTGTAGGTCCGATTTATAACCAAAAAATATACAATATATGGAGGAGGATCGAATATTGTTTGCGAACAGATCTGTTATAAAAAAATCAGAATTGCTAGTGATGTCCTCATTATAGATGCATAGTGATGCTATCAATCGTTTCATAATTAATAACAGAATAGATATCGATATGTTCCCATCACTATTCCCAAAGCATCCTCGCTCCGAGCGCTACGATTATCGATATTCGCAACAATGACGATAGCGAGCTTTCTACTTATTTATCGACTATGATTTAGATTCTATACCATCAGTTCAAAGTGCTAATGGAGCTTAGAGAATAATTAGTTTCGATAAACGCTTTTCTAAGCTACAGTTAATTTTATTTACTATAAAATATTAATGATTTTTATTTATTGTTTCGTTATATTATATTACTTATTTTTGTATAATATATAATATAATAAGTAACTCCTAATCCAACAAAATGAAATCAAAAGCTCAAGAGCCAATGGCGCACAAAAAAGAATTATAACCAATTTGCATTGGAGCCACATTTAATCCTCGCAGAGAAGTTACCAACTGAAATTCCATTACTCGATAAAGTACTGCTTGGTTTAAAAGCGGAAAAGCAAGAAGCCGCGTGATTGGTCGGCTCACCGCGCTCTGATTGGCTGGCTCGTGACCCCGCCCCTCTCCGAGGGGTATTAAAATCGATGCCCGTCACCCGCGCACTCTTTTTGCCGCGGCGCGTCCGCCCGACACTCTACGCTTGTTACTAATAATGGCGTTTGTACTTTCTTTTATAGCATAAAGTGTTTAGTTGTATCTGTTGTCCGTGCAAGCGACACGGGAGCCTTTTGTTGGCTGCAGATGGGGAGGTATTCTCGGACGCGTTTAAAAGCTTCTCAGAGATATCTTTTCACTTATTTCCTAGGTTACTGACGACAATGTGCCGCGTAACGACCATTCAGCGGGTGTCTCCAGCTTTTTAGTGGAACTGTCATGGCAATATAGCTAACGTTCTCGCTACTAATGAAAAATTGCTTTTATATTAAAACAGAAATAACAGTGATCTCGCCTTTAATCTTAAGTTTTTTTTTGTGCAGCAGATAATGTAAATGTGAATGGTTTAATACAAGTTAATGCATCTGGCGTTGTTCATGTCGTTATATTTTTCATTTGTATAGTGAGTTACAAAAAAGCCTTTAGGACTTCTGAAATGGGGAAATTTTATTTTCTCAAAATACGTATTCAAATAAATTTAACATTTTGAAGATGACTGAAAACTAAAATTTTAGTTTTAGTTTCAGTATATTTGGTTTATACATTTTTCTAGAAGAAAATTGACGAATTTCATTATTTATGCATCAAAATTACTGTATTTACAACTGTAAAAATTAAATGATTTTATCTTTCTTTATAAGTATGTCACCTAAGATATCCCTTTGACAGAACTCTCTACTCTCTCTACTACACAAAAACTTCCTTTAACACTATTTAAACGTATTCTATTTTAGGCTGAAACACTAAAAATAACTCTACATTTTATATTACTAGACCAGATATCACTATGATTAGTATTTAGTTGTACTCCCACAATAGATTTAGACTCACAAATGCCTGAAATATATGCATGGAGTCATTCCTTTTGTGCGACATATATTAAAATCTCTCTGTGCAGACCTTTTGGTAAACGTTTTTCTTTTTTGCCTTTTATTCGTGTTATTCATACAATGAGAACACTTAGAACTCTAGTTTAAAGGCTTTAAAGGCTGAGTGTAGTAATATACAAGCACTTTTCTTACAGTAATGAAAGAATGTATTGCATAAAGTCAGTTTAATACGAAACAAGTATGTGGTATATTAGGTTTTTTTGTTTAATACACTTTGAATGTGTAGAAAATGAAATGATAATTAATTTGTATATGACTCTCTATTTCTAGTTATAGAATAGCTGTGGCCCGTAATTTTATTTGCATGGACTTTAGAAATGTATAACCTGTGGTAATTTTGAGAAATCTTCTCGTTCTCTATGATCTACGAGTCACATGCCAGATTTCAACTAACCGAGTCCAGTAGTTCCGTCGCTGCCTTGTCTATCCGTCGCTCAATAAAGGAAGTCTTTTATATATATTTTATTTATCTATATAGATTTATACAGTTTATATTTTTTGTATATCAAAAACATTATTTGAAGATCAAAACAGTGTATGGTGACGGAAACAAGTGCAAATGAACATCTTTTAATCTATACAAAAAGGTCATTACATTTCAAAATATCTAGATGATATCACATTTCATGAAAATTTATCATTCAAAATCCACAACTAAACACATTTTATCGTTTTAACATTTCAGTTAGAGATTAGAACCAATAAAATCCTCTACATTAAGCAGTTTTAGTCAAAACAATTTCACCTAAAACGCTATTTAAATCCAAAATCTACTAATCCTGTATCAAGTTACTAAAATGAAAGAAGGAAGAAAAAAAAAACAGCAAATCTGTAGGTATTTAAAATAAAGACTCGGAGGTAGAGTTTGAAATTCTCTTAAGGGATAAGAAAGTAATGGCCTCCCCCGCTACGAGTATATAGCGAGTGCAATTCGGTCCAAGATTACAAGAGAAGCTCAATTTTACATGAAAGCTAATAGAAAATGTTATCCAACCATTTATCTAAGGCAAGTTATTTTGTGGGTAGTTTTTATATACTCGTATTGTTTTATATTATGGAAGATTTGTTTTTGTTGTTTTCAAGTTATTATAACGTTAGTTGATTTTGTTTCACAATATTCGTTTGTTTGTAATTATACGAGTATAATTATTTTAAGTAATTAGGAATGCCTAAATCCGATTTGTAATCACTATCATCGTATAAAATACTGTTTTATGCACTACGAGGCCGTCGTGACGCAGCGGCACAAGGGTGTAACCTGACGGTTGTGGGTTCGATCCCCACTCGAGGCAGTGAAATATTTATTTACATTTATAATTGCATTTCTTCGCTCTGGTGTCGAGGCAAAGCGCGGCGTTGAGTTCTACCACTCAACACGCAATGCGTCTAGAATAAATACATACATCTAGATTAGTTTTTACTGCGGCTTCACCCGCAAAAATATTATTTTAGAACAGATATGTATAGAATGCTATGAAATAATATATTTTGCTCTACATATTTAGACGCTACCTCTCCCAACTCCGAACACGCAGAAGTCGTTAAGTTATTTATATTTAAGAGGGGCAAGTAACTCACCCCAAGACAAGGGGTGTAGCATATTTTCTGTTATTAGGTGTTTAAGTTGGGGTTTATCAAAAGATTCCATTATATTTATAGGGGAAAAACATTGAATGAAGATATATGATTCGTAAAAGGGATTTTTTTGGCTAAGTTAAAATACTTTATGTTTATTATTTCACGAGTATGAAGGGACAGTATTATAGCTTATATATTTATTTTGTACAAGATATTAGTTCATATTGTTAGAAGTGAATGTATGAGGCTTGAGAGATGTAAGATGACATCACATATCTTATTTACTTTCCAATAATCTAATAACAAAGTATCAATGAATAAAAATAAATATTTCATAATTTTCACTTTTTTGAAATGGTTAAATTTCTAAATCAGTTACAATTTTTTTATTTATTATAAAATAAATACTATAATTTTGTACTTCTATTCTGAACTTGACGTTTTACAATAAATTGTTACATAAATAAAAACTAAATGTCACAGCACTTTTATAGAAAAAACATGTTGACTAAATAGTATTGATATAGATAAGCATAGGTTTGAAAAATAAAAGAACAAAGAACCATAAAATATCTTGACTTGAAAATAGAGCCATAAAAACTCCCTAAAATATGGGGTAGGATCAACTGCCAAAGAGAAACTTTTGCTCTACCATTGATTATATCACTGTATTTAGTTAAATATATGTTATGTTAGTTTAATACATACAATAAATATACTTAAAAAATAATTAATTGTTTATTTGCTCAAAATTGTTAAGTTAAGAAATTGAGGTTATGATTGGTAAATCATATAAAATAAAATAATATTAGATTTTTTCTGTGCAAATCCCTTTGATCAGTAAACATATACAAGATGTTCTAAAGCTAAAATGTATTAGTATTTAGCTTTCTTGTAATTTCCAAAGATAAATTCAGGTTTATCTTTTCAATTAAGAAACTCGATTGAACAAAATATTTCCATTTTATATAACCTGCCCCACAGGCCAAACAGAATCCCTTTCAATAAATAGCCTTTGTCAAGACTCTGGTTCTAATTAAGACGAGAATCTTTAAAAAAGATTTAAAGAAAAGGATAATTCCCCTCATTTAATCATTTTATTTTTCTTCTAAAATTACCTAATTAAGAGTCTAAAAGGACAAGAGTGTAAAGCATTAAAAAAAGGAAATAAAGTTTAAACGTCAACAATAATGGCGCGAAGAATGACAGATGGTTTACATCGTAAACAAAATGTCGGCCGTCACCGTCGGCGTAATTAAAACTTAGGGTGGAAAATGAAGACAATTTTCTTTTCGACTTGTTGTATTTTAATTTGTTCAATTTATTTTGTGACACAATTATTGATGTTTCATTAAGAGAAGACTAATTTTGGTATTAATGTAATACAGTAAACCATTTGATTAATTATTTACGTTTAGGGGTTAGCTAAAATTGACTGTTTATTACTTATATAACAATATATTTATAGGTCAATTAATTATTTTTAATTAGATAGAAAATAAAGAGTGTAATAACGTGACTATTTAATAAAAATAGACTTTAAAATTTCATTTATGGATTAGGATACTGTACAACTAATGTTCATTACTTTGTTTCCTGTTTTCTACAAAAATAACTTGATTTCGTTTGCTTTAAGTTGAATTTCATATATTTCAGGATTGGTAGAAAAAACCTACACGAGTCAAGAAACCTACAAAACTTTCTTCTGCCTACCTATGCTAGGTATCACCCCCTAAGTAATTCCGTTCATCACTTTCAGCACAAGGCATTGTGTGTTGACTAAAGGAACTCAAAGTCGCGTTTTATATTATTATTATTAAATAATTCCACCGAGTGGGAATCGAATCCGCTACCGTCGCGGTTATAGTAACTTAGAGCACATGGCGGCTTCCCATAAATAAGTCTATCTCGATGATAAAACCGACATTTCTAAATAAAATTAAGACAAAACAAAGATTTCTGGGGAAAAAACACAAAACGTCAACACGAACCTCCATCAGAATGTTTACAACGTCCAATTTGTTGGCCACTATATAAAAGCTTGCAGATAAAAAGGCCCGTTCTTACCCCATAAAGGGGAAACTACTTGTAACCCTTGATTAGATGGGGTAATGATGTTTCTTCATACGGATTAAACGGATAAAGATTTTTGTAGGGATCTGTGTTACATGGCTTCTATTCTGATGGGGCCATTTGCTTGGTTATTAGAGAAATAATATTATAACAAAATAAGTATTTATATTAATTGAAGGCTAGCTGAATTCGACGTAGTGTAGTCGTAATCTGTCTTATTAGTAAGCGACAGATGTAAGTTCAATTCCTACTTAGAAGATTTTTTTAAGCTTTATCCCGCAGAACAGAAGGGAGAACCTCCCGAATTCGAGACATTGCGATTAATTGATAGAACTCGCCTCGTTTCGCCACAGTTTATTTAAAATTCACAAATACTACAGACAGACGCTAAAGGATTCTACCAAAAAAATTAAATTGTACTTTTGAGTTTGATAAAGTTTTAATGAAATGAAAATATATTTATTCATACATTATTTCCCTAGTCATAACGCCACACATTATCTAACGAGACAATAAAAATTAAATAAATTGTATTAATTGAGAATTGAACGAATTGAACCTTCAATCACAATCTTGATTTTATAAAATATTTCGATTTCGCCTCACAATAACACCAATTAATTCATAAAATTTAAAAATCCACTTACAAAACCAATACACAAAGTATCAGTTTCATCCGTCGGCGTTAAACTACAAAAAAAATCTTCATTAACTAACAGCCTTTAAAGAAGATCAAACGTATTTTCATATAAAATTTCAACTTAAACAACCAATACTTGTTGGGGGGAGTTTAAATTAGTTGTAAACTAGTGGTGGTAGACCGTCGGATCATGATGCCCGACCGTCGTGGCCGCTATGGGTTTAATCTACCAAATCGATCCGCCCAGTTTGAATGGGATAGCAGCTTGTATAAGTGCAGTGCTGGACTGCTGGTTACTTGCTATTAAATGTATATTAAATGGGGGGAAAATTTATGATTTGTTGATATTTTTGTAATAGAAGTGTAGATTAGATAGTGTGCGGCGTTGAGTACCGCCACTCGAAACGGAAATTCAGCGGAAAATGGTGGACGGAAATGTCTCAATGGGAAACGGAGTGCTCTTACTTGAAAGGACACTCCGTCCCTGATCCTGGTTTCCGGGATCCCTCTGCCTAATCTACATGTAGGAATACATCGTGAAACTAAAAGTGAGTGAGTGAAGCGTGTATCATATTTTATTAGAATTTTATTCAGTAAAATAATTGTGAAAAGCTTAGTGAAAAATCATTCTTCATCATAAGTTTTCAATCACTTTTCAAGACACTTTACCCATCTAGGTCGATGGAAAATTTACTTGTGTAAGAATTCATAATGAACGAATATTCCAGACGTTATATATTGACTGGCGAAACTCAACACTGCAGTGCCTTGTCTTGTGTCCAGAGAAAATAAAAATAAATCAAAATAAAATAAAATATACATTTATACAATATTTTCCAACTAATTTGCATTAACCAGTGTAAACGGGCCGCATTTGATGATCGCAAGACGCTTTGAAGCTGGCTGGCTTGGCCCATGGCAATTAGTCCGGTAGATTCATCCAAGCAATTATATAGCGCTCGAATTTAATCGGTATCGTATTAATTACTAGCTCCTAGCTTTGGACTTTACTTGTTTTATATAAAAAAATATATAATTTTCTTTTGATTATTAAATATTATTAAGAATGTATTTTTTTATATGTGTATATTTTTTATATATAAAAATCAATTATTCGATTTTGCAGGGCGGCTCTGTAAGGACTTTCTTTTTGCTTATCTGACCACCTCATTGAGTGTTGAAAATCGGACCACAACACCGGTGACATTAAAATAAAATGTTATTAGAGTATTATAATTATTAGGTATTTTATCAATAAAAATATTGTCATTTTCATATTTTTTTATAAGTACGAACATCAGTATTTGAGTGTAGTAGTGTAGTTCTATTTTCCACCTGAATTCTATGACAAGTTGAATGGCGTAACATAACGCCGCACTTAACGGACGGTACCTTGTATTACCACAGAGGAATGGGGTAAATAATTCATTCCCTTGAGTGGTGATCGAACCCACAACCACAGCGTTCACAGTCAGACATTCCTTGTATCTTCACAAACGAATCAATACAATTATTAAAACATTTAACGAATTAAATTTTAAATAATGATTGAACGAACCGTACAATGTTAAGTAGAGAGACACTAATCCGATTAAAAATGATATTATTAAAAATTCATGTACGCATTTAAATCTTTATTGCTATTTAAAACATTAATAAAATGGAGTTTTTAATTTCCATATATTTTTGATCGTTTATTTATAACTTTGCTTGAATAGATTACACATACGTACAAATGGGAATTTTACACTATTAGATGATAATGAAGTTAAAAACCAATTTATAATACCAGACTGGAGTACACAGTAGCTAAACGTGCCTGTAAAAGAGCTGTAGCCAGAGCCCGCAGTGAAAGTTTGTCACCATTGTATGATAAACTTGAAACTGTGGAGGGGCAGAAGCTCATTTACAAACTGGCACGTTCCCGGGATAAAGTGACGCAAGATATCGCAAAATATCTTTGCGTCAAAGATTCCCAGGGCACGCTGCTCTGTAGTCATGCCTCTGTGAAGGAGAGGTGGAGAAGCTACTTCCAGGAGTTGCTGAATACTCAGCACCCATGCAGTCTTCATCACGACCCACCGCCTAACCTCGGACTTATTGCCCCAATAACCCTTGACGAAACACGTAATTGCCTTCGACACATGAAGAACGGAAAAGCGGTGGGACCTGACGACATTCCGATCGAAGCGTGGAAATCGTTGGGCTCTCTTGGTGTGCTCATGCTTACTGACCTTTTTAACCATATCTTGAACACTGGTAAGATGCCGCATCAGTGGCGGCTTAGCTTCATTACCCCTATTTACAAAGGAAGGGGCAGTGTTCAAGATTGTGGTAGTTATAGGGGCATTAAGCTTATGAGTCATACCATGAAGCTCTTCGAGCGCATGATCGACCTCAGGCTCCGCCGAGAGTGTACTGTCTCTGAGTCTCAATATGGATTTCAGCGAGGATCGGGCACCATGGACGCCATTTTCGCCCTCAGAACTTTGATGGAGGCATACAGGGAAAAAAGGAGAGCTCTGCATGTGGCCTTTTTAGATCTGCAGAAGGCCTTTGACTGTGTGCCTCGTCAGTGTATCTGGTGGGCATTGCGATCCAAAGGGATCCCTGAGGCCTATATTGAGATTATCAGAGACATGTACCACGATTCCGCTTCTATGGTTAGGACTGCTGTTGGCGACACTAGACCCTTCCCGATTACGGTGGGGGTTCACCAGGGCTCGGCTCTTAGTCCGTTCTTATTCAATGTAGTGCTCGATACTGTCTCGGCTCGATGTATGCCGACGACATAGCACTCATTGCCGAGAACCTGACGCTGGAGCGTAAAGTGAACCTCTGGAAGGGTACGCTTGAGAACGGCGGTCTTAAACTAAATGTGTCGAAGACAGAGTACATGGCCTGCGGGAACCGGGACTCGAGCACCATCCTTACAGGTCCTGAGCTAGCCGTTAAGTCGGAGAAGTTCAGGTACCTTGGATCCGTTATGCACGAGTCTGGAGGCATCGATCACGATGTCCATGGCCGGATAAGCGCTGCCTGGGCCAAATGGCGGGAGGTCACTGGTGTGGTCTGCGACCGCAGAATACCGCCCAAGCTCAAGGGGCTGATATACAAGAGCATCGTCCGACCGGTTCTTTTATACGGCAGCGAATGTTGGCCAGCACTATCTCGGCACACTCAGGAGCTTCACGTCACGGAAATGAAGATGCTGAGGCGGTCTGACCGCATACGCAACACATTCATTCGAGGTAGTCTTGGGGTCCGTGACGTAGCGGATAAGCTCCAAGAGAGTCGCTTGAGATGGTTTGGCCACGTTACGCGCCGGCCTAAGAACTATGTCGGACGCAAGTGCCTTGCTATACCAGTCCCTGGGGTGCGACCTCCCGGACGCCCAAGGAAGCGCTGGTTGGATGTCGTGATGCAGGACATGAGAGCCAATGGTCTAACCACCGAGGATGCAAAAGATCGTGCAAAGTGGAGTAGGTTGTGTAGGAAGGCAGACCCTGGCAATAGCCGGGATTAATGCCAGGATGAAGAAGAAGAATACCAATATATAATTTGTTGAGTGTTGCAAACACAAAAAAATATAAAAAAGGAAGCGATTCCGGTGATATAAACTGTGTGATATTAAAATCCACCAGTGAACTTATATCCTTAAATAAGTAGTTAATAGAGCAAGCAAAATAATTGTACGTAATTAGCTTCTATATACACTTCCACAAAAAAGAATAATGTGAAGAACAGCAAAGAAAGAACAGCAGAAGAAAAATCGAAAAGACAGCGAAAATAAAAATATAGATCTAGTATCGATTTTCATTAAGCTAAAATATTATGGCGACTATATCACATCAAAGTCAATTAACAATTATTAGGCATTTTGTTATAAAGAAATTAAATATTACATTTACATACCTGGATAGCATAGCATCGTTTGCCCCAAAATGATTAGCTGCGAGAGCTGCCTCCAACACATTCTCTCTTCTAGGTTCTGACCGATTTAGTATAGAGCTGATGGAAAAACTGGTGTAAGGGGCACTTCCTGTAGCCTTTTCTTCTTTATCCTTCTTTAAATCGTAGAAAGGACTCTTTTGGTCTCGTGATGGTGAAGAGGTTATGTCAGGGCTACTAGCACCAGAAACAACGTTAACCTCAATGTCGTTGTCTTGCGATGACACAGGGGAATCCATTTTGATTTTCAGCACATCGTTCTAGAACCTTGGAACAAATAAAAGGGAATTTAGATAGCCATTTCTTTAATATATTTCGATATAAGTATAATTAATGTTTTGTATATTAGTTTTGTAAAAATGTTGGTGCTACGCACATACAATTAAGTCATTTTTTTTTCGTTGATTTATGTTGAAACTGTATGGTCGATTTGAAACATTCTTAATATATTATGTGTTTCTACATTTGACCTACATTTTTTTATATTTAAGGGAACCCATTAGTAAGTTCCTCTGCCCAAAACATAAGAGGCGTTTACCTCGCCTCACAACCAAAAATAGTAAAGCTTTAATTTCATTCCATACAGACTTCAGTGATATTCATTCATAATCATATAAAATTTTGAACGTAAATAATTAAGTACATTTATTAAGCATTTAGTATTATCTATTTTAATAAATTCTTATATTTAATTTACATTTCAATTATTGTTTATTTTGATTGTTTATTAATCGTATGAAATCTGCTCGGGTAAAAGCCTACGAATATCACCCCAAATGTGCCTCAAACCTACATCCACAGCAATCAATGATACATTTTCCACCTACACTGCAACGGCGTCAGTGTCTCAATATGACACTAATCTGATCCCACACAATTCTTCCAGGATCCATTAAAAACTCCCAAAGATTTCCACTAAATATCCATTTACTTATTCACTACCGGGGACCAGGACCCTCTTAATATAATCTACGCCCGCGGGACATCCCAAATAGGGCTAAGAACAATAACGCACTTAAGATTTTGAATTATATATCAGACAAACGTCTCGAGATGGCTACCCTATCGTTTATATTGATCTTGCTTATTTGTATTTCTTCTTTATATTCTTATTATTTTCCAAATCCGATAATAAAGTTGTTGGTATATACAATTTGGTGATTCTTTATAATCCTATTTCGTGATATTTTCTAGGAATTTGTTGTTTTGGTTATACTACGCTTGTTATAGATAATTTATTAGTTGAGCTACAAATTTGGCATATTTTTGATATATTATGAAGGTTTCGTTATATTTTCATACGAAAATAGTACTATTTAAACATATTTTTGTACATTATTTTGTATTTATATATTTCTCCCTTTTTAATAGTAGGCAGAGAGATCATGCTCACTCTATCATTCGTATCTCTCCTCACTTTAGCTATTTTTGCGGACTTCATACGTCAATAGCGCATTTTGTCGTCTAACCAAATCTAAGAAGCGTCTACCTTTAAATATAAATATGAAACTAAATAAGATTTAGAACTTAAAAGCAAACATAGCTTTCCAAAATGGCGGCTATTGAAAATCAATAAAAATATTATCTCAAGTTCATTGCTAATAGTATACTTTTAAGGAAAAATAATAATGTTCACAATGGAACTAAAATGATAATATCTTAACAAATAAAGAGAAAACATTTCTATTTTAAAGTAACATTCGTATCTTTAGTAGTTGTTAAAAATAAATGCAAAAATATGTGGTACTCGAGAGAATATTAGGCGACGGGAAACTCGTATCGCTGTATAATAAGAAAAGAAAATAAATGTCTATGATTTATGATAATAACAACGATTCTAGTATGTGCTTTGAAATACAGATTTTATATGTACGTATTTAGTTTCAAGAGTTCCGCGCAGAAAAATGGGCCACAGAGTATATAACACTAAGTTCTCTGCCTTCTCTGATATTTTTGTTTTGTCTGTGCATTAAATGTCAGACGTATTTTGATATCTTTATATTTAAAAAAAAACAAAATATGCTATGTACATTATATTATGCCTATCCTCCTGCATCATATGACCTATGGGAGAGTGGTATCACTCATAGGGATAGGTTATCCAACAATGAAAATGAAATTCAAATGACAATGCTTATTAGACCGGTGGCTTAATGGTGCATTTAATTATAAACAGTTATTTATCGAACCCGCAACCAACGTATTTAGTAAAACTGGTAGACTGTTCCAGGTGTATTTTTCCTTAAGACGAAACGAAGTAAGATAAATAAGATATAGGTATATATATTTATAACATTCTTAAAAGAGTTTAAGAAAGAAGTGTATTCTGTAAATTCTTTACCAAGATACCTGTCTTACCGCAAGAGAACTCACTCAGGAAGATGTTTCTCTTAAGATTAAGAGTTTTAAAAGCCATTTACTTAACATTTATTTTCTTGTGTTCTTGATGTCTGTATTTAAATACTTACAGAAACCCCCCACCCCTTTTTGGTCTAAACGACTAGCGTGATATAGTATAGGATTCATGCTGCAACCTACCATTAAGACACAGAATGTTTTCCAGCTTTACACGGTATCTCACACGTAGCATGGTAGGAAAAGGAGCCCGGGGACCTAGTGTTAAGACACTATCGTTTCCCACTTTCCGCCGAATTCTGGAAGCATTGCGTGTTCAGTAGTGGAACTCAACCTATTATTTGATATTTACACTTCCTCAACTCTTCAACGTTACTTGATGTTCTCAACTTCCTCAACGTGAAAGTGTAAATATTAAATAATATTCATTTCCTCAATAGGGAATCGAACCTACAAACTGTCGTGTTTACAGTACACTTGTAGCCCTGCGCCGCGAATAGCCTCAATTTCGCCCAACATTCAAAATCTCAGAGCCACGCTTTGTCTTGTTACACAGAATCAGAGTTAGAGGGGGAAATGAAAAATCCTTACCCCAAATGGGTACCAGGCCCACAATCATCACGGCAACGCCACGACGGCTTCTAGAGACATTATTAATAAAAAAAACATCGATAAGCACACAGTTTTAACAAATCGATGTAACTGTAAAAGGCAGTGTATTTATGTAATAGGTATCTACGGTTGTAATTCATACCTACCGATGGCTAGTTGATAGGCAACGCTATAATATCGGTTGGAGTGGCCTTTCAATGGGAATCGCCCGTTTGATTGCCACTTTTGGTATTTTAAACACGTGTTTGAATTTTCAATGGACGTTTTATTTATCTGTTGCAAAAATTTATTGATAGTGAAATGGTGTATGTGTTACGTTTGTATGGTGATTGTAGAGTTCGTGGCGTAGTGCGATAGCGTATAACAAGGTGGTCGTGGCTTCGATACTCGCTCGAAGGAATAATTATAAATCTCGTATAATTATTTTCATTTCTTCACTAGCCGCGCTAGACAAAACGCGACCCTCTCGAAAATTAGGCGGAAAATGGGGGACGGAATGTCTTAACACTAGGTACGCTTAGTGAATTGTGAAGCTTATTATATTGAATGCAAATAACTTAAAATTAAAAGTCATATTTTTTATGTCATAAATTCTTTATAAGAATAATATTAAGGAAACATAATTTTTTTAAACGTAGCAGGACCGTATCCTTCTCGTACATTCCATTTTTTTACTCTTAAGAGAAGATATTTTTTTATTATCATATCTATATATATAAAAGGACTTGTCCTCACTGACTGAGGTAAGACGCACGCACAGCCGTAACCGCTGTGCGTAGAAACGTGAAATTTGGACAAAAGTTTACTTTCATAATCTGGACATCCACTAAGAAGGGATTTTGAAAATTTTTAACCCTAAAGGGGTGAAATAGGGGTTCAAAGTTTGTATGGAAAAAAATTTAAATCGGCACCGATTTTTATAAAATTTGAAATTTAGATTTTTAAAAGTATTTAATTGAACACGTATTTCATCGTTTTCTAGAATTCTCCCCCTAAGGGTGCAAATAAGGGGTTGAAAGTTTGTATGGAAAAATCTTTAAATCGCCACCGATTTTTATAAAGTTAGAAATTTAGACTCTTAAAAACATTTCATTGAACACATGTTTTATGGTTTATTAGAATTCACCCCCAAAATACGCAAGCGAAGCTGCGCGCGTCCGCTAGTTTAATATATACTTACTTCGTTCTATTCGTAAGTTATAGCAATTAACATAAAGATTTATTTATAAATAATTAAACCAACAAAGAAATTAACCAATTCATTTATCACAATTAATTGTTTATACAAACAAATCACGATTTAACCGACGAAATAAGATATGGTAAATCCTCATCACCCCAGGTGTGTGTGCTTTCGAGCGATAATGTAATCGATACTTTCTATGTATAAATCGATTCTGACGCTCGATTACATTTTTCGTCCTTTCTAATCGATTTTTTTATAATTTTTAATTTTTGTGGCTTTTTTAAGTGTCAAAATATTTTTTTGTGTGGGAGAGTTATTTGTAATTTGATAGGTGAAGAGCATTTTTTTAGTTAATTGGCTATTTTTTTGTATCTATTGTTATAACATTTTGTATTTAATTTTGAAAATATTTCACAGATTAGTTTTTTGATTGCTCTATAACATTTGCCGCATGTCAAGTTTTTGTTATAGATAAAAAATAATGATAAAACTAAATTAAAACTGTTGAAACGATAAACATTTTATATATTGTATTGTGGAGTGAGAAATGATTCTTATTAATGTTATTTTTAAATCCCACAGAACCTGACACCCCGGATGGTATCCAAGAGAAGCGCATTCAAATGAGTTTTGTAAAAATTATTTTAATTTCCAGAGGCCAGTCGTGGCGCAAGAGCACAAGCGTGCCACTGTAAACACGATAGGCTATGGGTTCGAATCCCACTCGAGGCCACGAAATGTTTAATTTCCTTGCTCTGATCCTTGCGCTACTCAAAACGCAGAGCCTGTAACATTCGACGGAAAGTGAGAAACGAATCTTAATAAGAACAGAGTGTCTTAACACTAGGTTCAGGTTCCCTCTGCCTACCCTGCTACGTGCGGGAAATAGCGTGAAGATAAAAAATATATCTTAAATGTGCAGTAACCCAGAGTGAATATGAAAATAATTGGTTCCCATTAGTGGGAATCGATCCCGCAAAAGTCGTGCTGTGTCGTTGTACCGACGGCCTATTTACATACTATTATTTACATACCTACGATTTAATATTTACATACAAATAAAGCTTGAAAAAGTAATTTGAACGTAAATACTTTAAAAGTCAAAGATTTTATGAGCTCTTTGCATAACAAACCAAACCATTAACGTTTTTTCAACCATTAACTTTTCCATACTATTTTTCTTTTTCATAAGCATAAGAAAAATGTAATATATCGAAAATTCAATAATTTATTGTAAACACAAATCTTGTTACATTGAGAAAATGGTTATTTTTACAGAAGCCCTCCCGCCTAGGTAACGCTAACGATCTCTTAGTCAAAAAATACAAAAATAACGTGAACATTTTCGTTTCGCATATTAGAAAATAATTTATAATTTATCTAGAAAATAATTATTTATAATTTAACAATCTTGTCTTATAATACAACAAATATAAATAAAGCATAAATTTACCTAAAGGAAATCGAACCCACGACCATCAAAAATGATTCGTAGCACACAAAATTCTTATTTTATAAGAATTTACATACAAAAACAATAAAAAACAAAGTCAGAGTTGAAAGCTAGTGAGTTAACAAGATTGCTCTAACGGCAGATGGCCACTTCGATAGTATCTAACTCGTAAAGTTTACAACACCGCAACCCTTTGCATGCTAATTTTACCGCCTTCTACACTGTAATGTAATTCATTATAATATTGAGGAAATGTTAATTTATATATTATTTTTGAGGTCTTCCAGTCGTAATGGGGCAGTCTGACTATAAACGCAATGATTGCGGGTTCGATTCCCATTCAGGGAAATGGCTTATTTCAAAAAAACTCTGAGAAAAATGAAGTGTAGCCTTGAATTCCGTTCGACTCAACACACCTTGCTTCTAATTCCGGCAGAAAGTGGAGAACGGGTTGGTTAGCACTCTGCTTACCCTGTATTACGGGATAAAGCGTGAAGACTTGTATGTGTAAATATAATAAATTATCTTATATATTATAATAAAATAATTTATTAAACTGATTCCATAATTGTAGATACATAAACATAAGAAATATTAAATGAATTATCGTGTCTTAAAATATCAGCGTGATTTTGTCTAATGCTACAATTAGAAAATTCAATAGGTTATATTAAAGCAGCATCACTCTTTTTCCGCATATAAGAAAAGTAGACGAATTGATCCTAGTGTCAAGACCTAGTGAGAAGATATTCCGCCCAATTGACTATTTTG
Source organism: Heliconius cydno galanthus (assembly GCA_036379175.1). Taxonomy (NCBI): domain Eukaryota; kingdom Metazoa; phylum Arthropoda; class Insecta; order Lepidoptera; family Nymphalidae; genus Heliconius; species Heliconius cydno. The sequence goes on from JAKRZM010000836.1 coordinate 713,310, forward strand.
ACGTGCTAATCGGCGGAATATAACACCGCACTTTGTTATAACACAGCTGTAAAATAAAATTAATTTAAATATAATCAATCCCACAAGTGGAATCGAACCCGCAACAAGCGTAGTTACAATTAAAAAAGCTTTTATTTTACAATGTAACGGGTCAATGTTAAAAGCCCGTGTAATTACGTCAACAATGTTATGGCAATGAAAAGATTTAAAGGATTACTTTAATCATTTCCTTTCGATAGTAATTTGTGCAGCTAAAATATTCGCCATTCCACTTTCTCTGCTCTCATTCCCGATTTTTTTTTTATATTTAAAGTCAAATGTTATTTTTATTTTCCTATTATTTATTATTTTTAACTATATTAATGTATAAGTCAATTTTTTGACTTTGTTTTATTTATTATATTATACTAAATAATCATGCCTCCAGAATTCCCTCTGCCTACCCTGGTGTGTGCGGGATGCAGCGTGAAGCTGATTTATTTTACTTTTCCATACTATTTTTTACTTTAAAGTATATTTGATACATTTACAAAACGACATATTACTTCCCTAAAATAAGATCTATCTCTTACTAAGTCATTGGAAAATAACAAACCGACAAACAAACCTTATTTTTTATAAATGGAAAGTAAAAATCAAATAAATATCAATATTAGAAAATAACCACAGTGTATCAAAGAAAAATAGCGTAAATTAAATTAATTTAAGGTTCATCAAAACAAAACGATATTAATTAATAAATGTATTCAAATTAGTTAATTACACGAATAACGTATGTTTCAAATGATAAGGGAGGAATGACAGCTCGAGGCCTAAGGGTATTTTTTAGGGGTGGTCCGGTGTCATACTAACTTTGGCCCGCGGGTACGATAATTTTAAATATGAGCGAAAATGCCTATTAAAAATAGTTTTTATAGATTGTACATTTGTTATCATTAGAAATTTATATTAGTATCATCTTTTTTTATTTAATTAAAAAGAAGTAAAATATCATTGTAAAGATTGAAAAAAAACTACTTTTACGGAACGGACTGTCTTAACACAAGTTCTCAGGTTTCCTCCGCCTATCCTGTTATTTACGGGATACGCCGTGAAGCTAAAAAAATCTAAGACCGCGTCGCTCGAATCCCGCTGAGTTGAAAAAAATCGAAAAATGTTAGTTATTCTTAATGTGGAATAACCACTTTTTTATAAATACCGAAAAAAATAAGATACACTTAAATCTAAAGTAATATTACAAATTGGAAGTGTTTAGTTCACCGTGCTAATCTCAGTAAGCACTAAATTAATAGTCCACTTACCGAAGAAGGCTCTATACATTAGATGTGACCCACTGTACTTACAGTCATTATAACCAATTACCAATGTCATGTGTCATTACTATCAATGTAATGTGTCATACATAAAATTATTTCCATTCGACCTCTTAGGCGAGGCCAAAAACACCCGACTGTCCTTAAAATCATTAAGTACAGAGAGATATCTCTGTACCTACTACTATTATATTTACTATAACATGCATTTTATACTCTGCAAAGAGATATATATGCAGATATAAAATATACACGTTACAAATGTTTAACGTCTTTCCTTCTCTTTAAATAACATTGCATATAAGTTTTAAAATAAATTTAATTTAAAGTATGCAACAAATATAGTATATTTATTATCTTATCTTACTAATATTACGCACGTTTCTTGCACAACATGATCTTACATTTAGTATAATTTGGCTATAATAAAACATTAAGTTGGAGCGGGCGAAGCCGCCCGTGGGTCGCTAGTCTATAGTTGACTTAATATATTAAAATTGTTCTATCTGATAATTCTTTACCTATCCATTATTCATTTGACAGTGTTAATCTCCGCCATTTAATAAACACTGTCTTCAAAAAGCTTCATATTGCCGCATTGGTAACTTAAGTACGCTTTATTTAATTTTTTTACCAGCTCCGTGCTTTTTCCCTGTAGTAAGTGTAAGCCTAGTGTTAAGATATTCCGTTCTCCGCTTTCAGCCAAATTTTCAGAACACTGCGTGCAGAGTACTTTATAATAATAATAAAGTACTTAATAATTATTTTTCGTATGAACTTGTGACTTGAATTAAACACGATTCTATCAATTATTGCGAACATTTTAACTAATCTAAGTTAACATATAAAATTTACAAGCCAATTATCTCATGTAACTGTAAAATAGCCGTTTGACGTCCATTTACAAAATTCCAACTACTCAAAGATTATTAAGAATAACTGGCGAAGTGATTTTGTGTTCAACTGGCACGCTCGGACGCCATAATAAAAAGAACAGAACAGAAGAATATCTGGAGCAACTGTCAATAGGTGGTCACTCTATTAACATGATAAAAATAAAAAATAAAGTTTTAGAAAAAAAAAAATCCAATTAAATGAACTCACCTTTCAAACAAAAACCATCCTGTATCACAAACAATAAACAACACAAAAACAAAGCTAATCACACAACATTAAATTTAAAGAATATATTCGTAACAGTATGTACAATGTTTTGACCGACATGCGTTTTATGCCACTTCAGTGGTATAACTGGCATCTTCCCTTAGTTTAGGGGCGTCGCTGCTATAGCGCCACCCCCTATAGCATCAACCGTCCCTATTCTCCATCCCTCTCTCGCAAAACAACCCCTATAAACAAATTTCACCCCTAAACCTAAAGTGTTAAGAGATTTTTCATAGCATATGGAATTTGTGGGAGCAATCGATCGTCAAAAGTAAGGACTGTTACCCAAATCTTTAACACAATTAAAGGTTACTGAAGGTAAAATTGCACGCACGTATACCTTATACGTATACTTGATTATATAGTTAGTTAATGTATGTGGGTATTTGAATTAGTTTAGTTGAGTAGGTACGTTTTTGTAGTTATTAAGCTTATTGGCACTCAGGGACGTCGATTTGCGTTTAACTGGTATTAGAATTTGTTCGAGTTTTTGTGGTTGTGAATAATTCAACGTAAACATGTTACAGTTAGGATGTTACTGTTATATTAAAGTTTCCATTTTAAACTTAGCACTTACCGACAATTATATTCAAAACTATTTGTATTTCCCCACTACGGTAGACAAAGCACGGCGTTGTGTTCCGTCACTCAACAGGTAACGCCTCAAAAATAATGCGGAGTAATGAAAATCGCATTAGGAACTTAGATATTTCTCACGTCTCATAGAGTTAAGATCTAACACTGCTAATTGGAAGATAGATACAATTTTTTTTTTAAATTTTCAGATGTCATAATATATTGATGAAATCTGAGGCAAATACCAGAAAACCTAGTGATCGGACCGTGTGAACCCACCCTTTTTGTGACTGAATTCTTTACATACTTATTTATCTAATTATTGGAAAACACAAATATCAAAAATATGTTTTCTCTATACATCCCACATTAAAAGATGAAGAAATATGTACTAATTTCGTATAGATTACATAAACCCAATGCCGCAGTGAAATAATATTCAGGATCTGGCTTCATCATCAGTTCAGCTCGATAATACCATATTTCTACTATCACCTTTGCTACGTAGAACTATCCAAATTCATGAAAATACAATTATTATTAGTGATTCCTTATATTTTATTATTACATTATTCATAGTTACATATCAACCTAATAAAAGCAAAAATATACGTCAAATGCAAGTAATATACGTCATCTCCGCCTTCCACTATTTGTATGGCGGAACGAGAGTGAGTAAATTAAATTAATAAAATTTATTTTAATATAATAATTTTCCGGAGTATGGATCGAGTCCACAACCGATCGTATTAATAAAACTGAATATGCAAAACATATCGTCGGATTAGAGTGTAAACCAGTTAAGTGCGTTTGTTTTTTTTCGTTATGTAACATTTTTCCATTCGAGTGTTAAAAAAATACAAAATTGAACTTTGAATTTCTATATAAGATTTTTTTTTCCTAGATTTGAAATAACACTTTAAAAATGTTCAAAGTTATAATTTTTAAAAATATTTAATAAATAGCAATCCTTACGGAGCGATAATTCTAAGTAATTATTTTTGGGTAGCGGAAATTTGTAAAAATCTCCCTACAGAGATGCTAACTAAGTTATTAAATAAGTTGTGCGGTTGTGGGTTCGATCCCTATTCGGGGGCATTAATTTTAATTTTTCTGTTCTAGCCAGACAAAACGCGGCGTTAAGCCACCCGCCACTTAACACTTAATGTCTCAAACAATTGGGTGTCGCGACATTAAATTCTCTCTTTCCAGCCTGCTATATGCGGCATACAGCATAAAGCTGAAAATAAATAGGATTTAAGCTCAAAATCAACGCACTCAAATATTTTCTGATTGCCTCCACATTTTCCCTAACAACAAACACTGAAAATGTAAATTAAAAGTGGTAAAGTGTAATTGAAATATTAGCAAGAGCTTCCAAATAACAATAAACGGATACGGAAATGTGTCTTCGCCCTACCATTCACCCTTTAGCCCTCGGGCGGTGTGGAATACCCCTACTCGAAATTTATTATGAACGTAGCTTGCATTTTGTGTGAATTACATTGCTTGTTACTTTAATACTAATTTCAAGAATTTTTAATTCGAATTGAAAAATTATCTTTAAAAGAAAAAGGAAGGCTATTTCGGGAAAGGTAAGGAAAGGTTTCGTTACTTCAAGTTTAGATGTAAGCCGATTGAAGGTACCTACGATCGAAGTTACCTTTAGCACTTGGTGTGTAACTTGTGATACACAACTTTACTCACAATACCCCCCCATTTATGCCAAATATATTTTGTTTTACTTAAAGCCGCCATACTCTAGCCAAATAATGAAAATTGCAAACACTAATGATTATCTTACAATATCTTTAGGGAACGAAATTTACGGGATATAGCGTGTTAAACATATAAAATAAAATTATATTCTTGTTTTTCTGGTTCTCAGCAATGTATACCATCCAAGCAATATAACCATAACTTCGATAATAAATTCACGTTAGTACTGAACTTCCAAGCACTTCCGAGCGTTGATGCTTGCTAATGACTAATTTGCCCTTATAATTGCCCTTGTAGGAATCCAAGGGCGGGTTACGTCTAAATAACTTGGCTGGCTGCTTACTTTTTTTGTTTGACCATTCAATTACATTTGAAGTCGTTTTAAATTTTAATTTTGTGTGTATGTGTTTTTTTTTTTTAATTATTATAGCTTTGAAATGCTTAAAGCAATATAGTTGAGATATAAATTATGTCAAGCTGTTTTAACAATTAAGATTATTTAAAACAAATAAATATTAAAATATTTATCTATTAGTTTAATGTCTGAAACGGAAATATAATGATGAATAACAAATAAAATGTATTTTAAAAAAAGACCAGCGCCATCTAGTATTGGATAGAATAAACTACTCTTAATATTTTATTGAAACACGAAATAAACACATTTATAACTATTTAACTGTGAATTTATTTCATTGTTTTCATAATACTTATAATAATATAAAAAAATATATTTTTTGTTTTGTATTTAAGTGACATCTTTTGTCAAGAGGCAAACTGAAATTTAGTTCTGTTGGTAGCACAGATGGCGGCTTAAACAAAATAGGACAATTATATGTTAAAATTATATATTATATTTAAAGAGCTTAAATTTTATTTGAATATTATTTGTTAATTGAATCCCAATTTAAATTAGACTTAAAATCGTGGTTGGAAGATACATTTTCTGTTTAACCATTAATTTCACCATATTTGAAAAATGTACTTTTTATTTGTTTTTGGCGAACGCATGTAGGCCTACCTCGTACCGAGAATTATAAATGACCTCCCGTTGAATTTATGTAATATTATAACAAAAGAAAATATAAACAAAGTGCTAAAAAATATTTTATCAACAATAGTTTTTAACTTTATTTACTTTTATTTTTTAACTTAACTTTAAATTTACGGTGAATAATAGTGGTTAACTTTTTTTTTTTTATTATTAACGTTAATTTAAAATTGCGTAATGTATAAACAGTTTTAACATCGTATTATATAATTATATTGATGTTTTAATATTAAATTGTTAAATAGTAATAAATAAATATATTTTTTTATATGATTCAGGTCAGGAAAAGCACATATATCCAGATCTTAAACATATTTAAATCTTTATTATATATAAATTGAATAAAATTAATTGCGAAAGGATGACAGTAGTTCAGATAAGGACAAATATTACATTTTAAAAATAAAACAAAACAAAATCTGATCAAAATACTTTATTTCTCAACAACTTTACGTATAAAACATTCTCCGGCATCATAATGCACAGTATAATATTAAAGCCATAGTTCCAAAACGACCCAAAGTCATGGAACTATAAACTTTAAATACAAATACATTTCTCCATTATTTTATTTACAATATTCCTATTAAAGAAATCAATTCCATTAAGAATGTTCACATAATTTTTGCCTTAAAACAAATATTCTTAAAACATATTTTCATACTGTCTCTGTCTTTTATGCTGACTACTTTTTGTTTATACCGTTATTTTAATCTTGCATGCGTTTACTTTAAATAAGATAGTAAATTGAGTAGTGGAACTTTGTTATTACTTTTGTCCTATTGTAGTGGGCGATAATGGCTGCAACAGTTCCCACTAATGCGGTCATTATCGAACATATTTAATTGTTGTACCCTTGTTATTTTTAGTTCCTAATAGAGATTTTAATTTTTTTGTAGGATGAGAAAAAGAGACGAAAGATATTTGCAAATTAAGCACAGACCAGAAGTATTTTTAACTTACTTTTAAAGTATTTTTTTCGAGTATTATGTTAAGTAGTTCAGTTATTTTTATATACAAAAGTATTGCTATCTCTTTCCTAATTGTATGACTTGACAGAGACAACAATTTTTTTTATTTAACGTTTGTCCGCAAGATGTTTATTTTTGCATTTTTGATATTGAAAAGTAAACGTTAAGCATATTAAGCGTTAAAACTGAAAAATCTCAGCCATACTTGATACATCGGGGTTTAAAATTTCAAAACTTAAAGTCATATTTAAATATACTTAAAACTAAACGTAAAAATAAATATCATCACAACGAGAAAACACAATATCATCTAGTTACATTGACTAGGTTTTCTTTTTTTTTTTTATAAAACTAACGCACAAATTACATATCGTATAAATCGACGGTCACTGCGTATAAACGGACATGTTAAAAGAGATTTAGAATTTACGAAAGAAATTGCGGGATACAGCGTGAAGCTAAAAATAAAAAAGTGTATATACTATAAATTTATAATTTTATTTCTTTAAGAGGAAAATGAACCTTTATTCCGTAGTAAACTTTTTTGATATGACCGTTTATTCGTAGAAACCGACGAAACGTCAATGTGACAGACAGTATGATATTGGTATTTAAAAAAAAGTTTTTAGAGCAATTCCATTTTCGCATTTACTTATATAATAATAGTAATAATAACGCTGAAAGCACAGAGATTTTTTTAAATTAATTATATATATTTTACAATTAATTTCCATATCAAACATTTAAGGGGGTAGTATAAAAATATATCTACATTTTTTTTTTTCATTTTAAATATAAAACATCGCAACAAATCCCTTGGAAAGCTGTAAATATATTAACAGTCTGTTGTGAGCAGTCTTTTAAGCAAGCAGTGTTAGGGTAATGGCAACACTAATTGACATAATTATATTATGTATTTCTTTTTTATATTTATGTATATATAATATAGAATGAACCTTGGCTTCATATTGATATACAAAATCTAATTCTAAATTGGTTCCAAAAGATGTTTTGACAGTCCTTTTTTAATATAGATAGAAAATCACAGTCTATGACGTGATATTGGCTACGGCTAAGTTTTTTTGAGTTCGGCAGATTAAGCAAAAATAGCGTTTTCATATTAAATTAAAGCTTACCCCCAGTTTTTTTATAATGCTCGTATAAAAGAAATTAGGAACAGAATGTAATTTGGCACTAACTTTACGGAAGCAGTTGATCACTTTTATTTTATTAGCTACCCTTTTTTATATCAAAAAGATATTTTCTCAAAACTTTTTTTTAGTATCTATATAAAGTACATAATTTTTTATTTTTAGTATTTTTCCGTGGAATCAATTCCGACATATTGATTAATACATTTTATACCTACATCTAAATATCAGTGTTATTCTTACAAATATATTTACATTTAATTCGTAATAGTATACGATAAAGTTACAAAAAAACAAAATTACAACAATCATAATAAAAGTACGGTAACAGAGTCGATACCCGAAAACTTTTTTAATTAAGAATTAACTGCAAAAAAATTAATCAAACGACAAAATAGTTAGCACTAATACATAAATTACATATAATATTAAATTACATAAAAAAAATAAAGAGCCTCTATAACACAAAATGTCAATTTTATGAATTTTTTGCCTTCATAATTCATACGTATGAATACGTCTAATATAATCTACAATATATCTCATAGATTAAAAAGGCTCCATACATAAAACAATAAATGTTAGAAATAAGAGGTAGCGTTAAAACGTACGAACGTACGAAACTAATCTACTATATACAAAACTGAAACGTAAAAGAAAAAGAAACAAAATATGTACTAAAATTTCACTAAAGGTACGTTGTGAGCGCAACAAAGTCTTTTCGATTGCACAACGAATGAAATGTCATTTTGACAGCGACAGTGACGTTGACATCTGTCACCTTGACTTACAAAGATTGATTGACTGACACAGATAAAACAATTCGCTCGAAGCGCCATAAATAAAGAACTGAACTGAACTCAGATAAAACAAAGAAAAGTAATCGTCAAGCTGTGTCGTCGCGGTTTTTGTCGCCTTTTCGTTTGTTTAACTTCTTTTTTATGTCTAACAGCATTTGTTCGAACGACATGTCGTCGTTACGTCGCACTGGTAACGCAGGCTGGCCGTGGAAAGCGCTTTCCGTGTATTTCGCTTCCAGACCATCTGTTTAATATTAAAAATTAAACTTTTTATTAAATGTATACTTAAAATATATGTCAACTTATATAAACTATAGGGTTGTGAGAAAATTATGTATTAGTATTTTAAATAATAATAATTCCTTTTTGGCGTGCAAATGTTTTTACATTTCTTTTTATATTTGATAAAAAGATATTTTTACAAATAATGATTACCTTATTAGAGCGATTTAGTTGAAAACTATTATCCCTATTCATTAGGTATGCTATGTACATATAGATCTAAATGACATTAATGTCATTTAAATGCATATATAGGAAAAAATGCAAGGTTATCTTTGAAGGAAACCATTTAGTTATATAAAATAATTCTAAATATACTTTTAACCAAGGTATAGACAGAGATAATGTATGTTGTTGACAACTAACTACTAACTATGGCTAAAAGGATGGACTGAATTTAAAGAGAAAAATTCCACTTGATGATATTTATATTAGAAACTATTTCAAGAGATTTAGGAACTATTTCACTTAACAAAATTAAATAGTAATGCATATATTTTTTTTGTTTATAGCAACCCTAAACAAAGAGATAGGAGTCAATACTGCAATATTTTAAACAATTATTTAATATTAATTTTTAAAGAAACTTTCTTTTATTCATTCATGAAATAGATTATAAAAACAGTTTCCAGTAGAAATATAAAAATATTGATATCCTAATTGCTCTGTAATTATTTTGTAGTATAAATTAAAAATGTCAATTTAAATTAATTGTTATATTACATAGTTAATTATAAAATATATTTGTTTTACATAAAGCAGTATTTCTGTAGCACGGATTCTTGCACAGTCATAGTTGTACTAATATTGATTAAATTAATAATTATAAAGTGAAAAAATAGCATTATTAAATTCATTAAGTTAGAAGTAAATAAGTAGTATATAAGGTGAAGACGGTCGTGACGCAGAGACACAAAGTGTAACTGTAAAATCGACTGGTTGTGTGTAAAGCAATTCATTTAATCAACAAAAAAAATGAATGGCATAATAAATTAACTGAATTTAATAATAAAACAAGGAAAAACAAATAATAATAAAGAACTCACCAAGATCAGCATAACTCTGCCTACAGAATGCTCTACGGCCTCCAAAACCAACATCGTATTGTGGAAAGGTGCTGGCGGCTTCGACGGCCGACCACGCGTCGCGGGGTTTTTGGAATGTTACGAAACCGTAACGTGATCTAGAAAAATTAGAAGAGATGTTTAATATATGGATAAAATTATTTTAATCTTTCATTTGTTTTCTATACATTTATCACCCCAAATTCATACTTTTACGCAATTTCACATTTAAAATTTGGTTATTGCAAAAATGTATGTTTTCATTTAAAATTATAATCTTTACTACAAAATTTGAGGCAACGCCACTCAACATGCAATACCTCCAAGAATTCGGAGGCAAATGGGGAACGGCAGTGTCTTAATAAGAACGGAACGTCTTAACACTAGGTTCCCATGTCCCCTCTGCCTACCTTATTATGTGTGGGATAAAAATTTTAGAATTAAAGGATAAAATTTAAGAATTCATGAATTTGAAGTGTAAAATCGTATATATATAAATTAACGCATTTGAATTCAAGTAGAGACTTATGGTTTTGTTATTCAAGATACTTTCTTAATCGATTATATATAGAGAAATACACACAACATATTAAAAACATGACATTATTTATATATCTTTTTAGCTTCTTTCATCTAATTATACTAAGAACAGTATTGTTTTTACCTTCTCAACACGTTAAGAGGGTGTATTAATTAGTTCTTTGAGTGACCAAAAAGTCCAGTTAAGTGACATTTTTTTATCTGTCAACTCCACAAAATATAGATTTAGAAATAGATACAATAATAAACTATCAACATATTTAAGTTATGTCCAATAACTACTATAAAAGTACAAAAATATCAGCTTCACGCTGTATTCCACACACAGCAGGGTAGGCAGAGGGAACCTAGTGTTACGTACTCCGTTCCCCACTTTCTGCTGAATTCTGGAGGCATTGCGTGTTGAGTGGCCGAACTCAACGCCGTGCTTTGCCTCGACACCAGAGCGAAGAAATGCAAATATAAACGTAAATAAATATTGGGGATCGAACCCACAACCGTCGCGTTATAGTCACACCCTTGTGCCGCTGCGCCACGATGGCCTTTTAGTTAAAATTGTAGAATCTACGTCGCGGAACTTAACGCCGAAAGAACATTATTAAAAAACAATACTAACCCATCCTCCTTAGAATGCAGTCGTACTTCAGTGACCGGTCCAAATTTAACAAATTGTGCTCTTAAAGCATTTTTATTGATGTCTTTTTCTAATCTACCGACAAACACTATACGTCTCTCTTCCACGGGCGTGTTGCTCTCTCTAGAATATATTTATTAAAAATTGTATTAATACAATAGGTATAACATCTTATATAATAGGATACAATTTAAGTAAAAAAAAGTTATAATTTGTCTACAATATAACAATAGTTTAAGCGGACCAAGTCGCATTTGGGTAGCTACTGTGTGTTGTTATTATATAATATAAAATTAATTCATATATTTGTACATATTAATTCATTTAATATATGATTATATAAATTATTAAGTTATTACTTTAAAATATCTTCTTTTTTTTAAAAATTTATATAATGGAAATTAGAAATTTATTGTTGTTATGATTATTTAATTTAATCATTTAAAAAAGTATATTATTTTTGATCTTCAGGCCTTTTTTACATATTAAAGTAACAAAATAAGGGACATTTATTCTCTCCTACCTATCTTCAGAGCTATAAGAACTTCTATAGCCCTTCCTCTTGAACGTGTCATCATTTCTAAATGGACTGCATGATCTTCGCGATTTAGATGACGAAGCTGACGAACTACTAGATGATGATGAACTAAAAATCAAAGGCAGAATATATTAAAAGACATTCCAAATGGCAACAAAATCCTCAGATCCAAGTAAAGAACTATATTATATTAAATTAAAAGTTATTCCATAAGGATCGTGTTAAAACCTACCTAGAAGATGTCGACGATTCAGAACTTTCCGAAATAGTTGGTTTCCTCAATGGCGGCGTCAACGACTTAACGGGTTTTTTCTCACTATTTACACTGTATTTGGGCGGACTGAGTTTCTTTTTAGGAACCGGACTGCGCGATTTCAGTTCCGCATGTTTCGACCTCGAACGCGATCTGTTGGATCTGTAATCTCTTCGAATCGATGGAGATCTACGAGATCGATACGGCGATCTGGTTCGTTTTCTTCTGTACGGAGAGTCCGACCGCCGGTACCGCCTGTAACGACCACGGGATCGAGAACGAGTCCTGCTTGACGAACGTTTCCGTCTATGTCCACGCGAGTGTGATCTGGACCGCCGGTATTTCACATCATGGCGATCTCTCGACCTAGATCGTTTCTCTTTAGACTGTGATCTGTCTAGCTGCCGCCTGTTTTCAGTGCGAGCTTTAACAGCCTTGTCATCAGACTTAGCTGGTGACACATTTTGGACTTTCTTAGCACGGACTGGACTACCTTCACTTGACATGGACATGTCACTGTCATTTCTCTTCCTTGGTGAGGAACTTTTGGCTTTAGTGAACACTTTTTCAGGTATTTTTTCTAAAACTCCAAACTCAGGCGTAGCATTGGTTTGAATGTCAATAGCAGTATATTCTGGTTTTCTACGATTTTTCTCTAAATGAAGTATAATTTTATCTTCACCATGTTCGCTATTGACGTCGTAATCACGAACTATTGTCGTTTTTGTGTATTTTAATAATACTCCACGTCTGCATGTAGGAGAGCTGGGTTTAGATTGCCCATTTGTAGAAGTTGCAATAACTGCAGGTGCTTTCTTCATAACAATATCCTGTATACTAGCGAATAACGAGTTGCTTGAGATTTTAGTATCGACCTGTTTCTCAACACTCTTCAGAGTAGCTGTGATATCTTTAAGACGTTCCTTATCAATTTTGATATCAGATCGATTCTTATCTTCAACTGGTATTCTATTAGTTTTAACCGCGTCAAATACATTGTGCTTAGAGATGTGATCAGATTTTTTAATCTTAAAATTGATCGTCGATTTATTCTCAGTTGGTGGCGACTGCGATTTACGTTTCTTGTTCACTGGTGGTTTTTCTATTTTTGTGAAAAGATTTTCATCAGTATTTGTTCCAATACTAACTAAAACAATTTCATCATAATCTTTTTGTGATTGTTTTTCTTCTCGGATCACAGCTGGCGTCGCGATCGGTACTGGCAACACTTCTGGTGTCATACCAACTATTTTCATCATTTCTGCATCACTAATAAGTGGTTGTATATCTAAATTTTCAACCTTGGGTATTTTACTCATCACTATATCCTCATCTCTCTTACGCATTGCCTCAGCTTTTTGTTTTCTAGAATTCATGAGTATTTTTCTTGAAGCTTCTCTAATAGGGTCGAAAATAGCTTTTTGAACTAATGAATTTTGTTGTTCCTTAGGAATTGAAACACTGTTGGATTGACTTTGATTTGTTATTTTTAATTCTTTATCTAAATTAAGATTTCCTGATAAATCAGGAAATATTGCTTCGGGGCTCACTTGTGCCGAATTATTATTAGAATTTACACAACGCCTCATTTTATATTCATGGAGATTCAATTTCTTTTTCTTTTGTGGTTGTTCTATTTCGTGTACAGCATTATCAGCCACAACTTTAATGTCACTGTCATTACACTTATTTTCTTCTTTTATTGCTGTTGCTTGAGGAATTTGCACATCATGTTTATTACTAAACAATGCGGTATAAAAGTCTTCAGGCTTAGAATTTCCTTCGTGTCTTGTATTTATATTAGTATGCTTATCTATACTAGTCATGTCTTTATTTTTGTTCCTATCTACTGTTTCTATTTTAACATTGTTCGCTAATGTATTAGTACTATACGCATTAGGCTTAGATTTAGCAATGACTATGTCTTTATGATTGTCTCTAACATCACAGTTTTTGATTATAACTTCGGATTTATTTTTAATCGTTAACTTAATGCTACCATTAGAATTTTGACTACAAGGAGTATCACTTGCTTTACAAGCATTTTTCACCATCACAGAAACGTTACTTTTATCAATATCATTCGTAGTACGCGCCGGCGATGTTTTCTTACGATGATTAGAATTCACTGGAGGTTTAACACTTAGTTTAGCACTAGTTTTTTTATTTATTTTACTGTCACTGTCATCACCAGCACGATTTGTTATTACTTTGTTTTTCTTTGCACTGGCAACATCACTTTCGTCATCACTACTAAGATGGTACACCACTTTTTTATTTTTACAAGACCTGTGTCTCGAACTTAGTATCCTGTTGTTGCTTGATAGGACCTCAGGTTTGAGGAGACTCCGCCCTTCCTTCAAATTGGGAAGGCTGTGCCTCTTTTTGGACGAACAATAATCGTGATCAGAGTGAACCGGACTTGGAGATCTCCTGATCACGGTATTAACAGTGGACGGCATCTGTAATAATTTAAAAGTAAAATATTGGAGTCTTTAAATGGACCTGAGAATTAGCTAGTGAAATACACCGATACTTACCAATATCTGTCGCATTTTGGTTTTGTTCAATTGAATGCCGGCATCCTGCAGTCGCATACCACTGGTTAAACTAAAACTTTTTTGTTTTACCTCATTGTCATTTGCAATAGGTTTTCTTGTTTTATTGTTTAACTTTTCAGTTGCTTCAAATTGTTCTAGGAGAGAATTTAAGTTATTCGCTTCTAGTACTGGGATGACAGCATCATTACAGGATTCTACGTCTACAAAGTCATCTGCCTCAAGTTTGATATCTGGTTCTTTTTTAACTGAAGTTTTTTCTATGCAAAATTCTAAAACATTTGCGCCTGGTATTGGCGTTGATGTGCATTGTCTGTCTGGCAACACAGAAGAGTCTACATTATCGATTATTGAATCGACAGGACGATCTATATCCATATCTTGGGTACTTAAGTCATCTTCCTCTTTCACAATAGGCAGTTCAGTTTTATCTGTTATAAGAAAACTATTTATATCTTCCTCAGTCAAAGTACGGGGAATATCATCACTTTTCATACTACTGGCCGATTTTTCTTTGGCATTTTCAAAAGTAAGATCAGATAAATCAAGATTTAAATCCTCGAAACTTAAACAAGTCTTTACATCAGCCATATCCATACAAAGATGCATAGGAGAATGGGGTAGAGAGACTGAACATGTTTTTTGCGCGTTCTTTAACTTATTGTAGGGTATATCTTCTAAAAGATAACGCTTTATGTCTTCTATGTTAGGAAGAACATCTAAATCTGATTCATTTATCGAAACGTCAGCAACAGGATCTTTTGTTTCTTCTGTCTCTTCTGTATCTTCTTCATCTTCTTCATCCTTATCAACAGAAGTATCAGGCGAAAATATTTGTTCTGGCAGAGTTTTTGATATCCGAAAATCAGTATGGACTGAATTTTTGTCTTTTTTAAATAGAAGATCTACATTTATTTTCAAGTCGTCTTTCGAGTCTTTGATGAAATATTCATCAACATCTTTAACAATTGGTTCATCTTTAACCTCCAATATATGCTTCTCGTCTTTTATAAAATATTCGTCGACATTTGAAACGACTGGTGCATCAAAATTAATATCTAAAGAATCTTGGCATACATTGTTAGCTTGATGAGTTTCGGATGTTTGACTGGTATGAATTTCATTTTCCGGCATTGCATATTCACCTTCTGATTGATCATCATCATCTTCTTCTTCTTCGTTAATACAATAATCTTCTTGCTCCTCATCTGAAGAAGCTTCTAGATCTAAATCAGGATCTACAGCGAATACTTGTATAACATCGTAATCGTCACCCTCTACAAGTGAATTTTCTTCAACATTTTCCGAATCCGTTTCTTCTATATGATCATTATATTCGGAACTTCTATCATCTACAGAAACTTCATGTACTTCTATAGTTTCATCTTCGTCTATACTAGTGTCTTGATTTGTCTGTGTTATATTAACCTAAAAGTAGTTTATTTATTTAGTTTAAAATTTTAGGTGATAATAATAAAATTGCAGTATTTGAACATACCATATGCTTTGACCAGTAAGCCTTATGTTCTTATTGACCTACATCAAAATTCTTATACAAATGTTACAACTAATAGGAAGAATATACACACATACCTATGGCTTACATATGTATAGTATGTCTTAGTAGTCAAAGCATTAATCTGTGTAATAGCACTAGAAAATTGTAAAAATTCACAAAAAAAATTTAATTAGTGACCTAACATTTCTATAAAATGAAATTTGTTTGCCATCTTTGATGTACTTACATTTTGATTGTGACTCCACAATCTATGCCTGTCCTGAGAGTCCCAATACTCCCCATTATTCATTTCCTCCTCATATTGGTTAGCCCTCTGACTCTGAGAATATTCCGGGCTATTTTGATTACAACTACTTTCAGAGGAGAGTGATTCACTTGTGGATCTCATTACTTTATGTCCGATGCTGCGGTAGGCATCTTGGTGGTACATATTTAATATATGTGACTCCATCTCTGTAACAAATATAATGAATCTAAAATTAAAATAAGTATCTTTAACTAATATTAAATTTTTCTGAAATGTAACAAAAATAAAAAAAATATATTTATTAGTATTTTTAATTAATCTTATAATGTTCACTATGAAACAATTAATGTTTAAAAATAAAAAAAATGCAGATTGGTATCTTCATTTTTTAAGGGTGTGACTGTAACGCAACGGTTGTGGGTTCGATCCCTACTCAAGGAAATGAATTATTTATTTATATTTACATTTCTTTGCTCTGGTGTCGAAGGCTAAGAAGGGTGTTGAGTTCTGTCACTCAACACTCAACGCCTCCAGAATTTGACGTCACGCCTCCAGCGTGAACCCCCAATCAGTTAGTTTTACAGTCACTCACACACTTGTCCCCCTGCACCATGACTGGCCATACAAAAATAAAATTTTGTACATCTCAAAATTATCAGTTTATGAGCTCAAATTCTTCAAAATTGATCATATGCCAAATTTTAAGGTAACATAAAGGTCAAGACACAAAATTATTTTGTTTATTTTCTTCATATATACATTAGTGGTTTGATACCCACTCAGGGGAATGAATTATTTTCACTTCCTCACTCTGATAACAATATAAAGTACAGCATTGAGTTCCACCACTCAATATGCAATGTCTTTTTGGGGACCCTAGAGGGACCATATCATATCATATCTTACCACCAGGTTCTCTCAGCCTACCCTACATGCTATATTAGTATATGTAATACAATGTGAAACAAAAACAAAAAAAAACAATAGTTTTTATGTTTTGTCAAATAAATTACACAGCTATACAAATTACTTAGTTCTCAAACTCAAGGTCATAAGAACATTGAACTTAAATAATAGACCCAGCAAAGTCATTGGACTATCATACAATTAAGATGTTACATGTGAATTGCTGCATAAAAGAATACACAATACATCTTATATCTCTTTTATGAAGTTTAATAAATTTTTGTATGAATCATTTATTTATAATTATTAGATTAAAATTTAAATAATTAAATGAGTTCTATTTTTCTTCAAAAAAATATATTTTAGCAGTAGTATTTTCTAAAATTTGACTTATAAACATGTTTACAATAATATATATAATATTCTCTACATTTTAGTTTATAAGATTAATAAAAAAATAAACTTTTTTCTTGGAAATAAAAAATATATAAGTGTCAGTCATCTGTCACCATGTCCATGGTTTAACATCAATAGAAAAAAATATTTTAAAAACCATGCAAATAACATAATTTCAAGCAAAAAAACAGTTGTTCAAGGTATATATTTAGATATTTAAGCTAAATATTTTATTGTAGATATTGTCATATTAATAGTTGTAGTTTTCTTAACTTTTTTCTATGTAACAATAGATAAGTATAGTATACTTAAGCAGTAATAAACAAAAATCTGACTAATAGAGTTATTATTATTTTTTCTTTTAATGATTGCAATAATAAAGAAATAAAATTATAAAACTTGATGCCATCATGATGCAGTGGAACAGCATCGGTCTATAAACACTGTTGGTTGTGGATTCAGTGCCTACCCAATGAAATGAATAATTTTCATTTGCATACTGTCAAGACAAAGTATGACACTGAGTTATACCAATGAAAATGTAGTTTCTCAAATTCTAGCAGAATGTGGATAATGGAGTTATCTTGACACTAGATTCTCTTTGCATACCTGTCATATGTAGAATATCATGTGAAGCTAATATAAAATCCTTTAAATTACTTATACTTGTACATATGTATACTTTTTATATGGTAAGGTTATTATAAAACCTTTTTACTAATACCACATAAACAACACACATTTTCACTATTCTCACTTAAGTAAATGTTTTTAAACATATTTTATTTTTTTATATATTATTCACTATTAATATTATATGTATCATTTTCTTACTTCAACTTATTCATTTTTTTTTTTTAATTATAAAAAAAATATATATTTTTGATGTGGGATAAAAACTCTATTCTTTAATAATATATAAATATTTTATTATATTTATCCCTTCTCTTTAATAAATTGAACAAAGTTTGCATATTTGTTATCAACCAAGGTCCGATACGCGATACTGTCAATCTATGGGAGATAGCAGTTAAAATTACACACATCTGTCAAAGGAAAGCAGATCATGTGACATAAACATGGTGTTCATGCCAAAAAATGCCATTAAATTACCTTCGAACCGCATTGTTACTACCAAACTTGATGTACATAACGGTTATTTAACTAACAATAAAAAGTGTAGCAAAAAAATGACCACGACTCACGTTTAGGTTAAGTCCGAAAAACGAGCCAGCTTTTGATAAAGTTTTAAATAAAATAGCACAGTATCTGGAGCAAAGTAATTAAATAATAAATTATATTCTGATAATAATATTTTCTGAATAATTATGTAAAACAAAATAAACATGAACCGAGTGACATAAAACGCGCGCACTCGATCCTAACCTTGATAACGAAAAAGGCTGATACAAGTTTCTAGTTCAAGGTCCCGTGAAAAAACTGAAAAGTCACATGAAGGCGTTACACAAACAAATCTGAAATATCATTGCAACCCGCACTGAAATCTATTTTAAGACAAACAACAGACGAAAAAAGCACTAACCTTAACAACCTCAAGTGACGGCTTTATCCATGTAATATAATTTCGTTGATATTTCACTATATACACTATTCACTAATTGAATAACACTAATTATAATATTTTTATAATACTCTCAGGCACATTACAGTCCAATATTTTATTACTTTTTCGTAAAAAATTAACACTTGACGAAACATCACATGCTACAAACTTCACGCACGACAGCAAATCTTATTTACGATGTTGCCAGACTTTATATTTTTTGACAGCTGCCATCGGCACATGGTTTAGATTAAATATTTAAAAAATAAACAAAAACTGGTAATCGTTTTTGTAAAATTAATAATAATTTATTAATATAAGATGTTTTTAATCAATTTATAACAATAAGTAATCGATACAAATTACAACAAAACAATAAAAATATCTATATATGCATAAGGAAATATTAATATAGTTTCTTAAAACGTACTTACTTATATATAGTGAGAATAGCTAAAAAAAGTATTAACTACTAAGCATTTACTGCATATATAATATAACTTTAAGATTTTTTTCGACAAATGCATACCGGGAAGTGCAATGCCCTACTTATTTTTTGCGTAAATTGAGATAGCAACAACGGTGACGCGTGATTATTTGGAGTTAATTACGATGCTCGCAAAAAGTGGGTTGTTTAACCTTAATACGAGCTAAGAAGTCACTCAATCTGCCTACGTACTTATATATATTTTTTTACATCGGCGCGATGTTTTTCTATATTATATTTTTTTCATAAAGTTTAAATTTTAATATGATTTATTTATAAATGTTTGCAAATTTAAGTCTATTGTTTTCTTTTATCATTATAATAATTAAAAACATTACTGTTTGTATTTGTTTCGTGGCTATCATTGCTCTTTGTATGTAAATGTTGTACTTAGTATAAAAAAATATTTACATACATTTTTAATTTCGTTAAAATAGTAAGTGTTATAATATTGATGATTTTGATTTTTGATCGGAAAGATGTTGTAAGTTAAAAAAACCGGACAAGCGCGAGTCGGGCTCGCCCACTGAGGGTTCGGTCCAAAAATTGGGGATCTCAAGCTTTTTTGAAATTCAGGCTTAGCTTAGCCAGAGCCCTACCTCACTTGATCTAGCGGTTGTAGTACCAAATTACCCACCCAGTTTTTCAGATAAAGGCTCTTAACAGACAGACAGACAGGTAGATTGTAATGTTACATTATAACGTTAAAAAACATTTTTAGAAAATATTTGATAAAGTACAAAATAATTCATCTAAAGTATAAAGAAATATAATATACTGTAGTTTTAAAAAAAAAAACAACGGTATAAATACATTTATAATAAAAAATGTTAAGTACCTTCATTATATATTTCATAGGTATTTCTATTCAAATTCCATAGTATTTATCACTTAATATCCAATTTATAAATATCAAACACCACACGCACTGCACTCACTAAAATATTTAGCGATTGTAACTCGAAACTAAATAAATAAGAAAATTGCTTTCTTCAGATGCTTCCTGTTACACTTTACAAACTGTAATGAAATATTTACAGGACATCGCTAAAAAGTAAACTAAATTTTTGCTATTATTATTAGAGCCTAGAACAATAGAATGGCAATTGTATAGAATTGTAGATAACTGGAATCGTTTACCTGCTGGTGTAGACATGACGGCATCTTTGCAAATTTATATTTTTGAAGTACCTGGTCAGTAATTAATATTTAGAAATGATAATAAACACTTGAATGAAGACTGAAGTTGCTTATTGAAGATTTTATTACACGAAAATACTGATTGGAAAGAACTTATTATATTCTCTATAGAATCTCTCTAGAGAAAACAAACTACCTCTAAATCTTATCTACCTATATATCTAATTATATTCTTATTATATATATATTATATATATATATATATATATAACAAGAACTGGACTTTTTGGTTTACGTAATGTTAAGTTTGTCATTTATTTAAACTTAAAATAATAAATAGGTAGGTATTCCGTAGAGGCATAATATCCTCTTAGAGATGCAATATGCCTGTAATTAATATTATCGAACGTTTTTAATCAATGTTTTACTATAACAATTTATCTTAATGTTATAAACAGAAGATAAGAAGGAAGTAGTGTTTTAAATAAGTACTAAGTAGTTATGATAGTTATCCAAAGTATAAAAAGATTACTCTTTTAATTACATACTTACCTACAAAGTAAATGATTTTTAAAGGCGGCAATTATTTCGCAATATAGATGTGCATTATCTTTCGTTTCTTCGTTCTATCNTAAATGTATTATTTTTTAAAATTGTTATTCTATATATTCTTATATATATATATATATATATAAGAATATATAGAATAACAATTTTAAAAAATAATACATTTATGCATTTACATTTCTGTTAGTAGGTAGGTATATCTTATAAGTATTTTAAACCTTTATTCTCGTAACTAAAACAATAAACATATTAAAATACTATAAAACATTTATCTAGGTTCATATTTTTATACCAATATACAATTTTAGTGTATATCTCAAAATATATACTTAAAAAAATTTAAAAAACCATATTTTCTAAACAGATGTCACGTCGAACCAGCCATGAAAAAATAGCAATGACCGAAAGTACAAGTCTTTTGGGACGCATAAAGGAAGAACAACCATCGCCGAGTCCTTCAACAGTTATAAAGAAATCCTCAAACATTTCAAATAACGAAAAAACAGAAAATAATGAAAATGAAAAAGTCTTTCTATGTCCATGTAAAGGTAAATATAATAATAAAAAAATATGTTTGTTTTTTAGCTTCACGGTGTATTCCACACATGGCAGGATGGGCAGCTGGGAAACCTGGGAACCTAGTGTTAAGATTCTCCGGTCCTATTAAAACACTTCCGTTAACCACTATCCGCAACCTGTCGCCACAGTTGCCTATACCTCTGCACCATGGCCTCTTCTACTAAAAATATTTATAACAGTTTATTTTACTTTTTCATAAACATATTTCATGAACTTGAGGCAATAGTTTTTTTCCATTCGAAAATAAACCAAAAAATCCTAAATAGAACGGAAATAGTTGAATGGTTAAGATCCGTTCGATTTACGCCTAAATAATGTAAAATTGATTTAGGAATTAGATTTTAATAATAATTTTACATAAAATCTAGGAAACCAAAGTAGCAATGCAATAAACTTTTACTTCTAAGCTTCGTTTTATAACTTAAGCAAAGCTTGTTTCGCAAAATCGTATCTAGTTTTTTTTTTACAGACAAAAGAAAATTATTTTTAAATATTTAATTTGTATTCTTATACAGATGTTGTATTGTTTTAAAGATGAATATGGCCAGGTAGTTAACGGATAAACAAAAAAAAACATTCTAAGATTACTCATTTATGACGTAGTGCCTTTTATGTTTTACCGCCAATTCAACTATTTCAATGAAAAGCCTAGTTTAGTTTAAGTACGGAAAGAATACCCTTTTGTGTTTTGGCTGTGTAATATAATTTTGTCAAAACAAAAATTAAACTATAGATCGTTTGTAAAGCTTATTTTTAATATGAAGTTTAGTTTTAAATATAGTTGTCGTGTTGTCTGTATTAGTGTTACAGATTTGGTTTGGATGTTTATTTAAGCACCGAAGACTATAGCCCTAACTTTATTTGCGTGGACTATGAAATTAAATAACCTATATACTTAATTAACATTATAATTTGTCCTCGTTCCGATAAGAATTTCGGGAAACCTACATTTTAAATTTCTACGCGTTGTAGTTTCGAGTGTGCGATGTGTGTCAGTCATTCAGTAAAGAAGATAGGACAAAATATTCCCAGTAGTGTTTTATTATAATTCAACTATGCACCTGCGACTATAAACGTAATAGGGTGTGGTTTCGATTCCCATTCGAGGAAATAAAATATTTAATATTTTAATTTACTGGTTCTTTATATGTTATTTAATTTATTTACATATATATTATAGCCGCGTTAGATGCAGAACGTGATCAAAAACATGCAGAAGAAATTGAAAGATTATTGAAAGGAAAAGAAATGGAAATGGAAGAAGAATTCAAAGACCGCATCGAAAGTGAGATGGATTACTTGAAAGATCGGTTTCAATATATTTTGCAGTAAGTATTATTGATTTTATATAAAGTGAAGAAATGAAAATATTCATAAATAATAATTTATTCCCTCGTGTGGGGATCAAACCCACAACCGTTCACATCCTTGTGCCCCTGCGTCACGAGGGCCTTAAACCATGTGTATCACATCTATAAATTAAACCTAATCAAGGATTTCGGTGGAGGACAAGAAAGGTAGGAACGGCTGTTCCATTTAATTAAAGATTTCCAAAACAGATTACGAGCTATTTTTATAGCTTTTATTTTTAAATTCAACTTCAACAGAATAATTTAACCGCCCATTTTTATTCTTCTCTATGAGCACGCCCATTTTTATTTTATTCTTCTTTATAAGAATGCTTAAACCGGCCTCTTAACAAGCGGGTTGGAGTCACGCTACGTTAAAATGTTTATGCTTTTCTAAATATTTTAAATATTCATATTCTGGGTAGTTTTGTTTAAAATTGTATTGCATTGGTAATATTAAGTTATAACGCTAAAAGAAGGTAAAAGACAAAAGAGAGATTAAAACAATATAACTACCTATAAAGGTACGAAACGAAGGAATAGTCGATCTTTTCCTACTAGGTAGGCTGTTACTAGTTTTTTACCTGAGTTTTAACCTTGAAGCATTATTACGTTCCTTTCGTTTCGTTTAGCTTTAAACAAAAATATTTGAAATAATGGTAAAAATTATACAAGACAAATTATACGGGCAAGCGCATGAGTCGGGCTCGCCCACCGAGGGTCCCATAAGAAAAATGGTGGTTTCGAGGTTTTTTTGAAACTCAAGCTTAGCTTTACCAGAGCCCTATCATCTGATACCTCATTTGAACTAGCAGCTTTAATAGCAATTTTTACCCCGTTAAGGCTATTTTTACTTAGAATTTAACCAAAAATGTATAGTTTTCAGATTTCATTAAGCTTAGTTTTTAGATTTCATTAAGTTTTATTATTTATACAGCTTAAAAAAAATAAAAGGAAAACTTTTGGAATATAAACATTTCCCCAAATTAAAATGGAAGTTACAGCCATATTATACCCACCAACGATTATATTAAAAAGATATACCTTTAGATAACCCATGCTCGTACGGAAATTCTAACAAAAAAAAATCATTTTTTTCAGTAACGAGCAAGTCCGAGCATCTTACATGTTAAGAGAAGCTTATAGAGAAAGACAAGAGAAGATATCAGCGCTACAGTCTCAGTTAGAATGTAAGAACTTGGCCGGCATTATGTATGTACTGTGCTCGGAGAGACGGAGATGTAAGGTGGAGAAGATGAATTTGTGTGAAGGTTAGACTGTTTTTATCTTCACGTATTTGGTTTAGAGAGAATATAGTGTTAAAACACTCCATTTTTTTCGTCTTGTTTAGTGTAAATATAGCTATTTGTTGTACTTATTTAGTAATTTGACATTTACTGAGACATCACTGTGTTACAGTTTAGTAGGTATTCTTCTCCTAGGTTGAGAGCTCGGTCCTATTGGGCACAAATAGCCCTACCCAAACTAGGCCAAAAAAGGCGCTCCAATAAGAGTAGAATAATATTTCACTACATACAACTATCGTATTAAAATGAAAATAACCTAAGTCGCCATTTCATTAATAGATAATTCCAAAATGTTATGTGGGGATTTGCCATAAATTGCAAATTTTTTATTTGATTACTTTTATCTTAACACGTAAATATATTTGAAAACTTTCTGAACTGGGTGGAAAATTGTAATTGTGGAGCTAGAGGCGGTTCACCATTTTGAGAGGCGGAGTTCAACGCCACGCTTTCCTTCGTACCCAGGACCTGGTCTTTTCTATTAGAAATATTAAATATTTTATTTCCTCGAGTGGGAATCGAACACACAACCTGTCGCTTTCACAATAATTATTATAAAAATACTATTTTTTTTAAAATAATTTATAGAATACACGAACTACATAAACAATTTACATAAGCTGTTAACTGAAAGTCAAGCTTTGATATTGCACCTCTCGAGAGGATATAAGACCGCGGGCAGAGTTGATTACGAGTGGAGGGAGAAAATGAAGAAAATGCTTAAGCATGTACGTAATCTTTAAGTTTCATTACTCTTCTTTTAAAAAACGTGGTAACGTTTTTCATCATTATTAATTTATTTAATAAAAACATATTTACATTATATGGCCCTTGATTTTTTTTTAATAGAAGATATATGACATATTTTTCATGGAGAACGTTACAAAAAATATTATTTACACAGAATGTTGCGTTGTCTGTATATCTCATTCAATTGAGTTAAAGACAAGAAAAAAGTTTATTTTTACCACATATAAAGAATTTATCTCCGCTATCGACCTATTTGGCAAAGGTCCAAAATCTTTGACAGTATACTTAACTTTTTCTAATAATGTAAAAAAGTTGGCAGCGGTGGGATTCGAACCCACGCCTCCGAAGAGACTGGTGCCTTAAACCAGCGCCTTAGACCGCTCGGCCACGCTACCCGTGACAGCTGTGAGATAAAAAAAACATAGTGTCTAAAATTTTTCGAGAACGCCGTGGCGCAGGGCCACAATCATGTAACTATGGGCGACGGTTGTTAGTTCAATTACTCGAGGAAATGAAATATTTAATATTTTCATTTCCTTTATCTAGTAATACAGTGAAGCGCGATATTCAGTTGCGCCATTCAACAAGCAATAATTCGGCGGAAGGTGGGGAACGGAGTGGGAGTCTTAACACTAGGTTCCCAAAAAAGACTTAATTAAAGATAAACAATAATTTTAACGATGCATTGGCATTACAGTTTGAAGCCTTCGTGAGCGATTTCAATGGAGGGACAACAGAAAATAATCAATTTTTGTATGACATAGCGAATTGGCTTAAAATTAAAGCACCTGTTGAAGACAATCCCTTAGAAGATCCTTGTGATAAGGATGAAGAGATATCAGTCAAAGAAGGCACGTTTAAAAAACCTAATTGGCTATTATACTTTCAAACGACACCTGCAAGGTTCCATTTTTTTAACATTCTTAGGGTTCCGAACTTCCAACCTAAATTAAAAGCTTTGTTGTCTATTTGTCAGTCAAGGTTTATCTCAAGATCACGTAGAGGTATCAAGTAGAAATTAATATTACATGCCCAGATCTACGGACCTAAGGGGCCTGCTCCAAGGAGCACAGAAAAAATTAAGTCAATGCAATTAAATATAAGAGTGATTATTTTATACATCGTTTTTACCGTATGTATTATGAAACTCGCCATACATAATGTTAATACATTTGAAATAAAGTGAGAACTTATAATAGGTACAAGTAAAAAATTAAAAAATAGAAATTTATAGGTATATCATAGAAAAAAACATTACACACTAATGATTTTAGTTAATTTCGTAAAAAATAAATGGATACGCCCGCAAACTTTACTTAGTAAATTTTATTAGACACGGTACTCTTGATCTACAATCATTAAATTACTACGGAACACTCGATGGGCCCGACTGACTCGCACTTGACTGATTCTTTTTATTTTTCTTATAATAATCGTTATAGGTACCACTTGAAATAATAAAATAAAAGACCTATTGTTTAATTTTATGCCTGATGCGATAGTGACATAATTAAGACAATTGTTTATATATCCCGCAAACAGCTGGATAAGCAGAGGTTAAGAGTTGTGTGTTAAGTGTTAAAACACTCCGTTCCCTATTTTCCTCCGAATTTTGGAGGCATTGCGTTTTGAGTGGAGGAACCCAACGCCGCGCTTTGCCTCGACACCAAAAAAAAAAGAAATGAAAATATAAATATAAATAAATATTTCATTTCTTCGAGTGTTGATTGGTTTACAGACACCAACATTCGCTCTCTATACAGTTTTTAGATTAAGCCGCGCCTGTTCTTTCCATATTGGGATAAAAAAGTAAAGGTAACCATTTCTTTTAATGAGAATCGAATCCACAACCATGGCGTTAGATTTAAATTATATAAATTTTTATTGGCCTTAAATTTAAATTATATTATTTTTTAATGTAATTAACTCGCTTATCAGAAGCGAAGCAAGAAAAGCTATGGTACGAATTATTAGATGGTGACCATCCATTCGTAATGTATGGTGATATGTCCGCATTAGAAACTTCGGAAAGACGGGAAATACTGAAAAATATAAAAGCTGCTAAAACAGCGCCTGAGCAATGGAAGGAATATGGTTAGTTTATTTTAATAGAGATAATCTAGCATGGTGAAGGTTTTTTTTTTAAATTTATTAACATTTTTAAAGTGTAAGTCCACACTAAGGAAAGAATTAAAATGTATTACAATTTGGACATAACGGGACATAAACCCACGACTCTTGGAAACTACCTAGCTACAACCAAACGCTGTGATCACTAAGCCATAAGTTTTTAGAAAATGTTTCTAATCCCGTTAAGTTCAAGTATCTCCTTAAATTAAAGCTAATTTAGTAATATAAAGAAAATTAATGTTTTAATACTTTTTTTATCAGTTTTCAACGAAATGTCTCTAAAATCTGAGTGTCCCAACGCGGATGCGATTAGTCACGAATATTTTAAAGTAAAACCTGAACCCGATAAATGGGAGTGCACAATGCAAATGGACAGACAGATGCTATCGCGCAATGTTAGTAAAAATTATGGATATGTAAGTACCTGTATGTATATATTATGTATATTATGTATATCGAGGCCAGTCGTAGCGCAGGGGCAACAGCGTAGGTTCGATTCCCATTCGAAGAAATGAGACATTTCCGATTTGTTCACTATGGTGTTGAGGCAAAGCACGGTGTTGAGTTCCACCGTTCAACTCGCATTGCCTGGCGGAAATGGGCAATGGAGTTTCTTAGCACTAAGTTTCCTCTGCCCACGCTGTTGTGCGCGGGATTCAGCGACGCTAAAAAAAGTATATCCTGAAATTAGTCCAACAAACTCTTCTTCCACTTCAAAACATTAGCATTTAAAATGCTTTAATATTTCTACTAATTATTTAAAGATTTCTACGAAATAACATATGATTTTTTTGTCTTCGCCCTTCACTTTCCATCTAGTAAGACATACAAATTGCGTATTGAATGGTGTGACACAATTCTCAAGGAAGTTGAACCCTTAACTACTAATTCTAAGTTTCAATGACTAGAAAATCTCGATCCGGAATCAAACCCACGACCTGTCGCATTACATATGCACATTAATCATTTCGATATTATTGTTTCAAGTGTAAAACACAACTCTCACTTATTTTGCGGAGATGTAGGTTAAGTTCTAACATAAAGGTTTTTGAACAGTCTGAATCGAGTCGTCGTGTGACGACAGCGTCTGTGGACATACGAGGGAACATGGGGTCTATAATAAAAATGATGTTAGTAATTTAATAAAATATATTTAACTAGCGACCCCCTTGCGGCTTCGCCCGCTTTTACTACTGGACTATTCATATAATGTATGTTTGCAAAGCACTTAAGATAATGTGAAAATTAATGAAACCCTAATGCAACCCGCATTTTCGTAGTTTCAATAAGGATTTTCCAATTGTTTTACACAGCAAGGATTTTTTAGTAGGTACCGTAATTTTAAATCTGTGCTACTAATCTTTTCAAGTACTTATTAAAATATAT